>OZ026809.1:769023-1369023 GCA_964023185.1 Macaria liturata
CTGCTATGTGTGCGGGACCACGGGACACATAGCAAAGGTGTGCCGCCAGCGGCGATTCGGCGACGTCAGGAATGTAGAAGATATCCCGAGTCAACCGACGTTGAGCGAAGGTGAAGAAGATGACGACTACGTGTACCACATAGGCGGGGAAGAGGACGAGCGCTGGATGGTGCCAGTCAAGGTCAACGACGTCCCCGTCACCATGGAGGGCGACACCGGAGCAGGTGTCACTATTATTAGTAAGAGTACGTATCGTGAACATTTTAGTTACATCGAGTTACGCCCACGTAAATGTAAGTTAAGAATGTATAACGGCGATAAAGTTAACTCATTAGGGAAATTTGTATGTGAGGCTACTTGTAATAACAAGACAGTGAAGGGATTAACTTTAATAGTCATAGATAACGAGCACAGTAATCACATAATGGGTCGAGATTGGAAGCGAGCGTTTGGCATAAAATTCCCCTCAGTGACATCAAGTGATAGCAATCAAGTAGCTAAGAGCAAACTAAAATGTAAATCATAATATGTGTAAGAGAATGTATGTTTACAAACAACAAATGTAGTACCTAATCAGTAGGTAAGTAGAAACAGATGTTTACTCAGTTAAATGTCACCTATAGTGTGATTATTATTAGTGTATATTTACCTGTACATATGGCCACCGCCTTCAAAATAGCAGAATATATAGATCAGTGTATAAGTTGAAACTTAGTCATAAATAGATTCACTCTAACTGTAATTTTTGTTCTGATAAGTACCTATATACTAAAATAAGGTAGGTATGTAAATATACATTGTGTTATGTTTTAAAGTTGTATGGTGATAACTTGTAAACCTATGGGGTAAGTATGGTATAAAAATAAGATTTCTTGTTACTTAGTGAGTGGCTAAGATATTAAGAGATAAGTTTGAGTTGAGCACACAGTGCAACCAAAAAGTTAGGGTGACTGTATATCAGTAAGTATGTTAGGTTCAATTCCTGAGTTGTATGTAGATTAAAATTGTGAGTAATATATGTACCTATTATGTCGGTTACTAATCATTAAACATAGGGGAAGAGAGAGGACAATGATAATAAGTGGGTTTTAATATGGTTAGGTTGTCTTTATACCAGGTTTGAGTTGTGTAATAATTAAGTGGTGACAAAGTTGTATGTACATAAGAGTGCAACATTACCCAAGTAAGTAATAGATGTGTATAGAGGATTTAAAATTATATGTGACTTTTGTGTACCTAAATATGTTAAATGGCAAGGAATCACTGTTTGAGTTAGTGTTTTAAAGATGAAATTTGAATTATATTATATGTACTGAATAGACATACTCTGTGCAAAATTATGTATATAGCCATGAGTAGTTGTAAGATTTGTTTTAGTATGTGGTACCGATTAAGTGTAAAATTGGCTTTTTGAAATTGAGCGTCTTTGTGTAACAATATTCATACAGATGTAGTGTGATAGGTGTTTTGGTTATATGTACTTTAGTTGGTTTAAATTCGATATTTAAATTAAGGAATGGTATCCAACCTAAGCGAAAATACAGTAGTCTAAAAGTGATGAAATGAAATAGTTCTTAGTATAGTAGTGTTTGTAATATTCAGTTGTTTCTATAAAGTGTTTATGGGTTTCTAAAAATATAGTCATCTACTTATGTAACAATTGCAATTCCAAAATTAGATAGGTAATTATTAGTTTTATGTAAGACACTGTGCGTGCATCATTTAGAGCGGGGAGGATGTTGTATATCGAAATGACAGATGTCACATTAGTAATTGTCTACCTCCTTCTTCTTTGTTGTTACTTATTATCTACCTGCATTATTCAATAAATCAGTCTCAATACAAATGGCGTTTGACTGCGACATACACTCCCTTATTACGGATAAACTACTGATGTATCCAGGTAATGTCGTGAAATGGTAACTGTTTACTTTACTCTTTATTAAACTTTCATACAAATCAGGTGCGATAGGTTTTTACCACGCAATATAATATAATTAGGTGAAAAGTAAAAATTATTGTAGTCCTTGAGTACCTATAGTTTACTTTTGAGATGATTTTAAGTGAAAAACTGAGTCTCTATTTTCAGTCCAATAATAACTTCAGATGTTAACTGAAGTCAAGATTATTTATTTGTATATTTTTTTTATTGATATGTCACTTAATAAAGTTACTAATCTTAAAAAAAAAACACTAAAAATCTTAACTCTTTTCTTAAAAAGTATCACACCTTTTCTTATCTCTTATTTTTTACAGCATCCTTTTGTAAACCTCGCCGCTTACAAGTTACAACGTACTTAATACACATGTCACCAGACTGTTCAAGTTTTATTAAAAATCTTGAGCATAGCGCGAGCTTTTTAACAACTTTTCAGCTCCTCAGAACATCTCTAAATAAGCTGAAATATGCTACAAATGCATTTTGTAAAATGTGTGTGTGTGTCTGTGTATGTTTGGAAAAAATATTGTGAAAGTTTGTATGTAGTCTTATTTCTCAATACTGAGGGTACGAAATCTACTGCAGCTTTAGAATATATTCATTACTGGTGTTCGCTTGGGCAGAATTTTCTAATCACCCATTTACAAACATCAATATCACTATCATATTTCAAACTAGCGGCCATGCCTGGCTTCGCACGGTCACATATACACGATATATACTTATAAATCTTTCTTTTGAATCACTCTATCTATTAAAAAAATGCGTCAAAATCCGAGATAGTTTTAAAGGTCTAAGCAAACATACATACAAACAGACGCGGAGAGTGACTGCTTTATGTAGTGATAGCGCAGAACACCTTAGAAACTTAAACACTACAATGTCCTAAATTTTTCTAAATCATTTATTGCACAAAGATAATAAACAGTTTAAGACCCTATACAACGTTATCTTCTCCTAAGCTACTCTTTATCTCGAATAAACACGAGCAAAGCCGCGGAGCGCAGCTAGTATGCAAATAAGAAGCATTGTTATCCGAGGGCATTGACCTCAACGATACACGTCCAATGGATTTTTCTTCACGTTTCGGTGCATTTTCGCTCCAAGTTTTGCATTCTCACTTTGTAGGAAAACTGAAGCTTTATGTCAAAATAAGAAAATTATGACAAACTGTACTTACATAATTTTCGAGTATGAAATTAATAAATCTGTACCAACTAAGCTATATACACTTACTTTAGTTTCAAACTTATTTGAATAGGTACATCATTTTAATAAACTAAACAGTAACTGAAAATTAAAAACAGTTACTAATAGTGGCACAAATAAGAATAAAAAGAGAATAATCAAACGTGTATTCAATGTACATCTATATCATTAAATACAAATAATTTACTTTATGCAATACATCAAGCTTACCCAATATAACTTAATGTGATTATTTTATAGCTATCTACCTATGGCATTTAGTCCCGGTGTTGAATATGTAGTAATACAAATTAAACCCTTACATTCTGATAGTAAAGCGGGCACATTAGGGCGGACTAATAAATTAGTTTCAATTTACCACCACTTGAGCTGAACAAGCCATAACACTATACATTGGACCACGGAACCTATGAGCAAACTTCTCTACTTAGCATAGGTAAGCATAGATTGTAAGTTTTATTGATTGCTTGTCCAATATAACCAATATAGCGCCCGTAGCTCAGCTAGTGGAGGCAATCGCATGCGATTACCAATGTTAAACAAAGGTCAACGAGGTCAGTCCTTGGATGAGTGACCGCAAAGTGGCATTCTATTTTGGGCGCTTCCGTGGGTCGGATGACACGTTAAATTGTACCAAAATTGCTTTACTGGTTATATTACTCAAATAAAGAGAAACTCCGTGTGTACATTTTGGTAAGTACATGAATTTAAACAAATTGGTACGAGATCATAATGCAGGATTATTATTTTTTGCTTGTCTTATTTGCTTATACTACTTGGTGACCATTACAAAAAATATAAATGTTAAATCTTGATGGCTGTCACTCGAATGAGTTTTTACTTCCTTATTTGAAGTTGGTTAAAACTCTATACAATGATAAGGTACGATACTTCTTATAAGTTTTGAATCCTCGTTTATCTAGAGGAACCTATTTACTATTTGTTTAAGAACTTAATCTATCAATAAAACCTTCCTCTGCGCATGTAAGTAAACTATGTAACTACCCTCACACGGCGCCTCGATTATTATTTAAGCATAGTCAGATGTGTTTAATAGCGGCTGGAGCGCATTAGGCGTGTCGTGTCTAAATAGTAATGTTACGATTATATGCCTCGCATAAAGATGGCGCAGTCGATGTAGATTGCAGTAAGAAATGATCTGTATTGTAATCGATTCTTATTCTCATTGGATAACTTAAACAAATACATACAATTGCAGTGCTGTAGGAATGTTGCAGTAATGAAATTCTGCAACTGAGCGTGGTGGCCAGCCCCCTTAGACAAGAGGCGTATTTTAATGAGCGTACTGTCGCTCACTTATAGAATAGAAAGACCAATGTATGGGATTGACATCACGACGATTGACATGCTATGTCACTCCCGTACATTGGTCTATCTATTCCATAAGCGAGCGTCAGTACGCTAACTAAAATACGCCTCTTATCTAAGGGGGCAGATCTTACTATGTTACACGTGTTTTTGGATTTGATGGTCCTCGAACGTGTTGATGTCCTCATGATATTTTGCTTCACCGGTAAGCGAGTGTAAATCCACACATAACATCAAAAACAAGTCATTGGAGGAGGATCGAGATCTTATGAAACATTTTTTTTTTTCACTTATTAATTATGTATTACCCATAACAAACCATCATAAGTAATTGTTTTGTGTCAACAGATTGTATTAACAAAGACTGTCTTGTTCTTTGTGATCTTAGTGTCTTAAGCCGAATCTTAGGCAAGTTTTAACCGACTTCAAAAAAGGAGTTTATCAAGTCATGTGAAAGGTTTTTTTCTCTTTTTTCGGCGACAAGTTAGTAAAAAAATATAGGTTGGTTATGAAACTGGACATCAAATAAACCCTGTCTAAACTAAAAATAAATCGGTTTTTTTTTTCTTTTAAACACTAGCCCTTTAAACTTCACCTACTGTATTGCTCCACTACACCACAAGGGTCAGGATGATTGTATAAATTATACCAACGTACGACGATTATGATCTGCGCGGTCCGACTGTACGCAACCGGAATTGAATTTTATACAGCTTGAACGCTGCCCGAATTAGGGTTACGTTATTAGGTAAATCGAATTGCCATACACTTATGGCTTATCTATGTATATATAGGCTTAATTCTTTAAGTTTGATTGGTATTTCACAGCTCTTGTAATTAGTGACCTTGTAGTACCTAGATGATGAAACATGCCTGTACGTAGGTACATGTTATTGGAGATTAGAGTGATCAAACCGGGCGGTGCCTTCGATATACGTAGCATAACTAATGAACTAGGATAATAATTAACCAGGAATTTTAATTTCTCGTCCTAGATGTGATTTCCTTTATGTCTGAGGGTCACGAGTCCTCGAAAGAGTTAATCATATAATAATATGTATTTTTAATCTGTTCTGATTTGGTTAAGTTCATGTCACAAAACCTGGCTGAAAATATTATACCTATTCTAGCAACAGTCGCCGTTAAGCCTTTCTATACTTATATTACTATAATTTATATTTAAGTATACTATATAGAATTAACATTTATACGATCTCCTGTTTAAGCAGTATTACTTATCACTGAAGGTTTTAATCCACAACCGCAGAATCATTCAAGAATCTTTCTTGGACAGATACATATTAGTGCCCAGATTGTTCACACTATGACAATAAATTAAGATGCATGTTTTAGACGTATGATATACTGATAGTTAAATTGTATCACCCAAGAGACTCCAATTTCCTTTTATGCGCCTTATAACATTGTACCAAACAGCAAAGACAGTGTGCAAAATAGAATTTTTCCCTGCATCCGACTGCATTTCCCTCATTTTGACACGGGAAAGTACACAACTGTGTACTTGATACCCTTTGTAGCTGTTTCTCCGAAATGCAATAGTCTTCGGGAGAAAGCTTATTGCGGCCCTAGAGTGTGAGAGGTGGTGAGATGTTGAAATCTGATTTTTACACTGATGTTTGTTACGAGTACCTACTAGGCTTTATTGTGATAATAGATATAACAGAGTATTATTTAATTTGTGTTGAATTAAATAATACGTATAATGAAAGTAATTAAATTTAATTTAGTATCTATACTAATATTATAAAGCTGAAGAGTTTGTTTGTTTGTTTGTTTGAACGCGCTAATCTCAGGAACTACCGGTGCGAATTGAAAAACTATTTTTGTGTTGGATAGACCATTTGTTAAGGAAGGTTTTAGGCTATATAATATCACGCTGCAACTAATATGAGCGAAGAAACATTGGAAAATGTGAAAAAAAACGGGGAAAATTATTCATCTTTGAAGGCTTCCGTTGCGTGTGCTACGAAAACGGTTCAAGATATCAAAAAATATGTATGAACGAATTATTTCTCTTGAAATGTTTAGCAAAATGTCTGTAACAGTATATGTCTATCTTTTAAGATTAACTCACTAGAACCGTTTTTATGGTAATAACTATTCCATGCGGACAAAGTCGCTGGCACAGCTAGTACGTAATAAAATTGGAAAAACGAAAAATGTATTCACATTGGCGAAAATATGCAGGACTATATCAACAACTATGTAGCTACACTATTAGAACTGACTTGGTTGAAAATCGGTGGGGAAATTTACTGTCAGGACATTTCCGGACTTCCCAGATCTCTCACTAAAACGGGACTTATGTGGATCAAACCGCAGGATACAGCTAGTATCTCATAAAATACTACCCTTGTCTAAGCCTCCTCCTCTTTCAGACAACCAAATGAGTCTACGATTTTCATATTCAACTAAGATGATTGTTATGGCCACTAACTTTATACTTGTACTTAGTACATAGTCTTGTTACTTAGATACAATGTGTCAGTAAGGAGCTAGTTCATAAGTTGGCCATAAACTAAGTTGAGACTTAAAGATGTTTTTACTAGAACTGGCTTAAGTTTAAGCCAAGTTGGGAGACAATAACTTGACTTTTCATTACACCGTACTTATATGATTTGCATTCAACTAAGTGTATACTTAAATTGTATGTTGTTATCTGAGGGAGCGAAGTGTCAACCGTTTTAATATGATTGTTAAGGTTTCCTAATGGCCAATATCTAACGACAAACCTTAATTTACAAACAAAATACAAAGGTGCGTATTTTGAAGTAAAACATCAGGAATATTCATTCCATAACATAAAAAAGAGTTTTTAAAGTCGATTCCTTAATAGAGAAGTATTTGTGTAATACCCCAAAAAAAGTTTCAGCAGAATGGATAATCTTTTTTTAAGACGATGAGAAAAACATTAATTAGTATGGATCCCATGACCTAAACAACATGACTTGCCATTCGCTTTAGATTCTAACTCCCCAACAATTTGTATGAAAATGTAATCGCAATACAAGTTAACAATTCACTTGAGTACAACCACTAAAATTTAGTTCCGCATCCAATCCTCCAAAATATAAAAGTTAGTGCCTATCGGAGCTCTAAACTCCAAGCAGAGTGGTTCGCGTAAAATTTTACAACGAAAACTAAAACTTTGCAATATTGTGCTCTCTATAGCGATAGAACCGTTTGGTTAGAAGGTTTGATATTTTTAGGTACGTATCTTTTATCGTTTGTACGTACACACAATAACATATAGCTATGCGTTCGTCTATACCTATTATGTTTCCAATTACTGGACACATAATGTTTTATATAGTAAAGTGTGATACAAAATTTATCACATTGTTAATTTTTTAAAGAATTTTCCAGCTTTAACGGAAATAAACCATGTAAGTGTATGAAATTTCATTATCCCACGCTTTCAATTCACCTAGCGCAGAAATTAAAACAAACAAACCTGAATAAGAATTGCCACGAACAATGCACAGAGAGCAAAAACGTCACACGTTATTCAAAACTAATTTTTCATTTTGTGCACACAAAAAACAACTTTATTCCTATACGATAAGACCTTGTCCATAAATTACCCGGCGCCTGTTTCCACCGACTTTTCTTTGCTGCAATTTTATTTATAATCGTCCCTATGTGTTACTTTTTTTTGGTGAAATTGATGCATGCAAAGAAATGAACTCGTGTGCTCAAGCGTAAGCGAGATAGCATATATCTGTCTCGCACCCGCACATCCTCCAAACTTGGTCAACCAGCCTTGACCAGTTCCCTCAACCGCACCGCACCGCGCGGACACACACAGTGGGCCGTGTCAAACTTCCTTCAAAATATCAAACCCATACCACGCGATCGCGCCAGAGTCCGTCGTCTCGGCATCAGTGTCCAGAAGCGACAAGCACCTCTTTGACAACGGAGACCAGCCTCACGCGCGCTCCTGTCAGCCACACCTGGGACCTGCTGTCCGAGCTCCAACCAGGATCCATCTCGTCTTCACGCTGCGCGAGCCACGTAGGTGAGTTTCTTTGCTAAGTCTGTTTTGCCAAAAGATCGCCGACATAAACCCTGGCCTTATATTTTTCTTTGTCATCATACCCCTTATATCTCTTTCCATCCAAGTACAGAATCAGCACCGCTATAGTAGGATATTTTTTGTATAAAAAATTCCCCATTTTATGGTCCTTCGACGAACCGGATAAGTACTTTTACTAATTTTTTAAATATTTTACTCCCGCTCAGTACTTAACCTACCCTCCAAAAGTGTTTAATTACGTATGTTTTGTGAATATTTTCGTATTATAACTTGTGTATTTATTACCCTTCCTACAATATTAATAGTTCATTATTAATTCACATACAAATACTCATATCATATTCTAAATAAAACTATTGCACCAAATAGTGCCGCTTTGTGTGTCGCGTATCTACCTATTTGACTCGTGTCGTATCTACCGCATTCTTTAAACCAAAGTTATTAAGGGAACTCCTTTGGTTTATACCGCTTTACACCGAATCACACATTTTGTGTTTCGTTTATACCGCATATTGTATTTCACACCGCATATTTA
The DNA here is from genome assembly GCA_964023185.1 of Macaria liturata. NCBI lineage: Eukaryota > Metazoa > Arthropoda > Insecta > Lepidoptera > Geometridae > Macaria > Macaria liturata. The sequence goes on from OZ026809.1 coordinate 778,093, forward strand.
TACCGCATTAAATCGAATCACGCAGTTTGTGTTTCGTTCACACCGCATATATTATAAAACAACATATTTTGTTGTACCGCTTTAACCGCATTTAGTACTTATTTCACACCGCATATTTATACCGCATTAAATCGAATCACGCAGTTTGTGTTTCGTTCACACCGCATATATTATAAAACAACATATTTTGTTGTACCGCTTTAACCGCATTTAGTACTTATTTCACACCGCATATCTATACCGCTATACCCGCACGCGTTTGGAGTTCGATTTAACCGCATTTATTTATAAACACATGTTGTGTTCAACGCCGCGAGTTTTGAATATCATAAAACTCAATTATTTTGTGTAAACCGCTATTACTTATACTGCATTTTATACCGCTAAGTGATAATCTGATTTAGATTTTGTCATACTTTGTTCTACATCGTTTACCTAGTCAATTCGTCACCTTTCATAATAACAAATTTGTTCGTTCTCGCTCCGCTAGAAATTTATTGGATTCAATCCCTTTGTTATGTCACATCTATCTGTTCGTATTCAGCGTAGGCAGCGACAACTAAGCGATGCGTAACTACCCGCATTTTTTAACTTCGCGAGAGCCTCGCGCCGTGCCGCGGCCGCCGCGCCGTCTCGTTCGCACTTAACAAGACCGTGTTAAGCCTATATTATTTGTCTCGCTTATTATATTTACCGCAAGATCACCAACGTGGTCATTTTGTTGACTTTGCTTCTGACCTACTTATTTTTAGCGCCGCTTAACAACTACATACAAACGTCACTATGTCGTCGGCGAACGAACAAAAACTTAAGATTCTAGAATCGCAAAGGCAGGCTTTCTTTAGCCGTATACAAGTTATTTATGATATGTCAAGGGCAGATTTAACTGATGATGAAAAATTGGAAGATTTCTTGTGTTCGATTGAAAGTCTGGAAGAAGTTCGTAAGAATTATTTCGAATGTGTTAAAGAAATAAATGCTCTTTCACTAAAATTAGACCCAAAGACAGATCCAGATTTTAATCAATGGTTGGCGCTGGAAGATTTATATTGTCGCATAAAGCGCAAACATTCTAAAGTAGAACCGCAATCTGTCCCATCGTCTCCCACACAGAAATTTAGTGAGGACCAGTCCCCAACTTTTAAATTGGCTAGGATAGACATACCTGAATTTGACGGTGATTTCAAAAATTGGCCATTGTTTTACGCGACATTCGATAATGCTGTACACAAAAACAGCTCATTGACCGACACAGAACGCATGTTTTATCTCACAAGTAAATTGAAAGGCAAAGCGAAAGCTATATATTCAGGAGTTATTCCTTCTGCCGAAAATTACGCAACTATTTATCGCAATCTCAAAGAACGTTTTGAAAATAGTCGAGACGCAGCAACCTCTTATCTAGATCAATTATTTTCGCTCAAACCAATAACGACACCAACCGCTGGCAATCTCGAGTACTTGGTTGATCGTTTTTCAAACTCCCTTCAAGCATTGAATAACTTAAAAATACCTAACTTAAATGATTTTGTTATGATGTATTCGTTAATCAAACGACTAGATAAGGAAACCGCGCAACTATTCGAAATGCAAAGCCGAGGTACAGAAATTCCTTCGTTCAACGACTTAGTAGTTTTTTTACGCGATCGAATTAGAGTATTGACACGAACCGCTGATAATAAAGATAAGACGCTAAATTCGAATTCGAACAAGTCGCGAGCTTTTGTTGCTAGTGACGTCAGCGCCGCTGTTCGACGTCAGTGTCCTTTATGTGAAATGGATCATACACATCTATATCTTTGTGGTAGATTCAAAGCTTTATCTCCCCGCGAACGTTACTATAAAGTAAAAGAAAGTCGTGCGTGTGTTTCGTGTCTGAGTCTATCTCACCAAGGTAACTCTTGTAAATCCAACGCATATTGCAAATTCTCTGGTTGTGGAAGCAAGACCCATCATACGCTATTACACTTTAATAAGTCGGATAAATATAGTCCGGGAGCCGCCGTACAAAATAATAACGAGCTTTCTGCTAATCCGCCCGCACCACTTAAGGAACCCGCTTCAAAGATTACCTCGTTTTGTAATATGTCCGCCGAAGATAACCGCCCGCGTAAAAATAATAAAAAGCTGTTAGGTACCGCATTAGCTGAAGTCCAACTTGCTAATGGCTCAGTTAAACAAGTTCGCATACTTATTGATCCTGGCAGCGAAGAAAACTTTATTAGTAAACGGGCTTGCAAGCGAGTAGGTATACGTACACATCAAACGGAGAACGCAGGATCCGTAATCGGAATCGGTGGCACCTCCCAGCCTACATTAGGAACCGCTACAATAAATTTATTATCTAGGTATGATAAGCAGTTCGCGCTGCCATTAGAGTTGCAAGTAATGAAAACCATTTCCGGTAACTTGCCTTCCGCAGAATTCGACGCCTCGTCACTCCAGTATTTGAATGGATTACAGTTAGCCGATCCTGAATTTTATGTACCTAGTGAAATAGATATTCTGATTGGTTCGGAACATTTTGCTAATATACTGAAAGCAGGAAAAATAATGGGACCGCCGGGTAAACCTGATGCACTTGAAACGGTTTTTGGTTACGTAATTCTGGGCTCGATTTCTAACCTTCCTATTGCAAAAAATGATTCTTCTTCTTGTTTCTTTTCCCGCCAAGAATCATCTCAAAACTCGCTTGAAAGTTTAATGAAAAAATTCCTGGAATTAGAGGCCGTACCACAACATCAATATTTATCCAAGAGTGAACAATTATGCGAGACGTTTTTCACTGAAACTGTGCAAAGAGATTCGTGTGGTAGGTATGTGGTGGCACTACCCTTTCAAAAACCGCCTTCTTTACTGGGTAATTCAATGAATATCGCCTCACGACGCTTTTCTAGTTTAGAACGCAAATTCAAAACAAATCCCGCTTTAAAAACCGATTATGACAAAACGATTAAAGATTATCTAGACAAACAGATTATTTCACCCGCGCCCGCTTCAACCTGTACCGGTCCGCATTATTTTTTATCAGTTTTTGTCAGACTACCGGCGCGTGTGGTCACAAAAGTGCGATCTCGCTTTGAAAATGTCAACAAATAGTAATGTGTTATTGAAATGTGTAAACTGTAACCTAGTAGTGAACGAGCTGTTAGCATTTATTCAAAATAAACACGAAGTGATGGACAATGAGAGCCTGGCGCGAGTTTGCGTCACGGCGTTCACCACGGATGATATTGAGACAGCTAAGTCATTGTTGTTTCAATCGGCGGTTACTGATATTCGACGTATTAGACGTAAAAATAAGGAAGGGAAAGAAAACAAAGATTTATTCGACATTATTGAAGTGTTTAAAGCCACTGAACCAGAGAATATTCCGATTTTTGTTGCGCGGGAACTACATAAGCTACCCCCCGTTACGTTCGATCATGTCGATTGTACGCGGCTTCTTAGAGACATTGTTGTCCTACAAAATGAGGTAAAACACATGAAATCGACTTATGTAACGGTAGATCAGTTGACCCAAACGAAAACGGACATAATTAATTCTATTCATGACACCGGCTGCATTCACTCTGACAGATTAAGGAATGATAATAATAACAAAATAGTCGAAAATCTCAATAGAAACGTGAACTTGCGACGTGGAGCCTGTCTGGCTAGCTTTAGCTTTGACAGCGGGCCAATGGGACTGCAACATCTTCCTGAGACTATTCTGTCATCATCCACATTAAATACCACCGACAGCAGTATTAGCAACGGGCCTAAAATTGCTTGCGGACCGACGATCGACGACACTGTAGTTCAAACATCAATCGAGCCACCTCCGGCACAGCCGTGCCCGCAAGTGGCACCGCAAACAACTGCGCCGGCGATGACGATCGCGAGTGACGTGGAACGCAGTACGACCGCCTCGCGCAGCGAACGGAGGCCGACTGCAGAGCCCACTGCACCCAGCGGGAATCGTCCGGCGAGCGAGCGTGTGCCGTTATCTAACTTACCTACGGGCAGTGGCGGCGATGCGCCTGCGATGCCTAACTATAGTAAACGCTCGCCTACTCGGTCGTTCTCGGATGTTGTTCGGATGGAGGGCGAATGGAAACAGTCAGATAAAAGTAGCGAATGGAAAGAAGTGCAAAGAAATAGGTACAGAAACAGATTTATAAGTAGAAAGGGAGTTGCAGAGACGACTGCACAATGCAAATTTAGAGCGGCAGATATTAAAATTCCGTTGTTTATATATAACGTAGACAAGAAAACATCAGCGGAGGATATTGCCGATTATATTAGAGATAAAGTGCGAGTGGACGTCACTTTAGAGAGGGTGCCCATGAAATATAACAAAAGTTACGATGCTTACAAAGTATTCGTGCCGAGGCAGAAGTTAGCTGTATTCTTAGATGACCATATGTGGCCTGCGGGCATATCATTTCGACGTTTTGTGGACTTTGATCATAAAAATTACAATAGCAATACTTTAAGAAGATTTTAATGGATAACGTAATTATAAATCACGGCTGTACGGCAAGTTTTCTCACGTATAATTGTTACGGCTTAAAAAGCTCTCTGGACGAAATCAGAGGACTGTGTAAGCGGGCGTGCATCGTTGCACTGCAGGAGACCTGGCTATTCCCTCACGACTTACAACTCCTGGGAGCGGTCGACGATGAGTTCGGGTTCACCGGCAAGTCTGCCATCGACACTTCAGCGGGCGTAGTGCGCGGCCGGCCGCACGGAGGCGTCGCATTGTTGTGGAGGAAAAGTGCGTTCAGCTCCGTGCAGGTCGTGGAATGCAAGAGTGTGCGTCTCGCGGCGGTCAGAGTGCAAGTGTGTGATCGGTCGTTCCTAGTAGTGTCGGTTCACATGCCAGTTAACGGTTCTCAGAATTTAGTGGAATTTGTAGACTGTCTCAGTGAAGTTTGCGCGATTATTGAAAGTAGCGGTACGACGGCAGTATATATAATGGGGGATTTTAATGCTAGCCCAAAAGAATTGTTTGGCCAGGAATTAATTAAATTTTGTGACGATCAAAATTGGAAGTGGGCGGACTTAGACATACTCGGTAGGTCATCAGACACCTTTACGTTTATCAGCGGCGCCCACGGCACCACCAGCTGGCTCGACCACTGCATAGTTACAGAGGCTGCCTGGCCGTCGGTGGTAGACGTAAGGGTGCATAATCAGAGTGTGTATATGTCGGACCATTTTCCAGTTGAAATTGTATGTGACATGTATTTACTTAAACCTCTTGTTAATGTTCGGGACAGTGTAAGAAATAAAATTTTATGGGGAGAAAGAGGGTCTCTAGAAATTAAACAATATTATGAATTGTGTAATAATGATTTGAGAAAGATTGATTTTCCCTGTGAATTATCGGACTGTTGTGACAGATACTGTAATAATCAAGATCATAAATTTGTAATAGATTTGTTGTATAAATCAATTGTTAGTGTGCTGTGCGAGGCTGCTATAAATAGCTCAGGGCTAGGCGATAGTGTTGGGAAAAGGAAGCGCGTAGTGGGCTGGAATAAACATGTCCGAGTAGTCCACCAGAGGGCGCGCCTTAAATACAGGATGTGGCTTTGGTATGGCAAGCCGACGCGGGGTCCTCCTTATAATGATATGGTAGAATCTAGAAAGGCATTTAAATCTAAATTAAAATGGTGCCAAACTAATGCTGATCAAATCAAAATGGACATATTAGCATCTAGTCATAATAAAAAAGATTTCAAAGATTTTTGGAAGGGCACAAGAAAGCTAAACCCTAAATTACAGGCTCCATTAAACATAGAAGGAATATCAGATCCGAGGGATATAGCTAATAGTTTTAAATCTACGTTTCAAATCGATCCCGCGCCGCTAACTGCCCCGCCGCCGGTGCTCGGTACTAATTCTCGTCCGCTGCCTGATGTTCCGTTCCCGCGATTTACTGCGAAGGAGGTGGCGTCCGTGATTCGTCGCATGACGCGAGGCAAGTCGCCGGGACACGACAGCATTAGTATTGAGCACCTGCAGCATGCTGGCCCACACCTGCCCCGTGTTCTTGCCATGTTTTACACGTTCTGTATCCGACACTCGTACCTGCCACAGGACTGTTTAAAAACGGTGGTTGTTCCAATAATCAAGAATAAGACTGGCGACCCGTCTGACAAGACTAATTATAGACCCATCTCCTTAGCTACCACCATAGCCAAGGTGCTGGACAGTCTGCTTGATGGCATACTTAGCAAGCACCTGCAGCTGCACGATGCCCAGTTTGGTTTCCGAGCTGGGTTATCGACAGAATCTGCGATCTTGTGCCTCAAGCATACTGTCCGGTACTACACAGATCGGAAAACACCAGTGTATGCATGTTTTCTTGATCTTTCCAAAGCATTTGAGTTGGTCAGCTATAAGGTGCTCTGGAGCAAGATGAGGACGCAGACCAACCTCCCTGAGGAAGTCATTCGAATTTTTGATTATTGGTACAACAACCAAACCAACGTTGTGAGGTGGGCGGGCGAGTTCTCCGATGCGTATGGATTGAAATGTGGAGTAAGGCAGGGGGGGTTGTCCTCGCCCCGCCTTTTCAACCTGTACGTGAACGGGCTTATAGAGGAGCTGAGCGCTGCCAATGTCGGATGTTCTATTGACGGTACCTTTGTTAATAACATCAGTTATGCCGATGATATGGCGCTGCTGGCGCCCTCTGTGAGCGCGCTCAGGAAACTCCTCAACATCTGTGAGGTTTATGCCGGGACACATGGCCTCAGGTACAACACTAAAAAGAGCGAACTCCTCGTGTTTCAGTCGCGCGGTTTTAAGATTTTCAACGTTCCGCCATTAACACTAAACGGAGTTCCACTGGCGAGAGTTTCGCGTTTCAAGTACCTGGGACACTGGGTCACGGGGGACCTCTCTGATGTTGAGGATATCGAGAGAGAACGTAGGGCGTTGGCTGTCAGGAGCAATATGTTGGCTCGTAGATTTGCACGATGTACGGCAGAAGTAAAGCTAACATTATTCAGAGCATTTTGTCAGTCCTTCTATACGTGCAGTCTGTGGGCCACATATACGCTCAAGGCAATCAACGCGCTACGAGTGCAGTACAACAACGCGTTCAGGATGCTGTTGGGGCTGCCGTGGCGCTGCAGTGCGTCGGGGATGTTTGCGGATGCAAGGGTAGATGGTTTCCACGCCGTACTCCGCAAACGGGCCACCTCGATGCTCAGCCGCGTCCGGGGCAGCACTAACAGCATCCTGCGGGTGGTAGCTGCCCGACTCGACTGCCCCATCATCAATCACGCCGCACAGCTACACATGTTTTACGACCCTTTCAAAAAGAAAATATTAGTGGGTAACAAAGTATTTTAGAGTTTGACATTTTTTATATTTTTACTGTAATCTTTGACATTTTAATTTAATTTTATTTTTATTAGTAGACATTTGATTTTAATAACTCGGTATTTGGTTTGATTAATGATTATTGTTTGACATGCCTGCTATGTAATAATTTTAATTTAATTTTATCTTTTATGTGTATGGACTCAAGGTCTGAAATAAATGACATTTATTTTTATTTTATTTATTTATTATATCATACCGCATCACGCCGTCTTAAGAGAGGGCAAACCGCTTCGCATCGTTCTAAACGCTAGTCAAATCTGTGACAATGGGATCTCTCTTAACGACATATTACATTCAGGTCCAAATTTACAGACCGATTTAGTTGCAATTATTTTAAAATTCCGCTTATTTTCGGTCGCCTTGACCGCAGACATAAAACAGATGTTCCTAGCGATTGGGGTTCGCGAGGAAGATCGTAGGTTTTTGAACATTCTATACAAATTCGATGAAGATTACGCTCGCCTTTATCATTTCAACCGTGTGTGTTTCGGCTTGCGATGTTCGCCCTATTTAGCCATGCGCACCGTCAGGGAACTCGCAAGCGCAGAGTCATTAAATTTACCGCTCGCGTCACAGGTAGCTAGTAGTAACCTTTACATGGATGACCTCGGAGTGTCTGTAGGTAGCCACAAACAAGGAGCTCAACTCGCGTTGGACTTGATCGAGCTATTTAAACGAGGCGGTTTTGACCTCGTTAAGTTTGTGAGCAATTCACCGGAAGTACTAAAAATGATACCTGAAAATAACCACTTATCTTCGAAAGTCGAGTTTGATCGGGAAGACAACCTAAAACTTTTAGGCTTAGTTTGGTCACCTACTGAAGATGAATTTTCGATTTCCATCAAATTCAATCCGCACGTAAAATGTACTAAGCGATTGATGCTTTCAACTATTGCTAAGTTGTGGGACATAAATGGCTACTGCGCGCCCGTAATTCTACACGCCAAACTTTTAATAAAGGCTCTTTGGGCCGCGGAACCCAAAATTGATTGGGATGATACACCCCCGCAAGCTATTTGCACGGCGTGGAGCCGTTTCCTCGCGGAGCTACCACAGTTACAAAATTTCAAAATCCCGCGCTTTCTTGGTATTGTAACGGACTCCCGCATTTTTTTGATCGGATTTGCTGACGCGTCCGAGAAGGCCATGGGTGCTTCCGCGTATCTCTGCGTACAGCAGCCTACGGGACAAAATGTTGTAAATCTGGTCGCGGCCAAGAGCAAGGTAGCTCCCCTAAAAAACAGTTCTTTGGCCAGACTGGAACTGACCGCGTTAGTTATTCTCTCAAAACTGCTCAGGTTCGTGATTGATACGATTTCCTCGTGCCGCAAAATAAATGAAATCTTCGCGTTTTCAGACTCCACCGTGGCCTTACATTGGGCTCACTCTTCCCCGCATCGATTTGACACGTTTGTAGCAAACAGAATTGCTATTTTACAGGATAATCTTAACCCCAAACACTTTTTTCATTGTGAAAGTGCACACAATCCCAGCGACTGCATTAGTCGTGGGTTGACTCCCGCTCAATTGTTGGATCACCCTCTTTGGCTTCACGGCCCGTCTTGGGCACGTGACCAGGTTCATACTTGGCCTATAAACCGCTTTATATTTGACCCCGCTCAAGATGAAAAACTTCTTGAACTGAAAAAACAATCAAATGTTTTCCTCGCAACCGAAGAGACAGCTCCCTTTCTCTGTGAACTCGCTAAGCGGTTCTCTTCTTGGTCTAAGCTACTTCGAGTTGTGGTATACATATATCGCTTCATGAAAAAACTCCCGCGCTCTGACAGAGTTCAAACTTCAGACTTAGAATTTTCTGAAACCGCTGTTATAAAAGCTCTTCAATCTCAATATTTCGCAAAAGATATTGAAGGCTTTCTTAAGTCCCGCAAAATAACTAAATCATTAATTCCGCTTTCTCCTTTCATAGAAAAGGACCTCCTCCGCGTTGGTGGTCGGTTAGTTAATTCATCGCTGGAATATAACAGCAAACATCCCATTTTGCTTCCAAAAAGGGATCATATTGTGAGCCTCATCATAGACTATTACCACCGCAAGTACTTACATGCTGGTCCGCAGCTGTTGCTCTCAATCCTGCGTCAAAAATATTGGATTATTTCTGGTCGCAGTGTGGTAAAACAACGTTTCCGCCTTTGCAATACTTGTTTCAAGGTCAATCCCCGCACTGAATCACCATACATGGCGGCTCTTCCCGCCCCGCGCGTTAACGAATCTAAGGCATTTCTATATACAGGCTGTGACTATACAGCAGCCTATGAGATTTTAATCAGTCGTTATCGTGGAGCACGGAAAGAGAAAGCGTATGTATGCATATTTACCTGCCTACAAACCAGAGCTGTACATCTAGAAGCGGCTGTTTCTCTAAGTACAGACTCTTTCTTACGGGCATTCCGACGATTTATATCTCGACGAGGTAAAATTTTGTCATTGTTTTCAGACAATGGCACTAATTTCACGGCCGCGCGAAATCAGTTTAAGGAAGTTAAGGATTTTCTACGATCTAAAACTTATCAAAACGCGTTGAACCAATAAGCAACGTATAACGGAATTACCTGGCACCTAAATCCGCCCTCCGCTAGTCATTTCGGTGGGTGCTGGGAAAGCCAAATCCGCGTCATGAAAACACATCTTCGCCGCGCCATTCGCGATACTACGCTCACATATGAAGAATTTATAACTGTCCTTGCTCAAGTAGAAGCTGTTATGAATTCCCGTCCGCTGACAGCTTTAAGCTGCGACCCCGCAGAGCCACAGGCTCTGACTCCCGCACATTTTTTGAACCAACTTCCTTTGGACACTTTTCACATAGACCCACGTTTAGATACCGTAGATCTGGTTAGAAGTAAACGACTGGTAGACGATGTCGTTCAAAGATACTGGCAACGATGGAAGCGTGAATATCTAAACACTCTTCAATCTCGCGTCAAGTGGAATACTAAAACAATTCCGGTAACCAAAGGAACAATAGTTCTCTTAAAAACTGATAATTCACCGCCTCTTCAATGGCCTCTTGGTGTTATTGAAGAAGTAATGCCCGCATCAGACGGAGTAACCCGCGTCGTCAAAGTGCGTACACAAAACGGTACTTATGTCCGTCCCGTGGTGAAACTTTGCGTTTTACCCACTCAGTAGACTATTATCTGACATTCAATTATTGTACATATGTATACGTATATATTTTATAGCATATATTATTTTCCCACATCGTGAAATCAACCTCGTTTTCCCTCATTCCTATTTACTTTTCCCGCATTTTCATATTCTAGTTCAGGAGCTCACAACTCCTGAAGGCCGGGGGGATGTTACTTTTTTTTGGTGAAATTGATGCATGCAAAGAAATGAACTCGTGTGCTCAAGCGTAAGCGAGATAGCATATATCTGTCTCGCACCCGCACATCCTCCAAACTTGGTCAACCAGCCTTGACCAGTTCCCTCAACCGCACCGCACCGCGCGGACACACACAGTGGGCCGTGTCAAACTTCCTTCAAAATATCAAACCCATACCACGCGATCGCGCCAGAGTCCGTCGTCTCGGCATCAGTGTCCAGAAGCGACAAGCACCTCTTTGACAACGGAGACCAGCCTCACGCGCGCTCCTGTCAGCCACACCTGGGACCTGCTGTCCGAGCTCCAACCAGGATCCATCTCGTCTTCACGCTGCGCGAGCCACGTAGGTGAGTTTCTTTGCTAAGTCTGTTTTGCCAAAAGATCGCCGACATAAACCCTGGCCTTATATTTTTCTTTGTCATCATACCCCTTATATCTCTTTCCATCCAAGTACAGAATCAGCACCGCTATAGTAGGATATTTTTTGTATAAAAAATTCCCCACTATGTCTATTGTAATAAAGTTATAGTTAACTGCAATTGAGATTTGTCAGTTGTCCCTATCTACAATTTTCCGAAACCGAATTCAAATGAATTCAACCCTTATTATTTACATGGCAAGGTTCAGGTAAACTGTAAATAGTAGTTGGTTAGTTGTGAATAAAGATGAATGGTAGTAACAGTGTGTCTCTGGATGGGTGGTACTGACAGACAGATGCTCCATTTTGCTCGAAACTCGTATATCACATGTGCCATTTTTAATTTTAGAACTTAGACGGGCGTTTAAAGGGGTAGGTTTTTGTCGTATGCCATCAGCGCTCTGTATTCCATTGTCGTTCAATTTTGTGAGTTATTTTGAGACTGACAGAATGAAATTGATAACGTTTTTAATATTTTGGGGTGTTTTTACTGATTTCAGAAGAATTTCACAAGTTTCTGCTGTATAAATGAAAACTAAATTAATTAGGTACGGGAACTTGCTGTGCTTTGATGGTTCGCAGAACTAAAACTTACATATACATATGTACATATTTGCATACCCTATCAGGGTCATTGTTAGGTGTTTATATATCTTTACAATTTGCAAATAAATGATATGACTATGACATCTCATCAGCTACAAAGCTTTTATTAAGTATAAAGTTTTTATCGGTCAGTCGCGCGCGGCGCTGTATCGTGAGCGGTCGTATCCATTGTATATCGGCGCGAGCGGCTATTTATAGAATACGAGTGCGAGTAGTAAACAATGGACGAGGCCCGCCCGGGTCCGTCTACAGCTGAGGACATTATGAGTGAGGAGGAATGTGTGGTTTCACCTGGCTCCATAGTGCTTGGAAATCCTACTAAGAAGAGACATTTATCTGACGACGCGAATGATGATGGGTTTACGCTTGTCCAATCTCGGAAGAAGCAAGCGGGTCGGCGGAATATTGAGCGAGAGAATGAAATAGAAGTTTCTTTGTCGTCGTATAACTTGCTGCCCAAACAAATAGGATTGGCGAGATGGCTGAAGAACGAACAAGTGGAAAATATCATTCGAATTAAGTATAAAAGCCCGTATAGAGTATTAATATACTTCAGCAAAAGAAATGAAGCGGATAAGCTTCTTCAGAACAAAAAATTGAGCGAACTTGGATATCGTTGTCATTTAACTAGCGAGGTAGGAGTGTCTTACGGTTTAGTGCGGTATCTGGAATTAGACGTGACAGTAGAAGAAATCTTAAGCAAATTTCGCGCGGAACAGGAAATTGTGTCGGTGCGACGTTTGAAGCGGTTATCGGAAAACGGTGAATGGGCAGACAGTGAAACTGTGCGTTTCGGTTTTAGAGGGCCAACGCTGCCTCAGTACGTGACTGGGTATGAATGCAGGTTTAAAGTTGAGACGTATATATACCCGGTAACGCAATGTACTGTATGCTGGAAGTTCGGACACGCCCACCGAGTATGTCCGAGTAAGAAGAATGTATGCCCAAAGTGTGCGGGTGATCACAATAATTGTGATACTGCACACTTCTGCTGTGTCAATTGTAAGGGGCCACACATGGCACTTGATAAAGGTTGCCCTATGTATCTTAAAGAAAAAAGACTTCGTACATATATGAGCCAGGCTAACTGCACTTATAAGACAGCTATCTCGAGCTACAAAAATAAATCTGAAAGAACAGAAAGAATAAATGTACCATATATACCACAGAGAGATGAACAAACAACAAATATATCAGGTGATCGACGGTTGCTATACAGCGAATGTATTGGACGAAAAATAGTACAGACCGAAGATAAGAACGAAAAAAAGGAAGATAAATCTTGTTCTTCACAGGAAACGAGTGAAGAAAGCGTAGAAAGTGTGGTAGAAATTGGGGTAGGAAAGCGTAGAAAAATAAAAAAGAAAAAGCAGACGAAAAAGACACCATATAGGGCTAGAGAATTTAAGGAAAAATGTGGTGATAATATAGAAAGAAGCAGTATTTTGTTCGATTTAATTAAAAAACTTAAAGACATAATTTTTTCAAAAAGATCTTTTGAAAGTAAGATTCAAGAAGTGATTAAAATTTTATTAGAAGAGTTGGTAGGATATGTAATTAAGTATGTGAGCAAAGAAGACATGATAACAAAGCTGGTAGGTCTCCTTAATTATGGATAGACTCAACCAACTTGATAACGAAAACACGACGACGGGCGCGGCGCGTCTCACTGAGCAATACCTAAATATTGTTCAGTGGAACGCGCAGAGCCTGACGCCGGCCAAACGGCAAGATTTAGAATTGTATTTGAATCGGGAAAGAATAGGTATATGTATAATAAGTGAGACATGGTTTGAAAATAGTGATACGGATATAAGAATAAGTAGTTATAATATTTTTAGGGCAGATAGAATGGATTCTTGGGGTGGTGTGGCAATTTTGACACACCATTCTATCAAAGCTCAAAGATATATATTTCATTTAACAAATCCGGGTATTGAAACGGTTTGTGTCAAAGTTTTGAATTGTAAACATTTAGAATATATAATTTCACTGTATTGTACTTCGCCGGTGTCAACTTCACAAAGCGACTGGGATGAACTTTTTTCGAAATTTGATAAAAAAACCATAGTAGCTGGTGACTTTAATGCCCATCACTCAAGTTGGTCGAGTAAAACGGGTGTACGAGGGCCACGGGTACTTGATGCTGCATTAGAACATAATTTTGTAACACTTAACACTGGAGAGCATACTAGAATAAAACTTGTCAATGGTATGTTACAACAGACTTCTCCTGACATAACGTTTGTAACATCAGATATAGCTATATATTTTAAATGGTTGGTTACTAGGGAAACATTTGGTAGTGATCACCTTATCATCAAATTTGTCTTGCAATTTAGGGGTACTTTGAGTTTTGTCAAACGTCGTAACTTTAAATTAGCCGACTGGGAAGAGTATAATAAATACCTAAAATTAGATTTTGATAATTTAGTAGAATATCCAAATAAAGATAATTTGCAATCTTGTTACGACAAGCTTATGGATAGTCTTAGTTTGGCAGCAGATAAAACGATCCCAATGGTTAAAACTTGTTCTGACCCCGCTCGACATTTTGAGCCAAAACCGTATTGGAACACAGATTTATCTAAATCGGTTGCTGCGCGTAGATTAGCTTTAAAAGAGTTTAGACGAAACCCAACACCAAGTAATTTAACTGTAAAAAAAAATAATAAATTTGCAGATGCGCAACGAAGTCTAAGACAAGCCCGCTCCAAAAACTTCCATCAATTTTGCGATAGAATAGATGAAACGGTGAATCCGTCGGATATGTGGCAACGCATGCGTTGGATGAAAGGGCTTCGTCGAGATAGGATCATTGTTCCCAGAGATAAGAAAGAAGAGCTATTACGCAGTTTAGCTCCAGATTCTACACAATTTGAACCACCAAAATTCACTTCAACGAATGTGCAATTAGAAAATGATTTTTCGATTCAGGAGTTAAATAGATGTCTGAAAAAGAAAGATACTGCGCCAGGAGAAGACCTGGTGACGTACTCTATGGTTTATCATCTACCTATTAGCGGAAAGTTATTTTTACTTAGCATATTCAATACCATATTTAAATATTCGATTTTACCCATCCAATGGCGTAACATTAAAGTAGTAGCGATACCTAAGCCTAGTTTTAGCCTAGCCGAAATAGTAAAGTATAGACCCATCTCTTTAATATCATGTTTGTGTAAAATATTTCACACAATGATTGGTAAGCGTTTAGAATGGTTTGTAGAAAGAAATAAAATCCTTAAACCATTTACAAGCGGATTTCGTAAACAACAATCATGTCTAGACTGCGTAACTCGACTGGTATCAGATGTCCAAATAGGATTTTCCAAAAATATGGCAACATTAGCAGTATTTTTAGACGTTCAAAATGCGTATAATGAAGTACTTGTACACAAACTGATGATGATTTTGGACAGCATAAATATTGGTTCAAAATATTGTAATTATTTATGGTCATTTCTCAGCCAAAGATGTTTAAAAATTCAAGATGAAGGAAATAATGAGTTATCACATAGATGGACGGGAAGAGGTCTATGCCAGGGGGACCCGCTTTCGCCGCTTTTGTTTAATATTTTGACACATCAACTCTGTAATGGATTTGAGTTTGAGAATATGACAGTATTACAGTTCGCTGACGATTATGTTTTCTATACCCAAAACACAAGCTTTGATCGTAGTGTCCTATTTATGCAACTTACTATGGACTCCATTGTGCGTAGACTTGATGGAATAGGATTGCAGGTATCTCCAACAAAAACACAATGCTGTGAATTTCGAAAAGGTAGAGGGAAACACATAGCAAATATTAGTATTAATGGTACAGTAATTGAATATGTTGACAGTTTCAAATATTTAGGTATTTGGCTGGATAGAAATTTGTCTTGGAAGCGTCACATTAACGAAATCATCCAAAAAACAACAAGAATAACTAATATTTTAAAAGTACTAGCTGGTGCATCGTGGGGCTTGCACCCTAAACATCTCAGGCGGTTGTACATTTCTTTAATACGCAGTAGAATCGATTTTGGTAGTTTTATCTACAATACGGCTGCAAACACACATTTAAATAAATTAGATAAAGTGCAGAACTCTGCGATGCGAGTGGTCGGTGGCTTTATCCGAACTACACCCGTACACGTCATGGAGTGTGAGTTGTGCCTCCAGCCGCTTCATCTTAGAAGAGAATATCTTGCCACAAAATATTGCTTAAGAGTCCAATCTTTAGTAGACGAATTGACAATGAATAGGTTCAATAACTTGGCGATTTCGATTGAATCTTCATATTGGCGGAATAAGAAAATACCTCTATTGATTGATATATATAAAGAAACAAAGCAAAATAATTTAAATACTAACCACCTAAATATTTACAAATTAGATACATGGGTTTCCTATCTAAATGTTGATTTTATAAGAACCAAAGTACAAGGTATTGAACAAACTAAAAATCAATGTGATTCTATGGTACTTCGAACATATTCTTTGCAAATGTTGAATGATGAATATCAAAGTTACTCTAAGCTGTATACAGATGGTTCTAAAACCAATGAAGGCTGTGGTGCAGCATTTTATGATCCCAGTCGCGATGTGAAAGAAACATTTAAAGTTGTGTCGGAATTTAATTGTATTATGTCTGTGGAGTTGTTTGCAGTATCACAGGCACTGTCCTACATTATTGCTTCTTCGGATATTGTACGGGTTGTTATCCTTACAGATAGTCGAAGCGCGTTGCAGCATATTGCTGGGTGTACTTCCGGTGCGCGAAGTTTCACGTTAGCGTATGCGATCATTGAGAAAGTTATGTTTCTTGAACGTAGGGGAGTGGATGTGGTACTGCAATGGATTCCCTCGCACATTGGTATCCGAGGAAATGAAGTTGCGGATCAACTTGCCAGAGAGGCTATCTTGAGCGGTGTCGAAATATATATATTAGCAGAAGTTTCTGAAATATTATCGAAATATAGGTACAAAATACACGAGAAATGGAAAGCCTGGTATAATAATAGATCGACTAAAAAAGGAGTGTGGTACAAAACGATGCAATATGAACCTCCTCGCATACCATGGTGCAGTGAATCCAATTTGAAGAGATACCATATTGTGATTGCTCACAGACTCCGTTCTGGTCACATGCCGCTGAACAACTTCGATCATTTAATGGGACGAGCGGAGTCCCCAGCTTGCTCGCGGTGCGGGACTCCAGAGGATGTGACACATCTTCTGGAGGAGTGTGACCGGAGCGAGTCTATGCGGGCTCTTATGAGGAGCGAGTACGGTGTCCGTTCTGGAGACGTTGGCATGTTCCAGGGCATCCTGGCCTCACCCACGGGGGATGCTGCCAGGGCCCTGTATGCACTGGTCTCGGAAGTGCTCGCTCGGCGTAAGGATGACCCTATAGTTTGAATGTTATGTAATTTTGCCTAATGAGGCTGGCATAGTCGCATGGCGATTAAAGCCTCTTTAAAATATTAGAATAAAAAAAAAAAAAAAAAAAAAAAAAAAGTTTTTATCATATACTTCAAAAGCTTTCAGCAGAAAAATACCATAATTTGCTAGATACCTAAAATGTCCCTGAACTGAATAGACAAAGTAAAACGAATTGCCTTAACAAGAACAAATGTTTTACGTGTACTATCTTTTTTGGGCGTAATTTAATCTGAATGTATTTAGGTCGCAAGTTTATAGCGGGCCTAAGTTACTTTAATCTCATAGTTAATGAAGCTTACTTTACGATCTTGTAGAAAGCTATAAAAGGTAAATAAGTTAACTAAAGGCAGTGCACAAAATCTTTATCTGTACTTTATAAGGGTGATCTTAATTCAGTGCTATGAACAATTTATTTCTACGACTTAATTAATGAAAACATTGTTTCTTAGCCACGGAAGACGCGTTTTCCGTGGCTAAAATTGCCCAAGAGAACTCCCATAATAAATGAATACGGGGGAGTCACATCCCTCAGTGAAGCGCCCGTAGCTCAGCTCGCGGAGGCAATCGCATGCGAGCAAAGGTCGACGCGGTCAGTCTTTGTATGGGTGATCGAAAAGTGGCATTCCATTTGGGGCGCTTCCGTGGGTTGAATGACACGTTAAATTGTAGGTTCCGGCTATTTTTCTAGTACGGCAGTCGGTAAAGCCATGTCAGAGGCCCTTAGGGCGGCTTGATAAACTCTCGACACCAGAGTTGGCCACTCTCATTCGATAAGAAAGAAGACAACCCTTAGTCACGTGGAAGTTCAACTCAAAGTGAACTCAAATCAATAGCTCGGTACAATAAAAAAACCCTTAAATAATGAATCGTAGTCCCATTCTGAGACGGTCCCAGTCGGTTGTCGATTCAATTTCACAAACATTAAACTGGTCCATTACAGGCCACAAACAAGCGCCCTCTATAAATTATACGGGACAAGTTAATTTAATGCTTCCTTACGAAGGCCTATTCTAACTCGTATGACTGGTGGGGACCTGTGGTTTTGCTTGCTTTAATCTGATGTTAATATGGACTATAGGTTTGTATGCAGATCGATCTTAACTTTATCTTTTCATTTAATATTACTCGCCTGTTCATTGTAAACCAAATAACACAAGGGTTTGTCAGTATAAAGCTTGTTATTTTTCATGTTTATAACAAAATAAAAGCAATTGGACAATATA
Source organism: Macaria liturata (assembly GCA_964023185.1). Classification (NCBI taxonomy): domain Eukaryota; kingdom Metazoa; phylum Arthropoda; class Insecta; order Lepidoptera; family Geometridae; genus Macaria; species Macaria liturata. Next base: position 796,505 of record OZ026809.1, read on the forward strand.
TTTAGTTTTCGATGTAAGTGTTTAATTTTATTATATTTTATTAATATTATTTTATTGTTAAATAAAGTGATATTATTGTCTATTTATATATTATTTATTGTCTCTGACATGGCATATAATCAATTAACATATTTTTACTTAATTATTAATTACTTTTACTATATTTACTAAGCTGTATGTATAATAAAGGGTTTCAAACCATTAAACGTCTAAACAGCACGCGTATGACATACCGATTGTATATTATATTGTATATAGTGGGTATATAGTAGCACCGCATTTCCCGCGTGAGCAGTTCCCGTGGATTGGTCGTACGTTACACACCTCTATATACAGGGTTATATAGTGATACGGTGTTTATTATATTGGTACAATATTTTGTATATACGATATGCACTTTTTCTTCTTAAGTATGGGTGCTTTCGTTCTACGCCACAGCCATGTTGTAGGCGGGAATTTCCCAAAATCGATTAATCAGTTGTACTGAATTTGAGTTCCTAAAGTATGTCACTGTTAAGGAATAGGAATGAAAAAAATATATTGAATAAATTTATTTTCATAACTGATACATTAAATAAATTTCACAAAGTTATTGTTGTCGGGCAACATAAATTATGAGCATATAAATACATAGGTATAAAAAGATATATTCAAGAACATCTCAAACAATGGTGACATGAAAACATAAAGGACTATGTTAATAAAATTAAACTTAAGATCATATCACTACTAACGCAGTACATTGAAAGCCCCTAATATGCGTGCACAGGTTATTTCTATGGGGCGACATAAATATGAACAAGTTACCGCCACTGTAGATACAGACATGGAAACCAGACGTATTAGTTATCCACAGTTACTTGTTATGTTTAAAACCCTACACTTAGTAGTAATATATCTATCTTATTAAGGAGATACTCTCCTGATGAATAAATCGTTGGGATTTTCTCTTAGGCATAAAACAATAAAAAAAATATGTTTCAACAATTTTAATATTGTACGTACAGTCATCAGAAACAAAAAAAATGTGTCACCAAATTTTTACAATAATTTCTTCAGTAAGGCATTTGAAGAACTTCCAGCAATTAAAATGTTGGCGGCAACGTTTAAACTCAGATGGTTGTTCTTAAATATTGCATCATACACCTGAATTAATGGTGAAACATAATACTTACTCATGTTATGGGGTGCTATACCTGGATACATTACATTTATGTTATATAGTAAGTACCTACTTTTGATAGTCAAATTAAATGTGCATCAGAGAATTTCGCTGTAAAAGTTATTAACATTACAGTTACCTACATAAAAACATTGTTTATTGAAAGAGGAAAAAGTTTTACAGGTATACCTTACTGTTTTGGCTACTCACATTTACAACATAAAGAATTACTAAAGTAGAACAAATAAATTTTAGCCACAATTTCTTAGAAGTAATTTAATTTTAATGAATCCTTTATAAAAATCTACTTATTTAATATACTTACTTTCTTTGTAAACCGCAACTTCTTCCAGTTACAAAACAGTAAATTGTTACACGGCTTCCAAGATTTCTTCCTTTTCTCGAACCACCCCATCGCTATCTCCGCTAAAAATACAATAACACTGGCTCCGTACATAAATCCTATAAACATGAAGGCGCCGAGTAGATGTTGTATGCTGAGAGGCACAATGGTGCCTGTGCCTTCCAAACTCGATCTGTGAATAAAGAGCTCCTCGCTCCATTTGTCAATCAATCCGTTCTCGGAGACGCTCCTGATAATATTGTTGAAGCGCTCCAACATCGGAAACCATTTCCTCGCGAGTAGCACGACCCCGTATTTGTAGAGGTTGTCGCTCTCCGGGAAGCAATAGATCAAAGGCGCGCCCCGACCCAGCGCCTGGTCCTGGTAGACCGCCTGTCTCCGCGACGACACTACGGCGAAATTCCTTTCCAAAGCGGCACGTCTGATCCCCGCCGCGAACCTAGTCGAGTTATATTTGCGATACAAATAAAACGAGCTCGCGTTATTGCTCTCGAAATAGGAACGGTAAATCTCTCTACCACCAAACGCCAACCCGGACTGTATAAGATCCCGCTCCGTGCTTATCTGCTTTTCAAATCTCGGATGCATTAAGAAACTTCTGAGGAAAGATTCGTATGAAATCCCCATGTTTATGCTGAAACAGAGCCAACCGAAAATCAGAATGCGAAACGTAGCGGTTCTTGGCTGAAACGACGCGCCCCATCCGAGAAGCATACTGAACGTCATTAGCAGAGAGTTTGTCGGCCATTTTGTTACTTTACCGCCTTGCTCTTTGTAGTATAGGAAGTGGAACAACAGACCTAGCGATATGACGCTAACTATTGTAGCCACCCATGTAGACCACTGGAATATGATCACTAGATTATTCCATGTGGACGCCTGGCCAGCTCTCGGCACACACCACGTCATCTCATCTTGAGTGTAGCTCACAGTGGGATCAAACCATCTCCGGATAGTTCTTGTCACTTCAATATTTCCAATAACTAATGTTGCTTCATCATTCCTAAGAACGCCATAAGCTCCGGTAGCGGTACCATTCCAATATACTTCACCCCAATTTTCTGGAATGTTGGACATTCGCACGACTAGCGTCATGTTTGTGAATTCACTAATGATTTTAACTAAATTTATCTCTCCACCTTTGAGAAATTCGTAAGTGTCGTTGTAAAAATCGTTATGAAGTTTTCTAACTGGCGGCATGACATATGGCTCTGAAACAATCGCATAAGTAACTAAAGGACACCCCCTCATGTCGGCTGGGAACATGTTCGTTTGCAGCTCGTGTTGGTAAACAACATTATCCTTGCATCGGTCCAGAACATACACCGAGTTGCACTTCCCGCCGCAGTTAGTATCGCTAAAAGGTCTCCAAGTATAAGAAACAACTTCTTCTTTGACGTCGTCATAAATGAAAATAATACTTTTGAAAACTTTATACTCTCTCAAGACATTGATGAGCTCGATAGCCGTACTCTCCGCGTCCTCGTTTTCTTTAACTTTGTAGAAAACTATTGCTTTAGCGAGCGGGTTCCAAGTTGGCAACTTATTCAGTTGCAATATGTTTCTCGTTAGTTCGGATTTCTCTTCTAAAATCAACATATAATTTTTGGCTTTCTCCGGGAAATGCGAGGCATTTGCATGCGGGTAAAAAGAATCTTTTACCATAACAGAATACTTAATGCCGCCGTGAATGGTTTGCAAAAGTAACACCTGTGTCGTAGAGGTATAAGAGTTGATGTTGATAATCACGATGCTGCCGCTTAAGGCTTTCTTCTCGACGAAATATTTGGCGGATAGTTTTAAAACGCACTCAGCTGTTTTTGCTATTTGTTCAGAATTTCCAGTCGTCATTAACAAGGGATATTCAGTAACACTCGATGGAATCGAGTGAACAAAAAGTATTAAAAACAGTTTGTGATGCATGGCTGCGATACACTGAGTGGTAGCGAAAAATGCATCGATTGACAGAATTATGTTTTTCAGTCGTGCCGCCATTTGAAGCATTACCAGCATTATGATTTAGTAACAAATTTCAGTAATAACCCTAAGTGGTTTCACATTTACTTAGAGCATAATAACCATTAATTTTACAAGGTGCCTTTTGAAAGTGAAGTTCAAAGTCGCAATCTAGTTGATTTAGCTGCACGCGACTGTTATTTAGAGAATGTGATATCGTTGGAATTATGTTACTTAATTGTACACACAGGGCTAAACGGGCTATAAAGAAAATATAGTATGAAATTATAGCCTTACCTTGTCTCATATCATTTTTATCTTCATACTCCGCTACGAAGATAATATTTGCCATTGACCTTATCTGTATTGAGTTTAAATAATCTGTAAAAGCTAACTGTATTTTTTATTTGACTTCCATGACTATTTGAAACCATGTGAACAAGGTTTACTATTTTTTTAATATGATCATAAATATAGTATAGTAGCTTTTATATAATCCTTAGCGTTGTTCCAATACCAAGAACAGTATAAAAATTGTTTACTGGAAAACCGACGAGGAATTGCTACACAATAACACGAGATATCTTTCCAAAGTTATAAACCTATGTACAATGGATTTTTAGAGAGTAAGTAACCTGAATCAAGGATGGAAAAGTGCAATAAAACAAGAAGTCGTCAGTAATTTACATTAAATTTATTTTTTAAACTGCCGCTTTTGTATGAAACAAAACTTGGTCCGACCTGAATCGTGGTAGCAACATCAAACTTGGTAAATAAACAAACACTATAGAGAATTTTACAGACACAAATCCAAAATCTCCAAAATAGGATAAAATAATTTTACTTTTAAACGATAAATTCTAATCAAGATCTTAATTTTGTGTCCGTGAAAAACCCTTGCCAAAATTACGTCTTAATTAAAATTACGGTACAAATCATTAACGTTAACCATTTAACTTTACCACTAAAATTGACGATAAACAAATTGTTTTTTTTCTCTTTCTAACATTTTGTGCCGTAAAACGAGTGTGATAACACCGCACAGTAGTTCTTAATGTTACAATATTTGATAACTATTTACAATAAATGCAACTTTAAATACCTAGATCCTGTGCTTAGTAACAATCTATATAAATATGTTTCGTCTTAGTTTTAAAGCTAATTCAATTGAATCGGAAAGAGGAAAACGGGACGGTGGTGGATGAATACACTCTAGTTTTAAAAATATAAGCAGATTTATGCCATATATGTAAGATGCAGGCAATGATGAACATTTATGACTCAACTAAAAGCTTTGAATAAATAGTTTGTAACTAAAACTAGATAGGATCCACCTTAATCCTTCAAGCCCATGCAATTCTTTCTATTTACAAAGATTCACGGATTGTATCTTCGTCGTTCGCGCATATGCATAAAATATGGCTTAGAAAATAATTTGTTCATTGTTATAAATATTGATTTTATTTTTATATATTTCACTTTGTTCTTAGGCCTGATGTTTATTGCGTTTGGTGTAAGGATATTTGAGCAATCATATAAAAACGAAATGGTAAGGTTTGTAATTCTATCTACGTTCCATACCAAATCTACAAGCTCCGTACATCGTCACGCGTCCTACGATAATGTACAAACTCCAAGCGAATTTAGATCTTAACTCCTCATGATTATGATTCCTTTTCTCTAACCACTACACGCCGCAAATTCACCTAGTAAAAATATTGTATAACATCTATTAAATATAGGAAAGATTATTGAGTTTGTAAAAGTGTAGTCTTCAATAGAACGATATGCTTCATTTCCATGATGGCAGCCCCAATTTTAATATTACAGCGATGTTGATCTTATTTGTTATTGCTTGGTAAAACTTACTTAGGATTAGACATCAAAATGGATCTCAATAAAAATTAAATTAAAACAATTTTGAAATGGATCGTTTTTTGAAGTTCTGATCAAAAGTAATTTTAACCAGGACTTTACGTCTTACATTAGGATAAACTATCAAAGGCAATGTAGATAGAAAAATCGCAAACATGTCGGATCACATAGCAATGTACAGTAAAGAGAAGCTAAAATTACAAACAAATGCATTGAACTTAAAACTCCAATAGTAAAATGCAATTCCAGTTTTCACTAGATTAGTTAGAGATAAACGAATGTTAAAATACACAATTTGATCGCACAAGTGGTTCTATCATATAATATTCATAATTAATATTTACATTACTAAACACTTGCGAATCAGTCAGTATTTCTTTCCTTACAATATCTTATCGCCTTAAAGCATATTCTTTATTTTACCTCAATGATGTTGTCAATCATTCACAGTTTGTTGTCTAGTTGCATCTTGCTTTATACAAGATCATTGGTATCTAATGAGCAACTTTGAAAGATCTATATTGTGTTTTAGTGTTTGCGAAACGGCTTATTGGACGAAATAATTTGTATTTGAAAGTGGATGTTTGATGTGAAAAAGAACTTTCTCTCAAACAAGGTTTCCTATCAGATTGTCACAGAGATTATTCGATGATGTGTATATTTCACAACAGAACACATGCATTTTCTTAATGCTTTCCACTAAAGACTCTCACAGAAAGTTGGTCATTACATTCCTATAACCTTGTAGTGAGATGGTTTTCATCTACAGAATATCTGACGTACAGCTTCATATTATATAGTTATGTAGCATTATGGTCACATTGAGATGGAAAGGACAGAAGCAACTACGGGTTCACATACATTAGCACACTCACATCACCTAAGTCTTTGATATGACATACAGCAGCGATGTATAGCTGTCTCTTTTCATTGGTATTCTCTATAAACATATGTTACCACCATTTGAATAGATTATTCCGTTTGCAGTCACATTGGCTGATTTCATTCAGTTTTTGACAAGCTCACGTTTTACAATAAATTAGGAGATGATTCCTCTTTGATAAGATCAAAAAAATTATCTCATGAGCTCATTTGCCAAAACCTATTTACAATATATCAACCTACGTAACCACAAACGGTTAAATTTCAACCACTTCACTATCACCAAAATCACCATCATTACTTTGACGTACGTATCACTTTTCGTCTGTTTTATTTATATCTTCATTTGCACTATTCCTGATGCAGTGATAAACTTTGAACTACAAAATCCCTGGCGTTGCTGCATTACGCTTGTTATCAAACGACATAGTTTTCATATGTCAATGTCCAAAATTTTCAACTTCAAAATTTCTCACGTGACTGCACCGCCCTCGTAGTTAAGAGACAAGAGTTGTTATGTCTCAATGGCAAGATGGCTTCCTTACACGTACCACTCCTTGATTCCATCCCGTTTGACAGGCTGCGTGGGAGCGAGGGGGGCGGGGGAGGCGCGCGGGAGGGGTAGTGGCTGGAGGCTGCGGACAGCGCCGCCTGCTGAGCTTGTGGTGCCTGTCTGGTAGCTTGAATGAGCCTAGAATGAAAAACAACGTTGTTTTAAAAGGGTTCACAAGAATTGACTACAAATGGAGCGCAACAATTTATGGTTGGTGGCCAAAAACTCCCTTACGATGAGTGAATCATGTAGCGGAGAGGTAGATATGCAATTTTTTTTTTATTTTACGCTCCTATCTAAAGAATTTTTGCACAAGATCATACAGATAAAAAATCAGCAGTTGTGTAAGAAAAACTGTTAACAAAGATGATGAGGACGAACATAAGACTAAGAAGAAGAAGAGTAGAATATTTTATGTACCTGATTCCCTAAGAGCGCGGCGCTAGCACCCTGCTGGTAGTTCTTGTCCTCTGTGACCTTGTAGGAGGGGTCGAACTTGAACACGATGTACTTGAGCACTATGATCACTATCAGGATGATGGCTATCAACACTGATGCCACTATGCCTGGAACAAAGTGCAATCTTATTGAACTTATGAAATATGATTGTTCCATGCATGTTTAGAGGTGATCTATTTGAGCAGTTCCGGAATGGTGAGAAATATGTAGCTGTTTGCATTGACTACGAAGAATCAAGGGACAAATAATATTATATGATAAAATTGACAAATTAAATTAGATGGCACGGATTTGGAGCAGATATAAAAAAATGGAAAAAGGGTTCGTTTTAAATAAGTACTTGGAGTAGATACGCATACTGTGGTATAGCTGAGATACGGGGTTTTTAAAATGTTTTATTGATTACCATAATCTGCACATGCAAAGTATAAGATAAACTGGAACTTAATAAGTTATATTTCGAATAATAAAGTGAATTTACAAATTAGAAATATATATTTTTAAAACGGGATAAGAAAAAAAAACAAATCTGTACAAACAAAATGTGTCCTAAGACCACGATGCGTTAATTTGTTAAGAGAATAAGACAGAAAATCATGTCCAAATCCTACCAGTTTATAAAAAATTTAAATAAACATTATTATTAGTAAGAAGAGGTAATTTAACTTACCAACGATAGTGGCGAAGAACTCTGACTCTGGAGGTACTACTCTATTATCTGTCGTCTTCGGATGGTACCATTTTGTTGTGATCTCATGTTCATAGCCGTTGTAATCTGGATGTACTCTGAAATCGAACATTAAAGCTGTAGATCAGACAAAAAATATTTTATTCATATAAAAAATCTATACATAGTTATTCATAAAACTCCATACAAACTGTTGTAAAGTAAAACTCAAAAACTGGTAAAGATTGACTTATGGTTTATATTTCGGTAAAAAAAACTCGTTTCTTAAAAAACTTAGTACATAATTTCGAAGCTATTCTCAAACTCAATCTCAGAGTAAGCTTTGATGCCTGGAAAAATGAGGAAATAATGAATCTCAATATTTGGGTAGAGTTCCACGCAGTAGGTACAGCAGCTCCAGAATCGTAACAATGCACCTGCAGCCGGGACTAAGCAGCCGGCTTCAGATGCATTATTAGAATCCGAGAGTTCACTTTCTTCGAGTTCTTCGATCTTCATTTCATCTCTGCGTTATTCTTCTTTGTCCATTTTGTATTATCGGGCAAATGTTTTATCTGATTTGTAAACTATTGAAAAAGCATTTTGTTATTAAATTTATTACTCGTGTTAAACACTAGTACCTATAATAAAAAAAATACTATTCTGCCTAAATTGTTTTACCATGTTCTCCTCTTGTTTTGCAACACACTAATGGAGTAACCTCTCGCAGAATCGGTTAGTTAATCGGTTCATTTGTAAGCGGTCTTTATTGAATAGATGAATTTTGATGTAGTGGACTCTCAGACTTTTTTAACACTTTTCGAAACCACAATATAATATTAGTATGAACCTTTAAATATGTAAATCAACTCGTGACAATTCAGATTACATATCTTTTTAACCTTACCTTCCAGGTATCCGCTCATCGATCTCATAAGTAGGAGTCCTGGCCTCTATCTCGTTCTCCCTCCTATCTTCGTAGTCCGGTATATGGTGGTCCTCTTCTGTCGTGTGCACGGTCTCTTCTAGATGTTTGCCAGTCTGCGTCGGCGTGAAGTGACCGGTGTGGGTGTGATCTGGAATATTGAAGCAAAGAATTTTAATCAGTGCTGTAAAATAAATTACTCTCCTTTGTTAGTCATACTTTTGATAACCGAGAGTTTACACCCCCCTTCAAATTTATTTCCTAATAAAATAATATTTTTTGTGATATCCAGAATCCAGATATCACTACAATCAAGCAATAATTCTTAAGAAACATCTTTTCACCATTTTTGAACTGTAGTTCAAAAATGGTTTCCTAAATGCGTACTTTACAGTAACAATATATTGTTACTGTAAAGTACGCATTTAGGAAATTCAAGAGTGACGTGGTTGATGACGGCCTAGAATCCACTGGCATCAGAATATTAATTTATTTCAGGGTGCTTGGCAAGACGAAGCTGTCGACCGGAACACCCGTAGAGAGTTAGGATATTTTTGCCCAGGAGTAGTTGAGAAAAGAACGCACCATCAGTAGGAGTGGTCCTCCTATCTGGTTCGGTGTGAGTATCCACAGTGCCCTCGTGTATGTTTGCATGGTCGAGGGCCGTGGTGTGCGGGTCAGTGACCTTGGTGCTCTCGCCCGTCGTGGAGTCCGTGGACCCTTCTAGAGACTTGTCCACGTGTTCCGTGGATGGAGATGTGGGGAAGGTCATGCTGTGGGTACTGCTTGTACCGGACCTGGAAAATAGAAGATGTTAGTGACTAGTGTGTTGGAGAAGGTTATACTCAGAAATAGATTATTTTATTGGTTAAATTTACTTAGGAGTTTGAATTTTCGTATAGATACACAGATACTTGCAATCTAGATAAAAAGGTCTGATTATTGAAACACTGTCTGGTTAACGATGATCAAATCTTAATTTATTTTGTAACTACTCTAGGTAATCGCGCTTAAACTATAGTGATGACTTCAAAACAAAAGGATTGTTCATGTCTTAATTCAATTGTTCAAAATAAAAAAAAAACCTATTATCATTTAAAAACCAGTCCCTTTTATAAAATATTGGATTAATAGCTTACGTAGTAATGGGATGTTCTGGCTCGGTGATCTCATCCACACTCGAGCCGGAGCCTTCAATACAATCCTCGTCGTCGCAAGGTTTCATTAATTTGCCATTTATATCGTTCTGGAACAAACACGATTTTGATAAGTTAACATTAAGTTTTTTACAGAAATATGCGTGTGTTATCTATTTTTTTTTTCTTCATTAAAGAGATAATTACTTTGTGTCCCCCTCTATGCGGTGGTCGCCTGGTAGACGGCACGTAGACGGGCGTGATAAGATCGTCCCCGGAGCCAGCGTCAGGCAGAACACACGCGTCCTCGTCATCATCCCTGCATCCCGAGCCAGCTCCCGAGTACACCAGCTCGTCCAGTGGGCCGCTGCCGCCGTAGCCAGAGGGAGGCGTCTGGAAACATGCGGATACAAGGTTAGGTACTATGTATAAGGATATAATCAAATGTTTTTAGATAGTCGTGTATTTTTTAGTTAAGAAATATCTTGCAATTATCTTGACTAGTTGAGAGCGGCTATTTTCTATTTGTAGTTGTGTTAGGTAGCCATATCTCGGTTAACGGATTATTATTCACATGCGCTTACAAATATAAAGTCGTGCATATGTCGCGATCATTTCGACGTTGGCCAAGCCTGTGGATCGGTGATCAAAAAGTGGCATACTATTTGGACGCATGCAAATCGCACGTTTAAGTGTAGACTTTATATACTTTTCAAAGTACAACGTTACAGTCACTGAGACAGTAAACTCACTTGCTGCATCCTATTGATATCTCTATCCAGGGGAGTAGAAGCTCTCCTGGCATCTCCTCGCACAGACACTGCAGGGTCCCCTGCAGCCGCTAGGTCCAGTACCCTGACTCCGTCCACCACCAGCCCAGCCAGCACTCCGCTGAAGGTCCTGGAACCGCCAGCTCCTCCGCCCACAGTGATACTTGACATGCTGTTGAAGATGGTCGACTGCTGCTGGCCTCCTGGAATATTCAGTCATTTATATTATTTTATCTACACTAATGTTGTAACATTATACTTATGTTTCCAATACTTGACTTATAATTACTACTGTTATAGCGCAGACAACAAAACACTCAATTTAAGCAATTTCACATGATGGTATAATATCCACATCGATATCGTAATATCTCATTATAACATCAATAAAACGCGACCAACCTGATTGCAATCAGGTTGGTCGCGTTTTATTGATGCGCGCAATGCGCTCTCATTGGTTAGATTTTAATGGCGGCAAAATCACTGTGACAATACGCGTACGCGTGAATTTAATTTAATTAATTAAAAGTTAAAAATGGATAGCGAATTAGTGAAGATAAAGTAGTGTATGCAACTGCATATATAACACGGGTATTAAAACACTCGTTACTATTATTAAACTCACATTCGTGTTTTAATACCCTTCATTATATGACAGTTGCATAAACTACTATTATCAAGTTTGTAACTTATCAGTATCACATTACATTGCATTAAAGCAAAATGAGGCAAAATGGCTGTTTACTTGATGGTGCAGTTAGAAATGTTATGGGGCTAAATGGCGCTGTGTGAAATAACCCAGAATTCAAATGAAAATGATAAGCAAATTCATATCACATGTGACTACGCACGGAAACTGCGCTACTTTTATATTAATTTAAAATTTTTGATGTTTTGTAATTTGTTGTTATGTTTTGTACCTTTATTGTTCGTACCGCAAAGTTGTGGCTCTCCCTGCCTGACTCCCTGTTCCCCACGCACTATAATACAGCGAACTTCAAAGCGAGAGTGAGTCGGTTCTTATCGGGTAAGCACGCTCCATCTTAGACCATAGCCTTTACTATTAGGCAAACTATGGTCAAGTGCAAAACCGTTCTAGTTAGAAAAAAAGTTTTGTACCTTGAGGATTCCTAAGATTGACCGCATAATTGTCCAAGTGTAGAGCGGCGCGACTGCCATTCCTCGTGAACCTGGCCACGTGGTAGGCTCCGTCGTCTACTTTAGCAGCCTCGTCTCCGAGCGGCTGGTCGCCGCCACCCACGTTGTAGATCATGAACAAGTTGCCGTTTATCTGAAAAATATAAAGAGCAGGTAAACAATTTTAATGTAGGTATTCGAAAAGTTTCGTACATCGTCATCTCTATGTGTGTATAGGCATCATAAGTATCCTAACAAATCAAATGATACTATATCCCCTGCTTCGACCAGAAATGAACGCGCCTAGGTATAGCTTGCGTGTATTTATTACACTAAGTTAAAATGTATTAAATTTACGTAAGTACCCACATGGTCATTCAAGGTCAAGGCCTTTTGTGGTGACTATTTTCCTTCAAGTAACTTATAACTAAAACAAAACCTCTCTCTACACTTACAATCTCCATCTGCATGTAATCCTGCGTGTTACTGGAGTCTATCCTCAGCAGCACCGCGTCTGCCTTGCTGGTGACGAACCCCACCGCCACCTTGTTCGCCTCGGTGTCGAGTACGGCGGACGGCTTGAACGTGTACGTGATGGTGCCGCGACCCGGGCCGAACTCGTAAGCTATGGATTCTATAAAAAGTAGAACAACGTTCAGACATATTTTTGACCCAATAAGGTTAGGTTGATAAAACCGTGAGAAACATCACACGGTTTTAACAAAATTAATATGTAATTATGGCATAATACTGATTTGTCTTCATTTTATCTCCCTCTTCTTTTTCTAAGTTAAACTACTCCAGCATACTTTGCTTTTAACAACTTACCGTCATAGCAAGTGGGTCCAGTAAAGGAGGTGAGGTCACAGTCGCACACGTATGTGTTCCACTGCTGCACACATACACCCTTGTTTGCGCACGTGTTATGCGTACATTTGGTTGGTCCTGGAAAATTAATTATATAAATAGTTATTTTAAAATCCCTTTTAGTTCCATGGAAATAGTTTGTCTATGACTCAATATAAAACAGTTATTTAAAACAGAACAACACATAAATATGAAATAACTTAGTCACCTTCACATCCAGACACCAGGGAAGAGCTCGGTACAACGGCATCTTCCAGCAAGGAAGGTGACTCCCCTGGCAGGTCCACACTGGACATACAGCCCTCGAACCCTTGCCTCGACACCACTCCGACTGGCAAGGAAGAGTATATGTCGCGAGGAACCCCGCCTATGTACAGGATACTGTCTAACTCCAACATAAGGTTTGAACCTGAAATATATTAATAAGATTTAGAAAACTGAAAGCCATACACTAGTAACAAAAGGGTGTATTTCTTGTAATGATAGTTGGAAATGAAACCCACAACATTTTAAAATTTATTTTATGTTACAACTTACTTGTAGTATGCATTTCAAGATCATCATCAACTTGTAGCGTGTGTATCTTTGGGGTCGGTCTCCTTACTGACACGGAGTGCCACCTGTTGTCGTTCAAGAAGTTCTTCAGCTTATCTTGCATCTTCACCACGCCATCCCCAAGATTAAACACACAATGTATGTGACCATTCACCAACTCGATAGCGATGAAATCTTGCTTCTTCCCACCATTGTAGAACAACAAGCCATCCATTTCAGTAGTTCGGAAGTAAAAATCTAAATACGTGTTAGCATACGCTTTCAACAAAGGAAGGCCCACGTAAGTATGCTTCGATTTAAACGTCACAGATTTGTACACGTTGAGAGAATCTGGCTTCACAAACTTTCCATTAAAGATGATGTTGGAAGTGTCGTAGAGATGGTCACCTTCCTCAGCAGTGCCGACTCCCATCGTCTTAGCCAGGTCAATGTATCTGATGCCGTTAAACACAAACTTCTGTAGATATCCAACGAAATTCGGCAAAGTCGAAGTGATTTGAATTTCTTCCTCAGGGTGATAAAGTCCCCCTAAATGCAAAGCGGAAATTTCCAGCGTTGACGCTTTCCCTAAAATCGTTTCAGCTGGAAAACACAACAATTATTCAGCATTTCGAAAAGATATAACGGTACACCTATCCACAACATTGACAGTAAAATAAAAGAAACTAGCAAAGTAAACGTTCCATAGATTCAGTTCAGCCATTGTCGTTATATACAGTCAATAGAAAGAGCAGTAACAGGAAGCTGAAATAGCCAGTGGTTGATGGTCAGTAGATAGCATCTAGAAGAGTTGTTTTAATCAAATAGCATTTATCAAACAATTCTATCATTATGCTCAAGAATAGCTTACATTGCTTGCCTAAACTCGATAGTACTTATTGCTTGCAATAATTTCCTACATCCGTCTAATTTGCAATCTGTCTTTATTGTGCACAATTTTTCTAAGCGTATCCAGATATATGTTACCTTAGCCAATTATAACAGATCATACTCTTTGCATCCAATTTATACTTACTATTGTTGTATTGTCAGTTACAGTATCTCTTACAATGTTTGAATAGTACCAACAATAAAATGTTTTTTTAAATTTGGAGATTTTAAAGTAACTGACAACAGTATCTAGAATTTTTAACATTACACATTCACGAAGGATTCTACAGGAAAAAGAAAACCAAAGTTAGAAGAAATCAAAGCACAGAACTTATAGGTGAAGTTACGAAGTGCCAGCTAGTAACAAACGAAAGTAAGCATCGAACTACTTTACTAAGGACGTCTAACATTTACACACTCTTGGAAAGTGTGAAATTTGAATTCCCATCATGTAAAGGAGAGAAATTCAAATTTGGCTTATAGTTTACGCTTGGGTTGATTTCGATGTCGACTTTTATATGAAATAACGTCATTTACTGGGTTTTTATAAGAATTTCAGCAATTTTACTTCTGTTTAAGATCTTGTATTTATAATTTGCGTCCTGATATGTTATAAAATGTTATACCTATAAGTAAATAAACCTTTAATTTCATTTCATTGTCATGACTCCACAGTTCTGTTTTCGTTAGTAAAGTGTTCTTTATCAATACCCATATCTTTTAGGGGTCTTTTGTAAACATGTTCTTTACTGTGTATTGTGTTTATGTATGAACACAACAAAGTACCTGGTAGTGTGTGGTAGGTATCTGGGCGCGCTAAGCTCAGATAAACGACGGATTACCGTGACGACGTGGTCCGGAACGTTTCTTTTGTTTTTTTCCTTATGTATGTATCAACCATAAAAAGTTTATCTATCTATTTTCAGTAACCGTCGACATCGCAACCACTCCAAAACCAACCTTTTATTCACTACAATAAGGGTCAAACCAAAAGGTGGTGCGGGTGTGCGCCCGTGCATACGTACATAACATACCGCGCACCGCCGCCCCCGAGTCCACCTGGAGGCGCAGGTTCGATGCCCGCCGAGAGAACTTTACCGTGTGCCACTGGTCGTCCGCCACGTTGCTGCCAGCTAGCAGGTTCTGGAATGTTCCGTGGAAGTCTAATATTTATATGTTTTTGTAACAAAATGGGATTGCACTTGGCCTTGGAAATTTATTCTGGTACAAATACGGTTCACCTTCAATCACAGTATCACTTGTGTTAAATAACCTGGTGATAATGTATTTGACTGTGTCTAGTCTAATAGAACTAATAATGTTGCTAAAGCTGGATACGCTTGTGGACTTTATAACGTCTTAAATTCCGGCGTTTTATCAGTTATCCACCCATGGTCAAATTGGTTGAGGCCAGCAAACAACAGAGACTTTTCTATGAAACAACTTGAATACCTTCTCTCGATCTCCCAGCCTGACGCTAGCGCGCACTCTCCCAGCCGCCACAGCTATCTCGATCCTGTCGGCAGAGTGCTGCGCGGTGGTCCGCAGCAGCAGACCTGCCTTGCTGGTACGGAACCTCAGGAGTAGTTCCTCGGTCTGAGTGATGTGCTCCGGACCCAGGGACGCGGTCAGGTGCTGACTGCCGTTCAGGAAGATTGTTGGGGATTCTGGAACAGTAATAAATTATTTTATACAATAACTATTATGACAAAGTCAGAATATGAAACCTTTATATTCTGACTTTTTACATCAATATTTATGTGGCACAGTTGGTGACCAAACAAATGTATTTCAATCTGTATCCAAATTATATAAATTTAAAAGGTGATATAATCTGGGTAGCAGCGTTGAAAAGGAAAGGAGAAAACTCACATAACGATTTCAAATGTCTGTGCATTATTTAATTAATTAATTACAATCATAAAAAATATGCCCAATATAATAGTTTTCTCTAGTCAGTGAATCACACACCTCGTCCACAAGTAGGTCCTCCGAAGTTAGTGTAGGAGCAGTCACACAGCGGCCTGTTCCAGCCCTCCGCGCAGGGAGCTCCGTGCTGGCACGGCGCGCTGCTGCACTGCTTCAGTAGGACGTGACACGCGGGCCGGACTGATGCTGGAACGAGAGGAAGTTATAGTTAAGTTATATTATTATTAGCAACTTGTAGTCAAGCGTAAGCCTATATCATGTAAAAAAAAATTATAACAGGGATGAATAAGGGTAGAGGTAGCTTCTAATACCGGAACAAATTCATGAAGTACAAAGATTTATCTACCAAGAACTAGTAGCCAGACAATGCTGTGTTCTTATTTGAAATGTGCTACATACATTTTATACTATAGCGGTGCTTAACAAGCGGGCTGCTGTTGTCAAACTTAAGCCATTGAGGCTTTAAAAAAGATTTTACTGAGCTTCAAAACTCGATAAACAGCATATTATATGTAACGAGTATCGAGACGTTGATATTAAAATATCGTCATATACTAACATCATCTTCGCCCTTTGACCTTCAGACTTTCATTTATCATTACAGAGAATGAAAGATGAAATACGTATAACTTCAATTGAATACTGATTTAATATTAAACAATAGAGGGCCAATCTTACCAGAATCCTGTTGCCTGGCATATGCCGTCAGATCCTGTGCTTTGCTGTTCAGCACCAGGTCCCTGATGCAGCCCACGAAGCCCTGCCGCAGCGCCGCCGTCCACAGCACGGAGGGAGTTCTGGAGGCGGAGTACTCAGAACCAAGACCACCCACGTATAGAGGACCGTCCAGCTCCAGCTGATTGGATTCTCCTGGAAAGATGAACAGTTCACAAACAACTGACAAATGAACACAACAGGTAATAATAATTTGCTCCGTTTGTTTAGTTGGTAGTGGCTCTGCCTTCTATTCTAGGGGTGCGGGTTCGATTCCCGCATAACACAAGTAATTATTAATATTAAAATTTGTAATTACTTGTGTTGAGTCTGGTCGTTTCTATGTATAATAAGTATGTATTTACAAAAGAAAAGTATATATGTATTATATCCGTTATCTAGTACCCATGATACAAGCGTAAGCTTAGTATGGGGCTAGATGGCGCTGTGTGATATGTTCAATAAAAAAAAAAAAAATGATGATGATTATTGCGGTAAATTTATTGTCTTATAAAGAATGATATCCTAAAGGGGTTGGATGTAAATGGTCCCATGTAAGTAAAGTAAACCTTCAATTACACTGTAATTTAAACAGTCAAGGTTGGCTAAACTGGTAAATACAAGACTGTTTCTATCGCGACGGCTGATATTAAGAATTACGAACATTTGTGGGCAATTTAAACAAATTATAAATGGCTACAGTTAGGTTGATCTCTGACTAACTTACCCGGTGTCTTGAACTCTGCATTCGCTCCATCCACAGTGACCCGGCCGTCCCTCCCGCTCCTCCTCAGCAGGAACTCGTGCCAGTGTGAGTCGTCCACGCGTCTCCTGGACGCTCTCACCCGCACGGCTCCGGAGCCCAGGTCCATGTGCACGTAGATGTAGCCGTTCAGGATCTCCACGGCGAACATGTCCGCCTGGAATAGTTGTGGTGGGAAATGGTAAATATGGAATTTGTTTAAGTTTTTTCTAGAGTTGCTCTTTGTGTGATGCCTTTACTAAAAAGACTGGTTAGTGACAGGGGACTTGTAGTAGTTTATTTATCGGTAAATTTATACTAATAAGTCTGGAACAGATGTTTTTTTTTATTTATACTTGTTTTTTTTTTAGTTGACCAATTTCCTTCTAAGTATTTAGTACTTCTAAGTAGCTATGATACATATCATTTGGCTAACAAATTAATTTACTTTAAAAATGTTTTTACCTACCTGAAATAAGTAGTCATATATTTTTACAACAATATATTTACGCAAAAAAAGACATTATTATTAAAACAAAATACAAAATCTTAATAATAAAACAAAAGACGTATAACTACTCGAACAAAACGAACGGAACAAAGAAACCATAAATAATAAATGTAATACAATGCAGCTACGACAAACTGTTTAAAAATAGCACCGATCATTTAGAATTCAAACTACAAAGCGATTTTCATCGAACAGAAATCAATAAACTATTCTACGTGACGCCGAACACAAAATGCACAAAAAACTGTCTGTTATTTTATATAGTTTATGCTAACTATTGGAAAACCGTTAGACCTTAGAGATCTAGACATGCAAGTTCGACTAAACTCTATCTAACCCCTACTATTTTGATGTTTGACATTTGAAATGTAGTTCGTAACTCTAGTGGGAATATTGGATCAGCTTTTTGTGAGACAGAATTTGTTAAATAAAGGCACAGAAGAGGTCTAGTTTGAGAAAATTATAAACATGTATTTTCTAAGAAGGAATTGATTCGAAAGTTCTACGGGCGCAATGGTGCGAATTTGTGTAGGTAATAAAGATGAAGCTTGTGTCATTTCTAGTTCTAATATTGAACTATTTACATTTAAATCACATTCCTTCTTTATGTGCTTTCTATTTCTTAATTTATGTTTACATTTTTATTAATATTTAGAACATTTAAGCTTTGAATCTTATAATTGAAACATATCAACAAAAACAGTATATAAAAATATTCATAATAATAATGCAATAATATACTCGTTCATATCATAGTACATAATATATTTTTATATACAATAATATACCACACTGCAACGACATAGCTGTAAGACCGCGTGTGAGTGCACAGGACATATATATCTCTCTCGTTCGTGCATCTACAGTGCCAGGTATAGACAAAGTACACACTCCAACATTAGAAACTTCAAGTGGGTGAAACTTTATAAGGTACCGTACACAAATTCCCCTATACCGGTGATTGGATTTTTTTGCCTACTGTGGCCAACCAAATGGATACCAAGGTTTTGATAATTATTTGACGTAGAACTTGGTTAAAGTGTTAAAGAGACTGCATGATAATGTATAATTGTAAACGTAACACATTTGTAATTTTTTTTTTATTTGTCTAGGTATGTGATTTTATTCGCATATTTTTATCTTCATTTTTTAACAGCAAATACCATTGTAACACTCGTAGTGTTCAAAATTCTAAATTCCACTGAATTAGCAATTCATAAGAATTTAAAAGCTCTCTCCGCGAATCATAATAAAACGTCTGCGGTGAAATCAAAATGTCTTATATCAGGGATTACGCAGTCTCTCCAATTTAACCTTAATATGGCCAAATTAAATTGTCTTCGTGATGAAAATTTTATTAAAAGCTTTCACGGCGATATCTGGGACCATTACGTCAAAGATTAGATTTGGTTATCCATTTGGGGCGTTTCAAGGAGAAATGCAATTTGGTTCCATTCTGCTTTCTATCTCTGATCTTTAATTTCGCGTTTCTATGAACACACATGCAATGCTGTTTTCGAAACGGAATAATTTAACAATACTCTTGAATATGTTATGATTATTAACTTAGCTTTGATCACGTCTATCTATTGATATTTAAACTATATTTGCATGCGTGTATTATTTAAAAATTATCATGATTAAGATAAAACTGTATTTCTCCTTGACAAGCATCATGGCTGTGTCTATAGTGAAGATGATCATGGGTCCGTAATGAGTTTTTTTATGATCTGTTACCCCAAAAGCTTCACCCCTTACCGTGCAACCTACCCTTGGTGGTTTAGCGCCCATGTTGAATATAAGGAGGCCGTTTGGTTCATTTGTCCTGAACTTGAATGATATTGTTCCGGTCTTCACTGCTTCCCATTTTGGTAAGATCTGTAAAAGAACATAAAAAATAGATAGAGATCAAATAAATTCGGACGAAATTATAGTTTTTTTAGAGTAATTCAAAGCAAATAATTATTTTTCATTCGGGTTTAACTCTGGTAAATTCACAAGGACCCTTCAAATTCAAAACAATAATTCTTTTAAGAGTTACATAGATTACCACCATCCCATCACTTCAATGTTATAACTATTCTTTAAAAAATAAGTACACATTTAAGTAAAAAGTGGTATTTGGCAATAAGCCCTTTGTGACCCATATAAAAAACGTTATATTTCAATTTTCATTATGAACCTTCCCAAAACTCACCGCACTAAGCCGTTTCAGGAGGCACTCATGCGAAAAGGAGCCTCTTTGTAAATCTGAACATAAAATATTCACGACAGAAACATTTTTCATTAGTTTGCTACATTATATGAGCGCTCGAGGAAAATTTCTGCCAAGATGTATTTTGATCGTATAGAATCGAGTGAGGGACCTGATAGTAGGCTTTTCACACTTCTTCTTCTTCTTATCGGATGAAAGTGTCCAACTCTGGTGTCGAGAGTTTATCAAGCCGCCCGAAGGGCCTCTGACATGGCTTAACGACTGCCGTACTAGACAAACGTTCCACAGTAACTTGAATCTACATAATAAGTAAAGGTTGTATGAGAGCGGCCAACTCTGTTGTCAGAGTTTTAACACTCTTGAGGCCTCAAACATGGCTAAGATTTCCATACTGTAATATAATAATTTACTTACATAATATACATATTATGTGATAGTAGGACTTTGTATGTGAATGCATAGGTTTGAAATAAGAAGCAGATTTGAACAAAGCTTATTTCTTTGTAAATTATTATATACTAAGAGTAATCTAAACACTCTGAATCTCGGTACAAATTAATCACATAATATATTATATGAATGCCATATTATGTGTAAATTTTTACGGAAACACAAAAAATATCTTTTGTAAGCAAAAATGATGGATCTACTCGAAAATCAATAACTTTTAATAAACCTCGCTAACCATCAGGCAAAGTATGGTCAAGTGCAAACCAATTTTATTTAAAAAAAAACGGCAACAAAGTATAATACGAGCACCAATCTTTCAATAGCAATCAACACATCATACATTAACCTCTGAATAATAGATGGCGGTAAAATCAATACGACCACTCTGATCGCTATCGGACTGTTTCGTTGAAACCTACTACAATTTCACAAGCCTAATTTGTCAGTTGATTTCATACTTTGAAACTGGGTTCAAATGACAATATAACTTTGTCACACACCTATTATGGTACCTATTGTATGATATAATGTATTTTCGGCTCACGACATATATTATTATAATTATTACTCGCTCGGCGTTTTAATTTCAATTATTGTACGGCAGTACTGTTGAGTGAATTAATGAAAAAATAAAAGTTATTTAGTTGTATTCAAAAGTTATTTCTAAAACGAAGGCCAGAAAATAATTGTGTAAGAAAGTAGAAAACGTTTATTTGCTTGTAAATATTTGATGTCTTCCGTTGTTGTTGTTTCCGTCCTTTAACACCAGAACTAAGATGATTTACCTCATGATTTCATCACTAGATGGCGCTGCGTGTAATATCCCCGAACATTGCTTTATTATATTATTTTGTACTAATTAAATTGCTTTTAGTACCAACATTAGTGTCGTAGGTATGTTAACATTATGACACACAAACAGTTCTGCAAATCAGCCACAATTCCACGAATCTATATGTTAAATGCTACCAAAATGTTAGTTCTACAGAACAAGCAAAATGTAGAATTAATTTACTTGAAACACATTCATCATTCGTGTTAAATTAACTGCTATTAAGGTCTAAATCCAATGTTATTTAGTCTTTTAACATTTGGTATTTACGGCACCTAATTCTAAGCCCCATTATTCATTTAAAAGCTTCGCTGCAATACTTTAACCCCTATTACTGGAATTGTGTTTTATAAAAGCACTGCAGACCAATTGTGACCTTCGGCGAGGTCACACTTAAGTAAAAACTTAGATGATGCAAGTTGGTCTAGTTATTCGAAATTTCGCTCAGTGAATTCATCTGCTTATGGCAGTAAAAAACAAATAATTGTTAAATTTATAATTTATTTAAAGTTATAGTTCTATTTTTTGTGTTTGTTTCTGTAACAATATTGTAAGTATTTATCTTGTTCATGCTATGTACACGGTAGTTTTCAAAAACAGTAACTTCCAGTATTATCTATACCTATATATCTAAAAATCTTATTTTTTAACAAACAAGTACAAGAATCGACTATATTGTCTCTGATTTATAAGACATTGCAACTGATTTATAATCTGACTGATCAAACATATATCATTGGAATGCAATGCAAAACTCATACAGCCTGTTTTTATCTTGCTCCTTCAATATTAGAGTTATCTTCGAGCTAAGTCTGTGTTAGGTGACTAACCTACGACCTTGGAGGGTGAACAACTGAACATGCGTCTGAATCAGGTTGTTTCACGCGGTGCTAACATCATTTAAAACTCGAAGTAGAAGGCTTAACATCAAGCGGGCTGTAGTCAAACGCTTACGTATCCCACGATTTTTTTTTATTCTTTATTTCTTAATTGTATTAATATACAATATAATTTTTATTTTTTTTATATAGTTTTATTCTTACTCTTACTTTTATTTTGTATTTCTTAATTGTATATGGATGTAATTTCGAAATAAATGATTTCTATTATTTCTATTATATTCTAAAAAAATGCGTCAAAGTGAAAAAATAGTTCATTACATTCCTGTCAAAACTAATCACAGACAAAAGAGTACCCTGTTTTACAAATGGTTTTACAGAAAAAGATTTTCCGAGACATCGAATTATCTGAAAACATTAGATGACAAAAGATTACTTTCTCAATCTCAACTTATATTTTCTGTAATATTTTGAAAGTGAGTTTGTGAGTGTTTTTGTATTACTTACATAATTGTAAATGTAGATGTTTTAAATTTAGGTTAAATGTACATACTCTTATTTAGTTTTATTAGTGTATATATGTGTATATATTAAATTTATGTATAATTATTATTAATAACTAACTTATAAACTAAAACTTATAATAAACTATTGTAAATTTTTTGTTTTCTAGATTAACTAAATTTAAAACATAATTCTCCACTCCTACGCATTAATTTTTTGTTATAGATGTTTATCCAAGTTGTAGTGACATTGGGAACTAACCACTGTTGTAATCTGCATTAATAACCCTTTTTCAGGTGATTTTGTTTTTAGACCGTTAGTTACATTTTACAAGAAATCATGTTTTAATCATGACGCCATCAAAAAAGTTTTGAGTGTTCTTAGCGTAAACCAAAGGCTTGTTTTTGATAAAATCTAAGGGCTATATTTGTTACCTACAAGTTAGGTTAGCTTAGTAGTATTTTTTTTTAATATTTAAAATATTGCTTTTTGTGTTCAGAAAATTTATTCAGAATAACATAAACTGTATATTTTATACATTTCATTAGTCTTCCGTGGGTCAGATGACATATTAAATTGTAGGTCCCGGTTGTTTGTCTAGTACGGCAGTCGTTAGGCCATGTCAGAGGCCCTTAGGGTCGTTTGCAAACTCTTAACATCAGAGTTGGCCATTCTCATTCGATAAGAAGAAGAAAAAGATACATTTCTTGGCTCAAAATAAATAATTTTCATTTAATTTTATATGGAGCGTAGCTTATAGTGTTTTCACAGAATACTATTCTATTTAAATGTTTTTAGTAGAATATTAAAATATACATAAAAAAATAGGTAGATTATTAAGATTATTAATTATATTAGTTTTAAGGTTCTGTTTATATGCCTACATTTAAACCTGTTATTCCTGTAAATAAATATTTTTATTTCTTTCTTTTAGTCGTAGTGAAAGATGTTTTTTTATGAATCATATAGCTAATTTACACAACAAAGATTCTAATAAACTAAACTTGGAATGTAATAAAACCTCTTCCTACCAGCCAACGAGCACATAATCGTGTGATTATATTTAACCGCTTTTCACAATTACAGGCAGTACCAAGGAGGTTATTACACAGGCTATAAGCCTTCGCAGGCACTTTCCAAATAAACTCAAATTGCTTATATCGCGCTAACGTACAACATTACAGCTTTACATAAGGAAAGTTATGTAGTTTTGTGTGCAGTGCAGATAAAAGAGAAGGGAATAAATTTGAGAATTTGCTTTGGAAGTTGTTTGCTATACGTATTTTCTCTTTATTCAAACTGCTAAACGAATGAAGTTGGTTGTTGGGCACTTTTTGTGTGGATGGACACAATTTTGAGACGAAATTAATCACTGTACCTAAATCAGATTTTGGACTTTAATATTAAGTATATATGTATGAAACTACTCCTGTTGCACATAAGTATCAGTTTATTATTATAAATTATAAGCAAACTAGTCGTAAAAGCATAAAAAGAAATATTGTAAACTTGCTTACGGCGAGTTTTTTCTCTCAATAAAACAACTTAAAAACCGTTGTAGGACTAGCGAATATACTAACAGACCTTCTTTTACTTTTTTAGAATATTTATTTATTAAACAAACATCACTGAAGCCTAACTCAGAGCAGGCAATATAAAGAGAAAGCCTCCCAAATTGAACCCTTTCTCCATTTCCCGGCGACGTTAATGCTTATTATTGGTCCGCGTGAGTTAATGGAAACTTGAGATTTAGTGCACAGATACGAAACCTATGGGGCGGGACACAGGTACGAGGTCGAGAGAAATTAAGCTGAGAAATAAGGTTTTTCTAACAGGACTAATACTGGCTTACGTTCGTCAAAAACCAAAAAAAAATAAAAATAAAGGCATCATTATATAGATCACAATTAAGTACTGAAGTAGCTTTAATTTTGACTTTTAGAACTGTGGCTACCCTCGCGATGTTTTGTTACAAAAGGTAGATAATGTTAATCAAAAAATATTTTAAAACAATTCCAAGGATTGATCGATATGATGCTTATTTTCTTTGGGGCCTAAACTACTGATTAATTTAAATAATGTTTTTTGACATATTTTTTTATAAAAGAGTAAGAAATACTCACAAACTTTCACCTTTTATTATACCTAGTCACTTCCTTAACCGAAAACTGACCTTTGTCATGAAATTTCATTTAAAGGTCACAACAATATACCACCTACGCTACGCATTTCCGGATACGCTGCGAAATAGTTTGTTTCTGAGTGATGGCTTGTGAGACGGGAAACTGTTTCATAGTTCAAAGGTGAGATATAATAAGAGTTATTAACCAACTTCCAAAAAAAGGAGGTTATCAAGTCTTCTAAAAGTTATTTTTTCTATTTTTTTGTGGGGATGTTACGCGATTACTCAGTTGTTTATCAACCGATATCAAAAATTCTTTTTTTATTCGATGAGGATAGTTCTCGAGATGGTCCCATAATTTTTTTTTTATTCGGTTCAGTACTTTTTGAGAAAAAAACAATAAACTAACATAATGATAAAGTTTATGCAAACCAATTTTACCCATATTTCTAAAACTACTAGTCGGATTTTGATACAGTTTTCTGTAATGTGTTGAGGTTTAATGGGTGCATCTTTTTAGCTATGTATTACAATGACAACTCACCAGGGAGCGCTGCTGTATACACTATATCTTCTGAATTATCAGCCCGATTTTGATGCGGTTTTCTCTGATAGGCTTAGATTTGTTAAGCAAATGAATTTATGTTGTAGTTTTTTTTGATAGGCTTAGATTTGTTTATTTACGTGACAGTGGAGTTGGTGTCGGTTTTTGCTTTTGTTTAAAATAATAATTATATGTAGATGCTTTTCATGTCTGTTTTTTTTTTTGTTTGAAACAAATTAGGCTCATGTAACATTTAGTGTTTCGGTGGTTGTTGGTTTGTAAAGTATTGTAAGTTGTAAGCGAGTGTTGTTCAAGTCTGGTTTTCACCAGGTTGAGCATACAGCGTGTAAAAGGAACAAGCATACACCAACATACGGTTTTACAATATTAGTGAAATAAAGTTCGTATACGACTTACAGCGCCCCAATGATAGCCAAAACATCATAAGGTCTAGTTTGTTTCAAACCACTAATATAATTAGTAAAACAAACAGCCATTAGAAACTCGCCTAATCCATAACCAAAGTTCTTGCTCCCTTGAAACCTTACCTTCAATAAAACCTCTTGTTTCCGCATAATACCGACAATAGATAATATAACACACAGACATCTTACTATGCGTAAAGCCATATCACGGAGGCACCTAGTATCAAAGTTTAAGCTCGTGGACTTTAGATCAGTTCGAATACTCTTGACACCAAAGTTCGTCACTTTCATATGAATTTACGAAACTATATAAATATAATGTGGTGTTAATTGCAATTGGTCAGCGATTTTATTATAATTCAGTCGCTTTGGTATTAAAAAGAAATAGCCTTGCTTTACTTTTGATTTCATACTATTAGTAAATCTTAATGTGATAGAGCTACGCTCAAATAATTTAGATTTTTTTTTAGCTTATTTTAGACCGTACCTATGTTTATGCCATATTATTTGTTTGTTTACCTATTATCACTTTACATTTTCGCAATTTTGGCATGAAATATATAAAAATTATAGCTGTTAAAATTATCTCAATAAACTATAAAAGGTATAGTCTATTGGGTGTGATATTCTAGTCGAGACCTCAAGGACGTAGTACGTAACGGGGACGTAATCTGCGCGCCGGGAGCAGTTATCATAATCATTACAATAGTTACGTTCTATGGCCGCTGTTAGACGCTTATCTACGCTGGACCTTGGATGCGGCCTTTACCTAGTTTGTCTCTTGAAATTCAAGATTATGTAATTTCTAGATTAAGCTATTAAGTTAGTAAGGTAAGACTTATAGTAAGCTATTTAAGTGCAGTGGTCCGTGTATACTTTTCATACAAACTATTGCATTGTAGGTCTTAAAAACTAAGAAAGATTGAGTGATGAATTATATCTCAATTTGAAAGTATTTGAACAAAAATCTCGCCTGTATAAAATCAAACATATTGATTTAGGTTAGGTTAAAATTACAAACCTTAAAACCGTAGATTTTTCAGACGAGACCTTTGTTTGGATACCCACCATTTGCAGTATAACGTATCATTTTATATTTCTTAGTTACAAACATTCCGTAACCAAACTCACATGCTTAGTAACTTAAATTGAAAACGACGGCTCTCACCCCATCAAACTCCACTCTAACTTAAAATTGACCCAAAATTACATCACTCTGACCAAATGTAGTGAGCGGAATAGAAGAACTCTTTTTGGAAGAACGGAAATAAATATTTATATATCAACTTTTGTAAACACATAGTACATCAACAAAAAACTTGACTATTATCATTGTTAAATCTTACATAGCGGAATCATTAAGTTTTTTTTATTAAAAGTAGTGAAGCAGATTGTGAACCAACTGCTTAGTACAATGAACAATTGAAGTATTGCGCCCGTAGCTCAGCTAGCGGAGGCAATCGCATGCGATTACCAATGTTAAGCAAAGGTCGACGCGGTCAGTCCTTGGATGGGTGACCGAAAAGTGGCATTCCATTTTGGGTGCTTCCGTGGGTCGGATGACACGATAAATTGTAGGTCCCGGTTGTTTGTCTAGTACGGTAGTAGTTAAGCTATGTCAGAGACCCTTAGGGCGGTTAGAAAACTCTCGACACCAAAGTTGGCCACTCTCATTCGATAAGAAGAAGAAGATTGATTTTGTTCACAAAAGCTTCAACAAATAATATCTCTCTTACGCATATCGCCTGGGCCATTCCACGTAAACAGCGAGCAATTCTCGTCCAGCGAGTGCCCTCAACGAATCACCACTAACTCAATTCCAATATCCCGTCCATTTGTGGAACACCCCTGTCTCGTGATTGGTACAAAGATACTCGACCAAGTTCAAGAGGCAGTCGTCTGAAGGACTCTTAACGAAACTGGTAGACATCTTTACCTATCCGCCATTTCAGGGACGATTTTTGTAAGCTCTCTCTGCCATTGTTTTTAATTGGTGCTTAGTTTTTGTAGCCGTTTTGGAGTAATGAGTTGTGAGAACCGCCCCGCCGTTACGTAGATTTGCGATGTAATTGGAACAAAAACGCTTGTGAGCCTATTTGAGTTTAGTGAAGTCAGCCAACTTGGGGTCGTTGAGATTGTACCGTTTGTCGTACGTGGAACGATGACAGTTTCTTTTGGGAGATTTTTTTCTTGGATTTATAATTTAATATTAAAATTTATTCTAAAAAATGTATTCTACATAAATTAATTGAGAAAAATAGCCACTTTTAGTCACTTGTTTCTTCTTGACTCACCAAAAGAAACCTGAATCATTAGACTTTTTTACAGTATCTCAGCAACATAGGTTTTATGCCAATTTAAGTAATTTAATAAGACTAATACTTACCAGGTGAGCATCCCTGGTAGTGAATGTAACCGGGTCGGCGGTGTCTACGGCAGTACACGCGTAGTCGAGGCGTCCAGTCACCGTGATGAGCTTGCTGCCTGTACGCGCCAGGTCGATCAGGTTCAGGCGGAGCGTGTCCGCTGAGAACTCCACCTGGGGGAGGATGATGATGATTAAACATAGATAGTACGGTTGTGATAATGTTAGATTTGAAATGGAGGAGAAATGTAAGCAACGAATTTATTAGTAAGTTATAGTAACTCAGCAGTGGCCATTAAATCTTTTCCATACTTCTTTGTTTATTTTGATTGTATGTGTTACGATGGTCAAAAGTATATAGACACTATATAATTTAATCAAGTACTAGAGTAATTTATCAAAACGTAACAGCATAATGTAAAAAACCTGTAAAAAAGATGTACAATCAGAGAGTAAAAAAAACTATTAGAAGACTTGATAACCTCCGTTTTTGAAGTCGGTTAAACATAGCAGACACTATTTAGGTACGAGCATTCAAAACACCGCTACACTTATAAGTAACGAAAAACGGTATTAAAAGTACTAACTTACTAATTTTATTGTTATAAACAGGCTAACGTTTGACTGTAAAACACACTTAGATACATCAAAAACATTGTACCGCTTCTATTTGAACCGTTTCAATTGTCATCGGACGATTAACCAGAGGGATGGGCTTTGTCAAGGGGATTAGCGATGTCGATCAGTCATGCAAACAGCGACGCTATGTCACGGAATTGGATTGATCAATTAAAACAGATATATCAAACGAATTTGTTGGAACGATTAGCTGGTCCAATAAAAAATAAAAATTGTAGTCTAATATTTTTTGTGTATGCTTTTGAAAAAAAACTATTTGAATATAATGAAGAGTCACCTTGTCTGGTGGATATATAAGAGAGTGGGATTGATCAAATTCATAACATTTAGGAGAAAAATGTGCACTGATAAAAAATACGCTAGTAACAGGCTCGAAGACATTTTGACACATGAAATGTCCCAAACC
Organism: Macaria liturata; assembly: GCA_964023185.1. Classification (NCBI taxonomy): domain Eukaryota; kingdom Metazoa; phylum Arthropoda; class Insecta; order Lepidoptera; family Geometridae; genus Macaria; species Macaria liturata. The sequence goes on from OZ026809.1 coordinate 825,920, forward strand.
GAGAATGTGTGAATATTGTAATGTATAAATCTTAATAAATAAATGTAAATAACTTAGAATACTGTGTTTGTTACACTTGAAAGTAAGGCATTTGTTATTAGTCCCGCTAAAGTCACTTGAAGCGACATTTATAATTATTTATATTATTTTTACTATGACTATGACTTTTTAAGTTATTATTTATTACATCTTGTAACCAATATATAGACCATGTGCAGAAACACTCCTTTTTAGTAAAGTGAAAGTAAAAGTAAAAAAGCCTTTATTCAATTACACATTTGATATTTTATAAATTGCACACATTAATATCACCACTTTAAATATCTCATGTCATATTCATATTCATATATTTTCATAAAACCAATTTACACGTCAAATTAAAAATAAAATACATACCTATTGTATAGTCTTATGTCCTATATATGTCAATAACTTATGTATAGTATGTCGAGAATTTAATTGCAAGTAGAAAGTTATGTAAATTTTTTTATAGTCAATGTTATGTCGTAGTGATGTCCACTTTACACTCCCTTTTTAACCGACTTCAAAAAAATAAGGTTATCAAGTCTTACGAAAGTTTTTTTTTAGTACAGCAACTTTATAAGACGTACCTTCTTCAAGCAGCCAATGAAGTTGTTATGCACGCGCGCGCCGGGCAGCGCGCGGGCGTTGAGCGAGCCGCCGACGTGCGCGCGCGCACTCGCCAGCAGCGTGAACGTGCCCGCCACGTGCGAGTGCTCCGTGTACACGTCGTCTACTATAGCTGATACCTGCGGAGATACAGATAAAACTTATGGTAAATCGGTTGGCCACCCATCCAAAGACCACAGTACACAGAACAGTGCCAGTGTTCTGTGTATACGTCGTCTTCTATCGCTGATACCTGGGGAGATATATTATAAACTAGTGGGTGCTTGCGGCTTCGCTCGCATTAAAAAGTAAAACTTGCATCCCCTATTTCACCCCTTTAAAAGTGGCATTTCCAAAAATCCTTTCTTAGCCGATGCCTAGATCATAATATCAGCCCATTCCGTCTAGTGGGTTGGGATGTGCGTTAATAGATCACTATATCAGTCAGTTATCTTTGAGTTTTATATCTATACTAATATTATAAAGCTGCAAAGTTTGTTTGTTTGTTTGAACGCGCTAATCTCAGGAACTACTGGTGCGAATTGAAAAATTCTTTTTGTGTTGAATAGACCATTTATCGAGGAAGGCTTTAGGCTATATAACATCACGCTGCAACTAATAGGAGCGAAGAAACAACGGAAAATCTAGAAGAAACGGGCAAATTATTCATCTTTGAAGGCTTCAGTTGCGTGCGTTGCGAAAACGGTTCAAGTCGTGGGTAACAGCTATAATTTATAAAACTGAAGAGGTTATTTACAAAAATAAGTATGCCCGAAATAACTATTACACGCGGACGAAGTCGCAGGCACAGCTAGTATTTAGATAAAACTTATGGTCAATCTGGCTACCCATCCTAAGACTGACCAATATAGAACTTACTCTACTTTGCAGTTAGTGTCACTAACTAAACTGTTGTATGTGTTTTTAAAACGTTTGGTAACGAAATATTGCTTAGGGTAGGTATGTTGGTATGAATATGTAAAACTTTGTTAAACAACATGTTTTTGCATCAGATCACAAGAATAAACTTTTTGTCTAAACAAGTGGACTTGTACATTTTTAGATACTTTTCCAACCTAATCTTATTGAAACCATGCACAATAAATGTGCACAGGTCTTCATGTCATAAATTCGTTACTTTCATTAAATTAATTTTATTACATGTACCGCACACTAACAAAATAGTTCACACAAAAACACGTCTTCATTTTAAACCCAGTTTAAAACTAATACCATTGACTTGAACTAAACTTAAACTCATCGCAGCTTTCCACAAAGGACAAAGAAGCGCCACACCGCAGCTCCGAGATCAATATTAAAAGTTTGCGGATAACCAGACGACATACAACAGTTATTGGACAGTCTTTACCTCATTTTTTAACTCAGATAAATCTTTTATGGATACCGAGGACGTATTGTGGTTATTTGGGGATCAGTGTATTCCAACACCAATACTAAGACATATCCACTAAAAACTAGGGTTGTTCTTTTTTTGCATGGAATTGGTTTGCACTTAATCTAACTCGCCTCGTAACTCGTAAGCGATCATTATGTTCCTCTTCTGTGTTGCTGATCGAGGCTCCGATACCTCCGCAGCCCTTTCTTTACTACCTTGTCTAATGGTTATAATATATGTTGTAAAAACGACAAACATTGGATTGGGTTGTTCGTACTTGCTTTTATAGAGATCAAAACCAAAGCAAATCAGTTCATACTTCTTAAAAAAGTCAAATTATAAATAAGTAACAGTCATGTTTCATGTGCAGGCTAATCTCAGTTATCTTTTTTATAAGTTGTATTGACAAGGCGTGTCCTTTACTATACTATGTCGACAAGAGAACCTCCTGTGTAAGTTCTAGTGGAAGTTTTTTCATAAGCTCTATCGCTAATAAGGGTTGGAGAACTGTAATGATATTGGACAACTACAATGGTGATGTGTTTAGTTTAAAACTATTTTAAAAATCATGTCTTACAAATAGCTGGGTTGACCGTCGTGAGTAAAAAGAACTAAATGTATGTATTAAAACTTAGGGATTAAAAACGGAATAGAGAGATTGATTTTTTCCATATCAATCGTAAAAATATGCTATTGCAATCGGCTGCATACATTTTAGTTTAATTTAATATACAAAAAAATGTGTCAATCTCGCCCTGGCTTTTCCTAACCTGCGACTGATATAATTCTGGTGAAGCTAGTTTTACCATATACATACATATATATGTATATGTGTCTACTTTCTTTTGCTTAGCAATCTCCTAATGTCGCCGATTGCAGACGGAAATTTTAAGATATCATCAGAGTGAAAGCACGTTGATGGTCCTCAAAAATGAGCGATACGATTCAAGGTATCTTATCGAGAGTATCTTCAAAGTCCGTACTAGTAAGCAAGTACGAGTATGTATATTCCATGCATGCAGTATGATTGGAGAGACGAAACTTGTATCTCCTAACTACTCCCAGTTCTGATTGCATAAACTTGTATGACTGAATAATTGCGTCCCGTTTCAGACCTAAAGACTTACACAGACTGTTAATGCTGCTAGCAGGATTAACGAAGTCCTATTTAAGTTATATTCCTTATTACTGAGGGTCGTGACTCTCCTGAATAATTAATTCGTAGGGGAGTTCTCTTGGGCAGATAGATAGCATGATCTACGACGTAGAGAGTTGCTATGTCAATTTTGTCAGGCTCTTTTACATGATGAATGATTATGAATTTATGACCTAAGCTAATGATACCGGCCAGTACTAAAATTGTAAGTAAGTAAATAGCGATTGACTTAAACTATATACCATTTTGTATTCTAAATAGACAAATCATGTTAAAATGGTTATGGATTCATTGTATAATAGCGCCTGACAGAATTGTAATAATACCTCTCTACGTCGTAGATCTTGCTACGTTTGTAGCAATTTATTCAGTGAAAGAGTGTCAAGTCAATATGATCTTAATTATTTGTTTCTGTTAATATAAAGCAACAGTTTCAATATAGGCACTTTATTTGTTTCCATCTATAAAATATATTTAAAAACTTGCCTTTACATTATGAGCCCAAATTCACACACAGTCCATGGCCAAACCAACTTTCCAACAGTGTAAGCTAGCCTTACTCTGTTGCATATTCATAGTGTATTGAAACTTACGAGTCCAGTTAGAATGTCCATTAACCATTTTAATTATATCCTAAGTGTGTTTTACGCCAGTTTCGACGTAAAACGGAGTTTACATGTTATGTTTGCGAAATTGCGACTTTCGGAATGCTATTTACAGAACTGAAGGGAATTTCAGATAATCTGTACGTTTGTAGGGTTTGTTTGCGAAGGATTTCACTGTAAATAGGAGGAAGAGTACTGTTTAGGAATTAAAAAAAAAACAATAATAAAACGCGCTAGATTAAATTGGGTATGTGTTAATATGAATTGATTGTTACCGAATTATTTAAAATTATGATTGCTATATGGGGGGGCGCTTTGTTCCTCCTTAAAGTCTTATTAAAGCAAGAAATATTCTTATTGTAGATGTAGTATAGGGCTCTGAGAGAGACCTAGGCTACTTTTTACTAACGATACAACGCGATGAAACCACAATCACAAACTATGAAGATAGAGATAAAATATGTAAACTTCATTACACTTATAGCACCATGTAGAAAAAGTCAGTTGTTTTTCCTGAAGGAGGTATTTAGTTCTTAATAAATAAACTTATCTTTTATTTGATATGTCCTGAAATATTTATTTATTATTTTATTATTATTTATTCTACACCATAATATTTATTTATTTTAAAAGAAATATCAATTCATAAAATTTCATTAAAAGTATAAAATAAAAGAACTACCTACCGTAAACTTTACTATGTTACTAATGTAAGGCAATGTCTGGCGAAATAATAATTGATAAAACGCATAATAAAATTCTACAAGCTTCAATAAAATATTCATAAAAGTAATAACACGAATTTTTTTAATACATTTGTAATAGCACGACAGTTTATTATAACTATCGGTCTTTTATTCCCATTGGAAATTTAGGTAAGTAGCCGATATAATAATAGGTATGACTTTTGATAAAGTTCTCCTTAAATGAATATTAAATTTACGAACTGTATTGTATACTTTTAACCATGAATAGGTAACTGTTATGTTCTTATTGCAGGAGTGTACCTTGTTGATAGTTTTCAAATCACCTCAAGGGCCTTAGATACGGTCCGATAATTCTATTACATATACCAATTATACTATGATGAATAGATTCAATAAAGTCATAATACATTATAGGTATATTTATGATTTCGTTTTTTATAATACGAAATATATTATTAAGATGAACCTCGTTCGTTCGAAAAATGAGAATTACGTGTAGGTGCCCATGCCAGATATAATGAAACTTCACATAAAATTTCCATAGAAAATTACGCCAAAATTAGATTTTTAACGTTTTTCCATCTCATGTCCCTAATAAAAGCGCAATTCATTTTCATTCACAAATGAAAATGAACAATGGTAAAAACCTATTTTCCACCGCACTCTGCAAAAAGTTCATTATTTTCTTCGAGAACAAAGAAACCGCATCAAAATGGCGCGTTAATTAGCATCCACTAATTTGTCGATTTGTACAAACATTCTACGAGAGTGATTAATTGCATATTGTTTGATTAATTAGCAGATAGCTGATATTGAATTAGCTGCAAAATTGTTTTGTCATGGAACGAAAATGGATTTCACTGTTTAAACTTAGATATTGGTAAATAAATGTTTGGCTTCACAATACCAGATAATGAGAAAAAAATAAATAACTATGCTTTAATACTTCTATGTTCAATGAATAATGTAATAAAAAATTAAAATAGGGTATACATAATATGTCAGATATCAATTTCCTTATGCCAAATCAGGAATTGAAGATAGCTTGTCCCACTGTGTCATTAAGTTTATCCCAAAGTCACACAACCCCACAAATAACAGAAAACAACATAAAATAATAAATACTCTATATTAGAGCAAAAAGTTTTCTTCCCGTCGTAATCAATAGAAACTAAAACTAAACTAACTAAACTCTCAACCCTAATTAGAAATTAGTTGTCAGACAAGACCTTACATAATAATAGTCTCCAACAAATAGTCTAGATAACACTTGACACTAACTCCGCCAGATAAGCTAATCTAGCGGGATGAATGGCTTGAGTCTAGATGCAGACTTAGTTACTAGACTGGTTAGAGCTAGATGGTATATAAGCTAAGCCTAAATTCTGTCAAAGTTAGAATTTGTAGCTGGGAATGCAACATTTATATGTGTTTTTGTTCGCTCCATTTTAAATTGTAAGATTTTATACGCTTGTTTTAGTCAGAGATCGGTGGTTATATTACTATTCTACTTTTCTTTTTTCTTTACAAATTTTCTGTAGAATATAATTATTACTTGTTCTTTAACATTAAAGATATAATATTACACTTACCCTGCAAAAGCTCATTGCACCCGAGGGAACCTGTAAGCAAAAAAAACAATGATATAAAATTATTACTTTAGTTTTTACAACTTTTTATCTTAGTTTTATGGTTTTGCTTAAATTTTAACATAGACAAACGACATTATTTGTAATATTTGCGTGGACTAGATACGAGTATCATCAGATAAAACATTACTTTTTAGATATTAATGCATTATGTTACCAGTCAAAATAAGCAGCAAAACAAATAGATGTTTTTCATTTACCAACCCAAACCCTCAATATAAGGTATCCTTTATCACTGGGTCAAAACACCATACCACCTTGGTCATTAAATTCCCGGAACTAGCAACAACAACTAAATCCCGAACCGCAAGGATACTCACAAATTATTCCGCAGGAAACAATACCTTACCTCCTCGATTTATCGACCAATTGGCGCAATTACGCGGGAAGATAGATTGCTGATAACGTTGTAACTAATAAGGTAACGAAGCTTTAAGTCCTTACATATATAACTTGTATCTTAAAAGTTATATTCTGATTGAAACATAACTTAAAATCTTCGCAATCTTGGAATTAGCGAATATGTTTGGAGATGATATTATTATCTATCATTTCATCACATTAAAATTTCTATCATAATCAATTTCATCATTTTAATCTATACTAATATTATAAAGCTGAAGAGTTTGTTTGTTTGAACGCGCTAATCTCAGGAACTACTGGTGCGAATTGAAAAATTATTTTTGTGTTGGATAGACCATTTATCGAGGAAGGCTTTAGGCTATATAACATTACGCTGCAACTAAAGGAGCGAAGAAATAATGGAAAATGTGGAAAAAACGGGGAAAATTATTCATCTTTGAGGACTTACGTTGCGTGAGCTGCGAAAATGGTTCAAGTCGTGGGTAACAGCTACAATTTATAAAGCTGAAGAGGTAGTTTGCAAAAATAAATACGATGCCCAAAATAACTATTCCACGCGGACGAAGTCACGTGCACAGCTAGTGTGAAATAAAGACAGAAACACATATTCACAGCCTCGTAACGTTATATTATTCTATCGTAAGTGGTAACAATAACATAAGCTATGTTACCGTTACCACTTAACAACCGATTTGAACGAAATTAGGTACGAAACTATAAAAACATGCATATTATCCATGAAGTGGCATGTTTATGACATCGTTTTCTATATAAAGACTCACATAGACCATAAAAAGCATAGTCTGAGCTAAAAATAGCTGCTTGAAATTATTACCCTTATTTCAGTTGATCGAATTTTTATTTGTTCTGAAAGTGGCTCGGTTTCTACAGAGGAGACGCAGATGCTACCTGTTTTACGGCTTGATTGTAATTTAGCAGAAGGATAAATGTAGCAGTACCTACCTTGGAAAGGTTCTTTACTCGGTTGTGTGGGAAAAAACGTAAATTGTTTCTTATTACATTCAGGCAGGTTTGAAACGCCTGTTGTTGAAAGGGACAAACTTATCTGTCCCACAGGCATTAGAAGTGGCGTTGTGGACGAAGGAATGGTATGCCTATGGTGGTATGGCACTGGTTCTTAAATGAGACTGCCAAGCTCTTTGAATATTTCGCAATATTTTTATAAGAAAATATAGTAATTTAGTAAAGAATTTCTTCTATAATATTTAACTCATAAAGTTTTATAACAAGTACCGTTCAAATTACAGCACTACATAATTTCTTATTGCAAAAATAATACCCTTAAAATCAGCACACAAAACGTGAATGTCAAAGATAATGGCCATAATACCATTTGTGGCATTTGTTTGCACCTATTCATTTTATTTTAGAACAATTAGCGCTGGGCTCAGGCACGCTAAATCGTAATAAACCCTCCATCGATCTGGGTTCAAAGAATTCTCAAGTAAATGGCCATACAGGGCCAGTGATATTGAACTCTTACCCTTTGAATATTTGTATGTTTTTGTAATTTTAAGTGCAACTTACGAAGTCTAAGGTCATCAAACAACATTGTATAAATCATTATTTTCTTAGGTTTTATACAACATGTAGGGACACATATGTAAGTATGAATGATGACGAGAGACCGACAAACAAGTCATATAATATCTTGTTTTTTTAAACAATAAAGTTGTATTATGACTCAACCACAGTGATGTGTTGCAATAAAAAAGCCAGTAAATCAGGTTTTTCGACACAAAAAGTACAACGTAACGTAACACGAGAAAACTGACAGATACAATTTCAAAACACTAAAGCGATTAATATTTTGCCACAGAAGGCTCATATCTTTGGATTTTTGGTCTTGAGTCATGACGTCTTTCACACATTCTATGAATCGCTTGAGAATGAACTCAATATTAGGCCAAACAACGTACCTCTTGTATCTTCCTATGCACAGTGAGTTTGTGCCACTGGTGGTCGTCGAACCTGGTCTTGGGCGGCTTGATGTGTATCTCCTGCTTGCCGTTGCCGAGCCCCATGGTGAGGGACACGCCGCCGTCGCGCACTGCCAGGTTCAGGTAGTCGGCTTCGTGGCCTAGAAAGGATGAGACAAATTAGTAAAATGACATAAGACATTAAGCAGCCGCTTATGATCGCGTTTGGCTTACTGTTCTGTACGAAACTTTTAAACAATTTTGTGTGTGATCAGATCTATTAGGTATGGACATAAAATACTATTATAGGTGCTTCCACAACTCAGAGAATTAAAATAAATATTACAGGACATTTTATACAATGCCATCTAGTCTCATTCAAGCAAATGCTCTTGCTATGGGTATTAAAAATTAATAGTAAGATCAAGAAGGGTAACAATTGTTTGGTTTGGTTTGAACAAACACACACATAACTTCTCATCTGAACCGCACATACTGCCTATTTGCCGCCGTCGGTAAAATACCCTGACAATTGTGGAATGTGGACCCTATACAACAGTTTATGTAAACAATTATTTCAAAAAATCAATTCACAATACCAGTATAAAACAGCAGTCCGTTAGGTTGCCTAGTCTTGAAGTAGAGTGAGATGGCATCCTGCGTGCTGACTATGGGCTCCCCGCCGGTCTGCGTCAGGTCATACGAGAGGAACTCGGCGCCGCGGAACGTGGCTTCCGATGGAGCTTTGTCTGGGGAAGAAGGAAATGTTTGTTGTAAGTGGTTATATCATCATTTAGCCCAGTGTACACATCCACCATAATTGTATATTTGTACCTTACATTTGACATTTCCTTACATAGACTTGTAAAATTATAAAGGAATAATTATTATTATTAGTTGATTAGTTTGTTGTTTAATTATTTATTTTTATTTAATGTAAAAGAAGTAGAATGTTTTAAATCAGTGTTCTTATAGATTTACATTATTTTTTTTCGATCATCCCTTGTATCTGAAATAGCACTAGACACGAGAATCTCCTCGTATATAAATAAAGTGCGTTATCACTATTCAATATAAAAAAACTGTTTTAGTTTCTATGTTTTATGCAGAGTGTAGTCTGACTAACGTTTTTTAAAACATACTATTTGCGACATACCGAGAGCACTAAATTCCAATTTAAAAAAACAAACAAAATACGCCGTTTTAAAAATCACATTTAAAGGAGGTTGAACCCAAAATAACAAAACCAAATCCAACGTCAGCAAGAATAGAAATTCTCGAAAAGAATGTGAAACCTTAGAGCATATAAATCATGCATTATCAGGCTGCTATTTCGCGAGCAGATGTTTTCAAATAATCTCGTCTATTTTATTCCCAAAAGGGTTAAACTATCTAAGCCATACATCATCACAAATTGAATCTGACTGCTCTGTACAAACTGCTATATAATCTGTGAATGTACGTCAAAATAACATTAATTTATTGGTGAGAGGCTATGAGATAGGCTATTTATTATATTGGCCTGAGTGCGATCTCGAATTTATTATAATATTAATCATTGGATGCGATAGTGGTAGATTCATAATGGACTATGAACTATCGATATAATTATTTCTGCTGTAAAAATTGTAAGATAAGCTACGAGTCAATAGCTGTGCTAATAGCAATGGATTTTTTTTAGTTAACTTTACATAACATCTTATTGTCGTCATTTCCTGGAAATGAAAAACGACGCCATATATTAGAGTAAAAATCCGAAATGGCGTCGTTTTAGTGTCTTTTCAACAACATAACATTTTCAAATACACAGCTCACAGTAGTATTTCTCTAAACATATGCTGAACCGAAAGGTATAAAAGGTATTCAAATTAAAACTATCGATAATATGTAATAACATAGTAATAGGTACATCCCTAAGAGCACTCTCATTGTTCGGCACAACATTAATTTGACGATAATGCAGAAGGCTTACACAATAACGACGTGGGACGTATTTTGGTAAATCGCTGTTCGTAAATTTAGAATATTAAAATGTTGGGATTAGTTTTCATTAATAATCGAATGAGCTAAGATTTTTTTAAACTAGATAATGCATGTTTGTTTGAGAGTGTCGACCTCTGGTGTTTAGAACATGCCACTGTGTTGTCCAAATCACAGAAATGTCTCAAAAATATCACAAATTCTTTTTGTAAGACTTGAGTATACACTAAGACCGACCGCAACTACAGCTTCTTTCTCAGAACAGAGCTATTCTGTGGCTTCTTTGCTTGTGTTCCTGTGATTCAGATGAAGTTAAAGTATTTACTTCACTTACTTTCTATGAACACATGACATAAATAAGGGCCCAATATCCAAAATTTCGTGGCTATTTAGAACTAAGTTTGTTCACAATACTTTAGGTTATTTAAATTAACACGCGAGCGACTTTCTTCACAAATAGACTTTGTAAAACTCGTTGATTATTTAATGTGAAACTGTCAATTTGACATTTGTGAAGCGTACCCGCATTTTCTACACTTTATTGATGCTTAAAATAAATTGAAAACGACTGACGGCAATATACTCGTAGTTCGACACGCTGTCAATAGGTGGCGTTAGTAGTTACCAAATTAACTGATGTAGCAGTAATTCTAGGCATAGATTTATCGTTGACTTTCTTATTGAATTGTTTTATTTTATATGTTACATTATATTGGCCCAATCATTGTTTCTTGCTAGGAAGTATTTGTGTCCTCAATAGGTGTAAATGAAGTGTAATGAGGATTAAATATTATTATGTAACTAAGTAATAGTGTAAATATACCTAGTACGAATACATAAACATTGGGTCATATTTTCTTACAATATGACCCAATAGTATGTATTTTTGTGTCAATTGCTGAATTGTTTGGTTTTTTGCCAAATAGGTCGGACAGATCATAAAATAGGACACAGATCTTTATTTGCTTAAAATATTTCTTTATTATTCCTAACATTTAGTTTATGTATTTTTAATATAAAAAAATGTAAGAAAGCCAATTATTATACTAGTAAGTACGTGTTTCTTACTTCTTCGCGACGAAACGGCTTAGCTGATTTGGATAAAATTTGTTATGGTATATGGATGTTAATGAGACCCTGGATTATTAATGTATAATTTAGTTTTTATTCACAAATAAAGCGGATAACAGCACGGGGTGACGCTAGTTGATTAAATATTTCGTTATAAATGTATTATATACCCAGAAAACCTACATAGAAACGTTCAAAGGAGCAACTTTGGCTCATAACTTCAAGTTTTCAGATTTAATAATATGGTTTTTCGGAAGTTAATCTAAAATTTAAGTCGCTGACGGAAAATGGTTCTCACTAAGCTTAATAAGTAATATCTTGTTAAAAATATTTATGAAAATTGGGGCCGGTATGGTATGGGCTTGCGCTTGGCTCTTTGTAGGAGTTACTGCGTTATACTGCGATTGCTTTTGCCTGAGGTCACGATGAGCTAATATATATATTTTTTTGTATATTTAAGGACACAATTATAATACATTTCATTTATATACAATGGAATAGTGCTACTCCTAATAAAAGTAACGGCAACATATAAGAATAAGAAACGAAATGGTAACATATATATGACATATGTATATGTATTATATCCGTTATCATCTTTATCCCATGATACAAGCGTAAGCTTAGTATGGGACTAGATATGTCGCTGTGGGATATGTCCTGAAATATTTATTATTTATTTTATTATATTATGTTTGTTATTTGTAATACTTTGGTTTGATTTGATTCATTCATACAATCATTCAAAAAAATTAACTTATCATATAAACCGTATTGATTTAGGTATTGGTCACCTTCAACAGTAATGCACTTTGATTCATGAAAATCTCTAATTATCTTGGGACGCAAAGTACAAATAAAGGAAACAAAGTGACTAAATATTAAGTATGACAAGACCATAATACCAATGTAGTGTCACTAATTATCACGCAAATTAAAAATAAAGGAGACCAAAATGTCTAACTGCCTAGCATAGGCATGATCATTAAACCAATTGTTTAATTCCTTGCATAAAATGTTACGTAGTTAGACTCACATACATTTACATTCCAATAGAAAGTCTAAATCCTGTCCCTAGACGCTAGGTATTCCACACTTTCTCCATTTCTAAACATCCCACAAGAGATAGTTCTAGAACTAATTCCAGGACTAGTACCCTAATCAGAGCTAAATAGCAATTACTTCAACTTTACATTGCTTAATTAGTTTTCAAGCGGACACTTTGACTTGAGTTATTTATACTTTGTACCTTGATTTGTATATAGAAGATAGTGATGTATGTATGTACATATACTCTTAAATCTATGTACACATAAATGTACATTGCTATGTGTATAAGTGCAAGATTCACTTACAACCTAATTTAAAAAAATAACCACGTGTAAATGGCTAATTAATTAAACAGTGTTTTAGAACACAAAACAAAATAAGAGAAACAACAGGTTAGGTGTAACTAAACCAAATTTACATCTGACAAAATTTGCCAAATACCAAGTCATAATTATGATCTAAGATATAGATAGAGGCTAAAGATCGAAGGCATATTATGAGAGAAGTCTATACCTTGCAGTGGGACGAAACCGGCTGTGGATGATGATGATGAAGATATAGAGATCTTTGTTAGTGATATGGTTGTCCTATTATTCAGAAATTAAGTTGTTTGAAAATGTGTAGCTATATATATGTAGTAACTTTAAGCATAACTTGTTGTATGTTTTGGCGTAATGCTGTTGGTATAACTTGTCTTTCAAAATAAATAAATAGAGTAACCCATTAAGACCACGTTCTCGCGCGTTATTTACTTATTCCCGTGTAAACCTAAGTAAGAGTTACCCGAAGTATACACCTACTCAGTACGTAAGGCTACATTTACGATAGCGTAGTTACGTTTAGTGTTATACGTTCCAGCTGAACTCCAGGTGTTAAAAAACCACTTAGAAGCAAATTTAATTGCAGGTGTGTGGGTGAGGACCTTTATTTTACTCTGCGCTATGGGAAAAGGTTAAAAGGCCATAGTGCAAAAGTTTCAGAACACTAAAATTATCCTTTCACTAGCTAGGCTAGAGCTAGGAACACTACAGTGTATTATTTAAATTTGTATTGCCCCAAACTACTACTGTTAAATTTTAAACAAACCAGTTTCCTATTTTGGGAGTGAAAATTAGTCAAATATTTGTTTTCCTAATTATATAAATATAATAATTCTGCTGGGTATAGACCTCTCTTTCTCTTGGCTCTACAAATAGCTTCAATCGTGTGTCAGTTCAATATACAATAACAAATATAATTGAATAAATGAATTTTGAATTATTTATTCAATACCAAACTAGAAACGATTAATTTAAAAATCCTTCGCCAGCATAAAAACGAATAAGCCAGCCAAACTGAACTGAAAGCAAAGTAAAGCACAAAGAAGGCTTCGTAGGAAGTTGATCAATTAATCAATTCGCCGCCAGGTGGCGCTCTAAGTTGCCGGCTAACTTGCATTATATTGCACACTACGGGCTTGATGAGTTTTTAAACTCTGATGTAAAAATAAAGGTGTTATTCCGTCTTATTACAAAAAGAGGTCTAACTGTTATTACCGGGCTAAGTCAATACTAAGTCTGGTACCAAATAATTTCTTATTACAAAACGACGACTAACGCGATAGTTCGGACTTCCGATGATCCAAACTTAGTTTGCCGCGACACCTAGTTTAACTATGGTTTAACTCTGTTCTAAACTGGATTTGAAGTATGGAACCATTCTGACGTTTAGTTAGAGGTGATCTTGATTTATTTTCAATATTTTGTTATTGTGTTCTAATAATCGTTTAAAACCTGTTTGGTTTTGGACAGTTTTGTACAGTTTTGGATTGTTATAAAAAGAATTTGTGTGATTGTTGTATACCTAATATCTTGAGCAACATATATTACTGTAATCAGTGAAGTTTAAACTGTTTAATGTTCTAATATTTATGGATTAAAACAAATTTATAGTAAAATGTACATAATATAATTATGATATTTTCACCTAATATTTTAAACTAAATTGGATCAATTTGTTTTCTTAATCTAAATTATGTAATAAAATATGCAAATGTTAAATCAAACCTCAAGTATAAAAACATTTATTTTAATTTTTAAAACTTGTGTAAATGTAAAAAGTTAATATAAGAATAATAATTGTACGAGCGGGGGAGCCAATCTAACCTTGAGGTAAAAACTGGGTTGAGGGTTAGATAGCTCCCTGAGTGGAGGCAATCCAACTGAGGAAAAGAATGTGTTGTGTTGGAGAGCTCGTTTATTAATAGTAACTAATACTATACAGTTGAAATGACGCTGGGGTCTTTGTGCGATTCAACGACGTACAGCACCATCTAGTAAAAATCTTACAAACTAAAATTATCGCTCCAACAATAATAATATGTCTGTGTATTTTTACTGCATTAAACCCACACCAGAAATAAATAAATTTAGTAAACTAAACTTACAGTATAAGTATATTTTGCAGTAGATGTTAAATTTAATTCCTTTCCAAGGCAATGTACTTAAAATGAAATAAATTAATAAAGCCACCAGTACCAGTTTGCGGCTCGTTTTTTGTTTTTTGAATCCATTGATATGTTGCTAAATAATGCAACTTTTTGAAACCAAAAAAAAAAAACAATTTCAATGACAACGTCAAAGACGCTAAAATATTTTCGTTGACGGTTATTTTAACTTAAAAACTGGCAAATTACGTAGTTATAGCCAACAAAAAAAAAAAACTTCGTGTTTTTGCTACCACAGATGATATAATATTTAAACCTAGGATCGTTCTTTGTAGCAACAAGTCTTGACTTAGTCCTGTTTTTGTAATAAGAATTCGTGTTACGGTAACAACCCTGAACTTCATATTACCTGACATAAGCCTAGAACAAACAATTTTTTTGTAATAAGACGGAAGTTTGGCGTGTCTGTATATCTGTATCAGTCTGTGGCATCATAGGTATCAAATAAATGGTTAAATTTCATCACCTTATCATTTAATGTTACCAAGTTTGATGCCAACTAATGTCTTGTTTCTCAAAAAACGTATAGATTTTCACTTCATAACGGAAATTATCTAGAGAAAGTCATAATTTTTAGAGAACAACAAAACCTTGACCTTGTGTCTTCCAAGCAAGAATTTGGACGTCCGCGTCGTCCTAACAGTTTGTTGTTACTTGCTAAACCAAGGTACATAATAAAACCACTCCATAGATTATGCAAAGTTGTCTCAAATCTGTATTAATGTAAAAGTGTGAGAGAATCTTTAATAAACAACACTTGCTATGAAAATCAACTATTTCTAGCCAGATTAATGAGGTAAAAGCAAATAGCAATAACAAGCTCGCATAAAAAGTTAGAAACGTACGGATTACAACTAAAAGTGACTCACAGTCGTATCCCGCCGTTTACAATGTAAATTTACAATGGGTGAAAAGGAAATGCTCAGAAACATTGTTTTGCGTCCCATTTGTTACAAAGTCATTACGGCCAAGAATTACGGGAAAGTAGGCATTTTCACGTTTCCACCGTATACATTACGACGTATGAAGGGAAGGACAGATGGGAATATCCATGTGGTTAAAAAGGAACCTCAAATGGCTTGGAATTAATGCAAAATTTGCGCAGTATTTCTGTTAGTATATCCTGCATGATTATATTGTTCTAGTATATCTTTTACACTTGACAGTGGGACATTTTTATACTACATTGTCATGCAATGACATCTGCGCAAGGAAAACCGTAATCATGCTTTTATTGGAATCTAAAAAATTGGAATAGCTCTCAAAACTACTATAGTGACTACAAGACCAAATAATAGATTAATAAAAAAACAGCTTTTGTACAGTCTATTTTTGGATGGCTGACCCGAAATGAAATTGTCGGAACTGCATCATATGATGTGTGCAAATTGTGTTTATTGCAGTAGTGATGGCATTATCGATATGATAGTTTAAACTACTACGTGTCGACGAGAATATCTTGCGGAAGGAAAACTACAAAACTTGAAGACACGAGGTGCGGTGTTGTTAAGATCTTAAGAGCCACGAAGGCCATTTTGGTTAGGAGGAGAAGTGTAGCGGTGGTATATGGAGGAACACACCTAAAAACTACCAATTGTGTTGTTTGAATCCGATTAAAGAGCAGTCGTTGCGAAAAAACACTACATATTTCTCCAGAGTTTCATTTAGTTTAAATCTGTCCATGTATCCATCTGCTTTGTTCTTTCACTCTCAAAGTTGACCTATTTTACACCGAACATAATTTTGCAATATATTTAACCTGGTTTCCTCTACTTTGTCTCTTGTTGATACCTACGCTACGTAACAATTTTTAAGCGTATTTTATGCAAATAAAGTTTAAAGTTTTTAATAATATTTTAAGGTAATATATAAAACAGGTACGTTACACAAACTCAACATAAATCATTTCTAAAGTGATAAATAATTAAGTCGAGTTGTCATATAAGTATAAAGGGTAACTACTTATTAATTATTATAATTATTTTTGATCGTCAGCAGATTCTCATGTTACAATCATAATACAATTTGTTACATAACTTGTAGAAACAAGAATCAAGTACTATTGTATTAAATTCAAATATACTTCAACAAACAACAAAGAAGAAAGGCGACATTATTCTCGACAGTTATCATGAGATTTTTATACGCAAGTCACGTCTATTTTACGAGAGACGCAAAAAGTTGACCCAAACTTTTCAGCTCCAAAGGTTTTGAATGTAAAAACTTTCGTCTCTTGTGGTTACCACTCTGACAATATTTTAAGCGGCTTGGGAGCTCTCTGTTTTCCAATTTAATTTTTGTCGTCGAAAATTCACTTGCGATTTTGCAATTTTAAATTTGTCCAGCGAAAAAATTGAGGCGACGCGACGTCGAGAAATCAATTCGAGGTCGGGAGTTGGAATTGTTTTTAATTCTTTATTTTATAACATATGTCTTTAAGAGTCACTTTTATTTAAACTCGGTAATGTAATCATTATTTAAAATGATATTCATGTTATCATGTTTTTAAGTAATGTTTTATTTCAGTTCTAGATTATATTATATAATAGTGACATAATTTATTTTTATGATGTCTTAATTTATTCTTTATTGCGGTTTGTTATTCAATGCTCATCAGCCCGTGTTCGTGTCATCAACTGTTAATTCCAATAAAAAAACAGCAATAGATCCTTATTCATTCATAAAAAGTCCATATTTTACAATCTAAAAACTTCAAAATTTATTCAAATCCAATGCCGTCTAGAATTATCTTCTATTCCCAATAGGATCAGTAGATTCCGGATGCTAAATTATTTAATTTAGCATATTTACAAGTATACTGCTCCTTGGAGAGTGCTCGCTACTAATCCACCGCCACAAGTTCACAGTCCGTCTTTTGTAATAAGGATAGAAACTTCTTCTTCTTTACAAGTTTCGCCGAAAGGATGTTTTTTACAACGTTGCTTAACTTCAGGCGAGTTGTAGTCAAGCGTGAAAAAAAATGAACTTGTAGTATAATGTTTGCATAGCACAAACACACAACAAACATATTTTTTTAACATAAACTATGTAATATGAATTTATAACACTTATCTAGTATACATGGCACAAACCATTGCTTACTATGGAGTTAGATAGCTCTGTGTGCAGATTACTTACTATTATTCATTTTTTATTGTTGTATCTATAAATCTTTTTAGCTAGTTTTTAAAACTATTATATTTCTGCCAGACTGATACTCTTACCGCGCAATTTATTAAAACCAGGCCCAGTACGCCCCCTTGCGGTACTCCTCAAGTACTGAGCTAATGGTGACGGCGTCTGTTACACTACAACTTTATAACTCCACCCTTATGTGCTATTTAGTGGCCTATGTTACACTAGAAACCTACCCCTACGGCTCTTATGAATTATTTGTGGTATATGCTAGACTAGAAGTCTACCCCATGTGGACTAATTTATGGCCTATCTTTGCGTGAGCATGTCTTAACTGTCTGTGATGTAGACTTTACGCATTAACGCCTGAATATAAAGTTTAAAGCCCACTTGCACAACAATTCCTAAGCTCTTTTAGTATTTTTTGTTACGTCTTCTTCTTCGTTACTGAATAATTTTGTTGCTATATGCGTTTATGATTCGCTGATTTAGTGGGCTTAAATCTGTCAGCCATGATTGATGATTAAAAACATGTCCGTTGTTTAAAATATATAAAATAGATTACTATGTAGTGCTTGATTTCAAATTGTATCAGGGGATGGCGATATTGAATGCATTATTAACTAAAATCATTTGCAAGCATTTTTTTAGCAATGTAATCTGATGTATGTTGCTTCATAATAGGGAAACAAAATAAAAAAGATTTATTTATTAATATTAAATTGAACTTTCAATTTACTTTATTCCGTATTGAAAAACAAAATTGATCTAAAGTCAATTATTGGCTGTACACAGATTATAAGGCTAGGTGGACACACACAAGTTGGTGTCAACACGCCCTTATGTAAGGCTGCTTCTACAGTAAGCCAGTCTGAGTACAACTTTATCAAAAGCCTTTGAAAAGTCTCTTATGAATCGTTACGCGTCGACAATAGTATCTGGAGACACCTAAATACTTTGTACATCTCAGCATTTTAATCTAACAAAAGAAAAGGATAGAGAATCTTTATACATAATTATATAAAGCTGCAATATAGAAATATATTGAAGTATGACTTTAGTAATGAGTGTCAAAGTTTGGAATCAACTAATTAAATATATCAGGACTTATCAAACAGCGCAATCTAGAATAAATCAAATAATAAAATACTAATAAAAAATTCCTATAAAAACATACGAATCCTCAAAAAAAATCTAATCTTCAACAAAATGATAGGCTTGACTTCAAATCATCTGAAGTTAAGCGAGGTTGAAGCACACAATCTAGAGACCCATCGACTGGAAGATCGATAAGTTATATGTAGTTCAATGAAATCAACGAATCCGGCAAGAAAGGTAAAAAACGCTTCGTGCGATATACTATAATACGAGATATTTGTCCTATAGTGAGTCGTGTATATGTTATATACTCGTTGATCATAATGTTTACTCTGTTGAAATGTTCAACTCACGTAACGATCTGGCGTCTGGCGCTTTTAAGAAGCCGCACAAGTTGTACAACTTGTGTGAAAGTTGGGCTTCTTGTAATTTGCGTCGGTTCTGAGCAATTGTAAAGTATTGTTGCTTTGTATAGGTGTTGTTAAAGGACGTGCCCTTTTGTACTTCTGACTCGCACGTATGAATATGATCAATTTAAAGGTATTTTTTGAAATACAATCAACTTACGCAGCTTTTCTGTTTTTACTTAAGTAAAACTTTATTTATTTGAATGGGTGGATAATAATTTTAATAGGAAAGTTTTTTGGTATGTTTATAAAACTTTTCAAACAATCATTAAAGAAAGTTACACAAAACAGAAACTAAAATAAATAATAAATAACATGGTTTCGTCAAATATAAGAAAGAAAGAGGTATATAAAAGTCACTCCGCGTCTCGAATTCTGAAGTATCAATCGACCGACATGCATTATCCATTAGGAAGGCCTGTCAATAACTGACTAACACCAACACATACAATACAATACAATATACAACTGAATAGTTTATATACAATAGTTACAGGGTAATATACAGGGTTATAAGTAACTAACAATAACCCTTTAAGAAGTGATGAATCAAAAGCAACAACTTATATTCTACGACTACGAAACTGTCACATCACTTCATCATCATAAACATCAGCCCATTATCACCCAATGCTGAGTATAGGCCTCTCTTCTAGCACCTGGATTCAATCTGCATAGGAGATGAGTAGCGTACTAGAAGAAAGACCTAAACTTCACTTGACTCGACAAATAAATAAGAATCAATTTTATTTCTAAAATTTCCGGAAAATTGTTGTTTTTAGCAGACTACACTTACAGTAAGCCTGCAGGTTCTCAACCAATAATGTACAGGCAAATAGTTTGTACATTGTATAGAATTGTATTTTTATCGAAATCTACACAATAGCACTACACTGAACCTTATTGTACATAGCACTTACTTCTGAAAAAAGAGAAAGAAGCACAAAAGAAACACGCATTGAAAAGCCTTGACACGAAAAAGGTTTTCAAGGAAACATCACTTTCCCCACAAAAGAGGCAAAAAGCGTAACATGAAATAAACAAACATCCACGGAAATTCACGCAAACTGACCTATCCAAACTAAATTTGAACACGAAACGAAACTCCGAAACGGTTAACTTTTTGCCAAAACAAAATGGAAGTTGTGAACTGTAAAACTTCTGTACTGTCTGTAATTTGTGCAGTCTTGTGTAATTTATTGTAGACGTGTAATTTAGTTTTATAACGGTCAGTTTGTTTGTTTGTTAGTTTGAATCTGTGATACGGGACGGAGATGTGAATGGGAAACAGCTTATTTGTTTACTTGAGGTAAAGGTACAAGGGTTTTACATGCTTTTATGCTAAAAGTTTTATTAGTTTAGACGTTGCTAGTTTATAATGTGTCGGTCTGAAAAATGCCTTCTTTTAAAACAAAATTAATTTAAATCAAATTGAATTGGCTCAAAAAGTATTATAAATATAGAAAACATTAAATGGGCAGCGTGGGAGTTTTCTGTTATCCGTAGTTATCATTATACAGTAGGTAGGTATATACATATTTAGGTGTCGGATCACAAACACATTGTTAAATTATTTTATTTTTTTACTAATTCTTAGCTTCATTGCAATATACGGTTGTATTATATGTTTGGTACCGTCGCTGTACCATCAAAAACACAGAAAAATGTAACCCCTGAAAAATGTGCCCTGTTCCCAGAAAATTATAACTCATAACTCATTTATTGGTAAAACATTAAAATAAAGTTTACACGTCAATTATTCCAATTATTCCATTAATATATTATATTATAACCCAGGGGTCTTCAAATCTAGAGTAAATAGGTTTCTTCTAGGCAAGCGTGCTACATCTTAGACTATAGTATAAAATGTATACTTTCCAAAAATAAGACCCCGGAAGGTGCTGATCACCGTGTCACAGACGCACCGGCGTCTAGTACGGTGCTTTAGAGATATTCTTGTATGTGTGCATTTTTATGAAAATTAAATAATTTTGAATTTGAATTTTGAATTTTTTTAATTTTGAATAGTAGTGCTTAACATCAGGCAGGCTATTGCCAAACGAAAGCCTATTTAGTGTAAAAAAAAACCCAGCAGCATTCCCGTCCCACGCAAAATAAAATATTGCTTCGATTACGTCGCTCCAAGGTGGTCGGCCATATTGCTTCCAGGACAGACGCAGGAACCCAATTCTGCGCAAACCGGAGACCGCACTCTATGCAAATGCTATCCCAGCAGAGCATTCTAATTTCAATACCTAACACAAACTGCACGCGAACTTCAACTCTAATACCACCGCATAAAGACCACCGCTTTCTTATTCTGATAGAATCTCGAATAAAATTTCTTTTTGGCACCATTTTAATGTATTTGGGTAAATAGGGTTTGACAGCGGTAATCTCTAGTGAAAAAGCGGTGGGAAATGTTAATTGTGATCATTTGTAAAATGATAGCAGTTTCAGCTCTAATTGTTGGATTTAAACGATTTGAATTCAAGCTCAATTTGGATGAAGGTTAAAATTAATAAAATCTATTATGTTCAATATCCGATGATTTTGTTATATATATTTCTTTGTGAACTTTTACTTTTAATAGAGATTGTATAGCAATCAAATCGGTCATCACTTTTAAAGTTTAGGTAATAATGGATAATCATAGGATTTCAGGAAAGTTTTTCAAACTTAACTGGTAACTCTTGATCTCAATTAATTTCATAATAACATTAAGTTGTTCTCTATATTGCTGATACCTAAAAGTAATGCATTATATGTACGTAAAAGGCAATAAATAACATAAACAAAGAAGCCCTTTTAAAACATTTTTGTATTCTATAAAAGTTAAAAAGTCAAAGAAATCTGATCCAAGCGAGTTGAGATCAAAGATGTTAAATTGTATAGAAGGAGGAAACATCTTGCTTATGAGGCCTTTTCGAGCTCAAGGTTGTAATAACAGTTTGAAAATAAATATGGTAAAGTTTTATATGATTTTGTAAGCAATAAGAAGTTAAGATATATTAAAATACGCTTGTTGGTAACAAACACTTCAAATAATAGAATGTATATCAAACTTAGTTTTTATGTTTTTGTGGTAGACTTCATTATTATTTAATTGTTTATTTGTGTAGTATTCATTTTATAACACTTCGTAATAAACTAATAAAATTACAATTGTAAAATTTATTTATGGCGAAGTAAATTTCACTAGACTTAAGAAAATTTGTAGTTTTCTAGAGTTATAGGTGTCACAAACCTGGTAGTTTCACTCGACGGAAGAAAAATTGTAGTTTCCATATTTTCTAGAGTTATTAA
The DNA here is from genome assembly GCA_964023185.1 of Macaria liturata. Classification (NCBI taxonomy): domain Eukaryota; kingdom Metazoa; phylum Arthropoda; class Insecta; order Lepidoptera; family Geometridae; genus Macaria; species Macaria liturata. Next base: position 848,898 of record OZ026809.1, read on the forward strand.
AGAGGTGCCACAAATCCGATATAACTACTACTTACACATATGTTTATGTACACTAGAAGGATTTTAAAACCAATATTGCTTTAACCGCGCTTCCGTAGCGTGACGCCACTCTCGCCTTCCTAACTACACACGCAAACCTTCTATATTTACACTGGTATTGGGAAGTAAGTCCAAACTTACTACGCGGTAAATGTTTGATTTATGTATTGATACCGGTGTTTTGACCTCGTCGATTTAGATCAAGTTTTAACTGTAAGAAATAATGGAGTAGAAGTCGAACAGATAGAATTCGGTTCACAAAACGTAAGTTTTATTAATGGTGGTGAAAAGGAACTCATCCTTTTCACAATAATGAAGAAAGTGCTTGTGCTAAAAAGATGGAATGATTTTTACTGCCATTAAAACTTTTCGTCTAATGAACCGGATCATACCACTACTAAAATGTTTCGGCTCAAAAAAATTATATTAATATATTATTTCGTTGAGTGCCTACGTTTTGTCGAGCCTCTACGTATCGTAGCCTCAATCTACGTATTTTTGGAAAATGATTATAAATTATTTAAGACTAATATTGTATATACCTATATTGCCGACTTATTAATAAAATGACCATCAAAGCAACAAAAAAGCTTCTTTTTAATAATCTTCTTCTGCATTGTAGGAGGTCCCTATTACGTGTTTCTTTTTACATTTGATACTAAAATGCCAAACAACGTATCAATTGACCTTCACCTATCTGTAAAGATATTTTTGTTTCGAACATAGCACAATATGTTGACCTTCATCACATCTTGACAAAGATGGACGTAACATTGATAACGTTTTTGGAAGTATATACAAAAAATATTTTTACCACAAATAAATCATGTTTCCAAATAAGCAATATTTTTTTGTAACTTACATATGTATCTGAGCTACAAGAATATTACTTGTGTAATCAAATTTAGATACAACGTATGTACAAGGTATTATGTATTCTGTGGCACAGGTAATTATTATTATAATTGTCAGAATATAGGATTTTTGTTGAACTCGATTATCATTGTAGGAAAAAAAGGACGAAAAAAGTAAATCCATAGCTATTTAATATATCATTTCAATTTGGTTTCCTCTCATAGGTACGTACTTAGTTACTTACTTAGTATCAAGAGTACAATACATCTTCTATTTAACATTAAGCAGCCCCTATTGGCCAAAACCCGCATTTCTCTCCACCCAAAGTTTTACATTTGGAACCGTACGTTAACCGCCACATTTCTGCATACTGGCAATACAATCAAAATCTGCATAGTGTCAGGGCTCCGTTTGGCAACAACAGGACGGCCCAATCAGACGGGGATTAGCACCGGGGCAAATTATGACGGTAGATGTTTGGTAAAGGTGAAAAATAGAATGAAGTGTCTGTGACCGATTTCTGTAATATGTGTGAGTCTTGATAATACACTCGTAGTGAGTTTGTCTATAATAGGTGTGAGTGACCCATCTTTTTAAGGTAAGATTTTTTTTAAGTTCATATTCTCTCTCTTATCTATTTTAAGACGACTGCGTAAGATCCTACTACCACTTTGGTTGAGTTTAAATTACTCTTATAAAGTAACGAAGCAGTGCATTTTTTATCGTATAATATTTTGTAAAAGAAATAAACATCATTATTTATGGCCAAAAAGTTGCAACACCATTTACAAAAATAAAAGGCCGTCCATTAAAAAAAGGATAATAAAATATCAATTTCGAATGTAGAATTCGCGCGTTCGTAGCCGCCGCGGTCATGTATCACAATCCGTTCTAAAATTGAATTTCCAATTAGCCGCATTCGAAGTTCGAACGGCGGATGGCGGGAATTTTCACCGACCATTGTTGCGGTGAGGTGAGACTAAATGCGTTGGAGAAAAGTTGAGGAATAAAAAACTATCGGGGCTAATGAACTTGACGAACATTTTGGTTTTTGCGGTATTTTATGTCACTAAATTTGATAATTTTGAGATAGTATAAAATGGATGTACCGACCATAGTCAATATTTTTACAATGTATGATTAATTTTATTACAATATTGCAATATTGCTATTTTACTTGTCATGTCATGTTCACTTCACCTGTTTAAATCTAGTACGGCAGTCGTAAAACCATGTCAGAGGCCCTTAGGGCGGCTTGATAAACTCTCGACACCAGAGTTGGCCACTCTCATTCGACATGAAGAAGAATTTATAGATTTTTTTTAGAAAACAAGTAGTTTCAGATTTGTAGACGTCACAATAAAACCATGAATTATGTCTTAATCATACGATGACATAAAATACAAGGAAAATCTATTGAATATAAAGTCCAGTTATTTTATTGGCATAAATATGATAACTACAAAAATATTTCTTCAACTCCGGTAGTTAGCCACACAAAAAAAAAACAAAAAAACGTAAACCATCCAACTCCAATTTCAAAAGCCTGTCCCCTATGCGCCATATAATTCCGTCCGCTCGGCGTCACTCCAATCGGCACCGAAATTCAAATTTCCTCGCGCCTTGAGCCGCGCTCGGGTGTTTCCGTCGCACTTCGGCCGGTATAATGGCTGGACTCGTGGCGCGGGAAATGGGGCCGCGACGGGACCGGAAACATGTGCCCGCCGGCCTGCCCACTGCCCGGCTACAACGTTGTACAACACTAGTCAGTACAGCACTAGTCAGTAAGTGGTGCGCTAGGTAAGTCAATCTATATTATATAAAACTCAAAGGTGACTGACTGACTGATATAGTGATCTATCAACGCACAGCCCAAACCAGTGGACGGATTGGGCTGAAATTTGGAATGAAGGTAGATGTTATGACGTAGGCATCCGCTCAGAAAGGATTTTTGGAAATGCCACTTTTAAAGGGGTTAAAGAGGGGATGCAAGTTTTACTTCTTAATGCGAGCGAATTCGCGAGCACCCACTAGTCCAGCATATGCTAGGCATGCTCGGGTCTTAGATCAGTGTCGCTCGTACGGATTTCGTTCAGGTAGCTGTTAAGTGTAAAAATGTAGACACAACTATACATTATGTACTGTGGCGATCTTTTGCTAAACGCTTTAGAATCAGTTAAAGAAAAACATACAACGTTTAAACGCATTTAACAACAAAGAATAGTATATATTATAATGAGTTTTTAATCAATTACCTACTTTATATATGCGTACCTTATGTGAGGTTGTAATGGTGAAACTTTATATTAATTAAGATCTACTGTACACATTTTACATGTAAATTAAAATGAAAAATTTAAATGACATCTGAATCTGAATCAAAACTATGTAGTTAATATGTATGTATGTATATGTAAAAGACATAATTATATTATTATGGCTATATGTGTTTAAAAGTCGTTGTGCCAGTGGACATGTGATCAATTCCCATAACAATCCCATATCCCAATAAAGTCTGAATCCTGACATTCCCTCCACAAACTCGTGTCACAGTGAGTAGTGGAAGTGAGTGTCAATGAGTGAGCGATGGAGCAGACATGTGACGTGTCCGTAACGAACATAGCACTTGCCCTGATTTCATTGGGCTACTTTTAACCTAGCGGTTGAAAAGGAGAGTTATGCGTTTATTTTTTAAATATTGATGTAAAAATAAATACTGTTATAAGAACTACATCCTACTCACCGAATCCTATCACCGTGAGTAGTGCAAGTTTGAATCATCTCATATTATCAAATTCATGTATAGTAGCTTGATCGCATTTTTGTAACAATAATATTTTTTTATAATTTCACGATTAAATTGTACCATAAATTAAACAGTAAATAAAAGTTAAGAAAAAAATAATATTTTATGTACTGAATTAAATCTTGAGCCTTTTAAAAATCATCTTTATACAAATTAAACTGGTTTCATATCGAGTGATTTTTCCGGTATTTTCCGGTTCAGCGTCAAGTGCGCTGATTGGCTGTTGAAGAGGGGACGCATGTCACGTTGAAAGTAATTGCGGTCAATTTGAAGTTCAGAGAAGGAATTAATGGGTTTATGAGTATATTATTTTACAGGTTAATAATAAAGATGTGTCTAGATGATCGTTGTTAAAAGTAAACAGTTGACCAGCAGAAATATAAACAAAATATTACTATTGGTGTAAAAAAATTATTAAGTATTTAAAAAAATTTAAGCCACAAATAATATCTTAAAATAATTCAATATAGTAAAATGTTATTCAGAGTTAAAATGGGTTAGAATTAACATTTTCCTTAGTATTTAAATCACGATCTGCAAGCGTCGTCCGTTTTCTTTATCCAGGAACTATCGATAAAGTGATAAATGTCATGTTTTCGCTTGCTTGCTTCTCCATTGGTGCTGCCAGTGTCTTTCAAACATAGCTACATTATTACTTATTATACTGCAATGATTTTAAATCTTTAAAGGCACTAAAACAAACTTAACTTTATGAAAAAAATTAAAACATAACTATTAACCCACATTAGAGGCTATTTTATTATTAAGTCTCAACAGCAGAGTTACAGGCTACTCTCAAACAATAAGAAAAAACAAGGTATTGGTATGCCACATAATCACTCACAGGCATAAATAATATTCGATCACTCACAAATCCATCAAACACTTAATAATGACAAATCAGACCTGTCTACTAAATCTAAAAAGTTACAAAAAATACGATTTTATAAATGGATACAAAACTACACTTACCCTACCGTACATCTACCGCACTATCAATGCTATCCCTGCTCTATCTCGCAGGATTATGCAGATTCAGCCGAAGGTCCTTGAGCTTTGCAGTGTTTTTGTAAGGATCAAAACTGAGTACAGTCTTATATTGAATGCTGGAGATTGTATTCAGGTTGTATAGTTTCTTTTTTAAGGAAAAGGTGGCGCTTTTATCAAAATACAATTATACAGTAACATATTAATTATGTACATGCACTGGGCTTGTCACACACACACCACATACACACACACAAACACACACACCACACACAAACACACACACACACACACACACACACACACACACACACACACACACACACACACACACCACACACACACGCACGCACCTTACATTTACAATAGGTCTGTCATCCCATCTTAAATGTTTGGCGGTATTCAGACCTATTTAAACACAGATAACAGTATACACCAAACCACAGACTTACAACAAAACACCCAAATAATGTTATACATCCAGACGGTTTCTTGTTGATTTAAATTTGAATTCTACTTGGATTACTCGTATATTAAATTATAAGCCGAGCACATTTTACATGTATATTGAAATTGTTTTTCAAAATTGTAACTTCTAAGCCAAAATAAGTTTTAATACTTGTTTGTTACTAGAATTAATTACTTATTTTTATGTCAAGCTAAACGGGGAGAAGCCATCGGCAACCGAAACACAGTTATAAACTAGTTCGGATGCCTTTGGATTTTCATACAATATTATGCCATAAGTATAATGCAAAATAAACAAAAAAAAAGTAATAATAATAAATGTCGCACTGTAATGCCACCCCGGATAATAATTTGGCTGTATATAAATCCGGAGTCAAATCTATCTTCATGCCAAGCTATATTTAAATTAATCCAGCCATTTGAACGTGTAAAACAAACCTACGTACTCGTACTCATAATCTGTCTGACAAAATTTCGCTTTTACAATATTAGTGGGATGGAGTGGGATTTTATTGTTTTTTTTTTGTCCTAGTTTTGTACAAATATTTTTAAGTATATATAAATGTATTTGTACTGCATTATATACTCGTTAATATATTTTATAGGACAAATAACTATGCATACAAAACTGTATCCTGCATAGATTAAAAAAGTAGGTAATCAAAAAAACAGCGCTAGATTAAAAAATAAACTTCCCAAATATTCCTAAGAGATATTTATCAAACTAATCTGCAGAAATGTCCCAACTTGTTGAAAATCCTCGTAATTTCGCGAGTAATTGTTCCAAATTTGCCGTCTTTATTAGTACAAATGTTTATTCAAAAACTTTTGCTACTGGATGTAATCCGCTAATGGGGCGTCATTTATTTCTTGCCGCTCCGTGACGTACTTTTCACAGTCGTCGTCTGCATTTGAGAATAAAGTCTAAATTATATTACTTAAAAGTATTTATCGGTTTTGACAGTAAATCACATATAAAAGCGCAAGTTGAGTATATGCGTGTATTTGTTAGTTTCTTATTTTCCTCGTATCTATGTAGATAGGTAATTTGATTATTTTTTAAAAGAATCTGAACAGAAAGTTAGTAAACTTTCAAATACCAGATTAGAGCCACGACTATATGTCGAGTTAAACATACCCATTAAAAACGCCATCTACTCGTAAAGTATGGCACATTTAATGTTATAACCGTAGTACAATTTTCATCGATAAGATAAATAAGCACATAAGATGGCCAACATTGTAAAACAACGTCGTATGATACCTGCATGTAAAATTTAGCCAAAAACATTGTTGCGGCCAGCGGTTCTTATCATACCTACGTCATTGTAAAGTATTATTTAATAGTCACAAGTAGTATAAGGGATTTAAATTCTATATAAAATAAAATATGCCCTATGCAATGACTAATCGCATCAAAAATTGATCAACTTTGCTGATCACGTATTTTAAGTACAGCCAGGAAAGCTACGGGAGCTTTTATATTACAGCGAGTACCAGGCAACCATAAGTTACAAGTATTAGCGTCCATAACTTGTACATAGTTAGTGCAGTACATGGGAAATGTACTGTGTTTTTCTTTAACGACTCTGGCCGGACGTGGCTCATGCATACATTTAGCTGCAGTCTGCTTTATAATTTATTGCCTAGTAAATTAGCGAAATTTCTTTGAAAAAAGCATGCGTGATGTTGAATAATCTTTTTTTTCAAGGCACAATATTTTGTAGGTTGCGAATAAGTTAAAAAACAACGTTATCTATGACATACGTGGTTACATTTGTTGCAAAATCAGAGGCAAAGTTTTAAGAAGAACTAAGAATAGTTCATTTTTAACCGACTTCCAAAGGAGGAAAGGAGGTTATCAAGTGTTCTGAAAGTTTTTTTTATTTACTTTAGTGAGTACGTACGTCAATCCCAGAGGACTGCCTATAAAGCTCATAGTTTAATGTGAAAAAGGAGCAAACAAAACAGAACCTAGTATTTTTATTCTTGGCAGTTATCCAAATTGGAGTTGTGTTGTTTTATAAGGCCTTCGCATTTTTATGTAATTCAGTGCAGCGTTGAACTGAAACTGCAATTCATTATTAATTTTACGTAAGTTTCCTCTATTTTTATTTTACAAACTGACTTCAAACTAGGATTTTGTTTTCAATTTTATTGAGGGTAGTAAGAAAATCTTAATGAAACTATCAACAAGAAAATATTCATATACAATAATCTGAACATAAGTATCATATACATTTGAAACATCTAAAAAATACTCAATTAATTAACTAAAAGGCTGTAAACATTTATAAATTTGTGATTCCCTTAAATAATTTTGTACAAAATGACTTACATCAAACTAAATTCACATAATTTTGGTACACTTTATTGCTACTAAAAATATCTTCCCCTCACGAATGCAACGAGCACCAATTTCGGTTACCTTCCTCACCAGACCGTAGTTAAATGTAACGCGTAATTAAAACTACATCCATAAAGGTGGGTCTACAACTCTACACCATAGACAACAGATTGTATAGACACATTGTTATGGCTTAATTCAATATTAATATTAAAAGTAAAATCATGAATTGACAGGAAAAAAATATAAAATAAAATTAATGCGCTAGATCTGATACAAGTAGGTACGAGTGTATTAATCGGTATAATATGTGATTGCTTATTGGTCCGCCATGAACACGTGATAGATCTGAATGCTGATTGGTTTACATTACATCATGCATGGCTGATAAAATAGTTTCTAATAATGATATTAAAAATGAACGAATGTCATAAACTGATAGACATACATCGTTACAGCATAGATAATACAGATACATAATTACATACATAGTTAAGAAGTGACGGGTGACCGAAAAGTAGCAGTCAATTTTGGGTGATTCCGTGGGTCGGATGACACGTTAAATTGTAGGTAACGACTGCCGTTCTAAACAAACAGCCGGGTTTGTTTAGTACGGCAGTCGTTAAGCCATATCAGAGGCCCTTAGGGCGGCTCGACCAACTCTCGACACCAGAGTTGGCCAGTCTCATTCGATAAGAAGAAGAATAATAAGTGATTTTGTGAAGTGGTTAGAAGCCTTTAATTTATACTGTCTCCGGTCAACACTAACAAGTAATAATAAAGGCGAGAACACACGGAACATGTAATAATAAACGTACATAGTGCGCGGCCGCGATTCACGAATCCTGGTTCCGCCCTTCGGAATAGGGTTGCCTGTTTTGAGATATTTGTAGTTTTTCATACTTCTCCTGGAGTCGTATTCCTCATGAATAAGGGGCGTGATACTCCCGCAGAAATTATTTACAGGAGAAGTTCTGAAGCAGATACGTTTTAGTAGATTTTACATGTTATACCTAATATGAAGATACGAGTAGCCAGTTAAGTGGTTTTGTTTATACCGATAGCTGAAATTTGCAAAACTTTCACCTAATGGTAAGTACATATCACTTTTAGATAGGTTTCTCATAGTTTTCTGTCAGCAAAAGCTAAGCATCATTCTTTTATCCATTTGTAGCAAATCTAAATACGAAACTATTTATAAATGATATCGCAAGTGCCAACCCTATGCATCGGAAACAATTCCTTGAACGCCTCACGTATAGTGGCGCCATCTGGCGAGTTTCCTTATAAAACTACTCGCGAACTTCGTATCCTGGTCGGTTATTCAATACGGATATTGTTCTGTAATTCTGCGGCCACATTTGTGGTATATTATTAGGAACAAGAGTATGTAATAAAACTCTCGTATAGTAAGGTCGTGACACCGCCGAATAAATTCGTTAGAGGAGTTGTGTTGGGCAGATTATATCATGGTGGGCGTCCAGATCCTTCCACGCATTCCGCGGAAGACATATCACTAGATCTCAAACATGCCGGTTTCCTCACGTCGTTCTCTTTTACAGATAAGCGTTTTGATTTAATTTTGGATTAATTTAAAATTTGAGCTCTTGGCACATACTGGGTCAAACTCAGCAACAGCAGCCACAGGCAAAATCCCAACAAAAACCATGTAAAAACACATTCTTCTATAACTGTTGTTGATAGAAGTTAACTCCCAGATAAAATAACTAAATCACTCTATGCACCACTTTTATAGTAAATAACGATTCACCGTGTCCATACTAACAGCACAGTAGTTAGCATGCCCGTATCAGATCTGTGTCCTGTGTACACACTACCGGACAAAGGGCAGTACACCTATACACACATACAAACACACATAGTATATACACCTATAGATAATGAAAAACGTGCTCTTCCATCCATCCGGGAACGCTGTCAAAGCTGCGCTAGAACGAGCTATTTTGAATAGTCTGCGTTTTAACGTTGATTGGGAATTATGCTTAGTTGCAAAAAATAATCAAAAAAACAGTACAGCTATTTCGTAGATAAAATTTCGTACAATATAAATTTATGATCTTATGGTTCAAAGTTCCTGAAGACATATAAAACCGAATGTAGACTGTTTGTTGTAGAGACAGCATAATATTGATGTTTATTTTATTAGACAAGTATTAATTTAGGAAAAAACGCACTCCACGCCGCGGGCTTCTAATTGTGAATCGATAAAGTATTATCCACATAATTATCTTACTTATACATTCACTCAAGACTGTTTAGGTCATTACAGTTTGAAGTAAGTATTTATATGAACGCATACATAATTTTACGAACCATCACAAAGTCAAATTTTGAGCAAATTACATACTTGGAGACGACTTCAAAACTTCCATTCCGCTGAGAAAGCATCAAACTACGGCGGTAATTCCGCGTTAAACTAATCCCCAGGAAGTATGCACTAAGAACCATTAGAGTGAAGCTTAGAGCTAATGTAGGTTCCGTTACTACAACCTTAATAGAGCTTCGTGACAAGCTGCTGGAGATACTGAAACCACGAATTAATGTGTTTATTTTGTTTTAATTTTTTGGTATTTTTAGTATTTCAAACTACTTATTGTTTTTTTTTTATCGAAAACGCATTCAGACAGGTTAATTTAGCAAGACAAATATATTGTTCTATTTATTTATTTACAAATTTTATTAACTTTCGTAGTATAAAAAACTTCAAAAAAATAGTTGAAGTATTAAAAAAAATCTCACTTGTTTGCAATCATTTTGGAGGTAGGCTGTCAATAGTGTCAATAAACGTTATACAGCCCTATTTAAATACATAATATCAATAGTTTATAATGAGTGTGCGAAGTTTTCCATTACAGTCGAGGCAGTTTGCTAAGGGCAAGCCGCGAGACGAGGCCTTAAATGCGCCGAGAGTGTTAATGTATGCGACAGAATTAAATACAAGAGTTAAAACGACATATTTCAACACAACTTAAAGGAGTATGGCTTAGCGGTTCCAGTGTCTGCTTTTCATCTAGACGTACACTGGTTCGAATCCAGCCCTACACGAATGACTTGTATTTTAAAGTTATGTGTTGATTTGCACTCGCTTAGCGGTGAATGAAAACATCGTTAGGAAACCGACATGTTCGAGGACCACAATATCCGAGGACAATGTGTCTTCCGTGGACAGACCTAGGCGCCCACCACGATGTATCTGCCCAAGAGAACTCTCCTAACGAATTAATTCTGCGGGAGAGTCACGACCCTCAGTCATGAGGTAATACGACTCACAACACACACAAATAAAATGTAAAATGTTTTTTTTTCACTAGAGATAGGCTCACGTAAAGCTCGCTCATCTTGTTAATCCTAAATAATGTTACACGTACCTCTCTCGCAGAAGGCCCCCTCGTAGTCCCCGTCCCTGCACTCGCAGACGGGCCCGGAGTCCGTGCTGATGCACACGCCGCCGTGCTGACACGGGTCGCGGCGCTCGCACGCGTCCCCGCTGCCGTTGCTGGTGCGGGACGACTGCAACAAAAGAGATAGGGACGTGTCATATATTATACTTGATTTGATCATAACAGAGAGAGAGATAAAGATGTTTCCTTTCTAGTGGAAGTTCTAGAGCGTGGATTGCGGGAGCGTCTGGCAATCCCACCCCTAAACATGAATACTTCCTGAGAAGTTGATCCCTGAGCATCACACGAGTTGCAATAGGCTTCCACCTTTGGTAAGAGGGAGGTCACGTGATGTATCTCTAAGCGTGTTTCTTTTCTTCGTAAACAACTGACCAAAACTGATAAAAATAATTCAAACCTGTTTTAACAGTACCTAACATAGTTTAAATTCTTACCTAACACTACTTTAAAACCAAAAAACAACCAGTATCCGGAAACAGTGAAAAATATCCTTATTAAAATCCGCTTGACCTCCCGATTTCTAACAGTAACGATTTCGTTAACCAAACGCCGAGATAACGGCGGCTGCGCCGTTAATCTCCGTTACTAGAGGACGGTAACGATCATCTGATAACGACGTCACAACCAGTGCTTAGCAGATAAATGCTTAGTTCCGACTGGGTTACTTTGATCTCTAAAGACTAGTAAAAGCTGGTTTTAATAAGCTCCAGGAAAAGGGTGTTATCAGTTCCATCTGCATGTATGTTTGTGAGACTGTAAGCATCGGGTAAAAGTTTATTTAGGTTTTTAAGAACGTCGTTTGTATACATACGTTTGTACTTTACATTGTATTTAGGTTTGATTTCATATTTATCCACAATTTTTTAGTTACATGTTGGTAATTTAATTTTACATTTACGACATTCATAAAATTAACTTTATATATTCTGTGAATAAAATGGAAATTTTATTAACTTTATCACTTATCTACTCGCAAGTAGACTAGATAACCAGTCAAGTCAAAGTTTAAAAAACACACAAAAATAAGCTCAGTGTGATAACAAGCTCCGAATGCACATAAACTGCAGTATAATGGAGCTTTCACACGCTCGCCAGATAATAATGGTGGAACTTACTTTGCACGTCAAATAAACACTGAAATATTTGGAGCTAAATTGACAAATATGCTGAGTAGTTACACGTCATTACGATTTGTTTAGATTTATTCTTGGCATGTAGATACTGGCGGATTTAACAAGCTTAGTTTCTTACGATTTTTTATTCACAATCACAGTAATTTTAAAATCAAGAGAGAAACGGTTTAATTGATATTCATAACCACGTTCCATCTTAGACCATAATAATTTCTCATCACCACGCAAGTTGTGGTCAAGTGCTAACCCGTTTATTAACAAAAAGCGGGTTTCTCATCATTTAGATTAGCAATGTGACTTGTCATCTCGGATTATCACAAACAACACCGCAGAGCATTACAGGTTCCGCCATAAATTACAATATAACTGTCCCTTTACATGCTCCGTGCTAATCGTTCTGACACTACATGATCACTGCACGGACACGTCACGTGTAAACACGCCATTATCCTGTACTTGCATGGCGGCAATGGATTGACAAGATAGGCTATAGGGGTCAACAAGTACATACATACATATATATGCACATTTGTAGATATACATACTTTTTCAATTCAATTCAATCCATTTAATATTTATTTATTTATTTAATCGTATGGCATTATCAAGTAGGCTATATAGGTATATTAAGACTGCTTAGCCAGTTAGCTGCGTCAGGTGGAAGATCGAACATATTCAATGGAAACTTAGGTAAAAACTAAAAATTGTTCTATACACTTATGAATGTAAAAAATCTAAAACATAGTAAGTGTTGCCAGAGACAAACTATAAAAAACTTTTTTAATAAGAAGTAAATGTTGTAATAAAAGAAGATGTTCTTAAAGTCAGTTATTTAAAAGGGTGTTAAACATTTTTTAACATTTTGTAGACGTATGTTTGATGACAGAATGCCTGATTTTAAGCACTGGTTTCTTGAATATACATGTCATATGTACTAAATTAACAACAGCATTTCTTGACAGATATGCAATAAGTAAATCACTAATTTATGCAATTTGTTGGTCAAATGCCAATCTCATCATCTCGATAGAATTGGGAGGAATTTGAGCCGAAGAATATGTATTGGAATTTAATAAGCAGTTTTATTAGAATCTCAAGATATGTGTCTAGTTGATATGACAATCTAGGGAGATTGAACAGCTTTTTACTGGATTATTTAATTTAGTTTATTTATCAATATAACAGCTACAAATATTATTTTTGAGCCTTGCATTACATGATACTCAGATGAATATGAATAATGTTTGACCCACAAGTGAATAGTGGTCAAATATATAAGTACCACAGTACTTAGTACAATACCTAAATATAGTAGCAATTTAAGTAATATAACGTGCCCTATATATTTTTCATATCATCATGATCAAACCTTTTGATCTTTTTTTTTTATTATTTTATTTAATATCTTAAACACCTCGTCCTACTTACTTAATTCGAAGATTATATCCCTGCCAGATTGGTTGCCTGGAAGAGATCGCTCCTAGCGATAAGGCCGCCAATTAAGACGCAAATTTTAATTTTTATGTTTTTTTTTTATATGTGGTGTATAAAAAAGTATTTATCTATCTATCTATCATGATAATTATTTGTTGAAAATAGTTTATGATAAATAGTTTCCTGAGCAAAATTTTGAAACTTTTACAGGCGTTGTCTAATTTTTTTTGAAACCCTTGCCAAGTATCGATATATGTAAGGTTTTATTTAAAAAAAAAAACCCCTCTTTACTAATTGTGCTGTTAAATACAACATATATGTGTCTAAAAATCCTCATTACAACTTAATAGCCACTTTATCTCCGACACCTTTAACCAAAGAAAACATCAATAAAACGAATACCGCATACTAATGGAATAGAAGCAATATTATTCCACAAACGTTTGTGCCTAATATAACCCGCGTGTTTTGAAAGGTTCCTGTCGCCCACACTAGGAGGATACTCCCACACGATTGCAAAATACAGGGTTTCTACCCTGTATTTTGCAATCGTGTGGGAGTAGAATGTAACTTTAATGTTCACCGACACACATAGAAATTACAAAACATAAAATAAACTTAAACAGATTAAGGTGCTACACATTGGGCGGCCTTATCGCCGTAGGGTAACCAACCAACCCTGTTTTTCCAAATTTACACCCATTTAAGTGTTATGTATGTGTACATTTCTAGGAATTTGTGTGTGAATGATATGTCTGGGGTCCAAATGGTTTTACAATTAACTAGTTTACTGAAAATTTACGGGTTTCATTTGTATGAACCTGCGACTATGAATAATAAAATATAACTTATAATATGTTTGGGTATTTCGTACAAAAAATTTGCAAAGATCGTGGTGATTATTAAATCTTTGGACGAGTTGCTGAAAATGGCAAACAACTTCAAAACTGTTTTTTTTTTATCAAATTATTATATACATTTTAACTTTTTGATTACAAGATTTGGTATATTAAACTTAGTTTTGTTTTTATTAAAACATATGTAATAAAAACATTTCATGTATGATTTACGGATCAAATGCTTTTTTTCCTGTACCTAAGCAATAATTAGCAAAGTTCGTGTTGGGGGAAAAGAAATTATGAATGTTACAAAGTTTGAAAGAACCATTTTATAAGCATAATTGAGGTAAACATTTATATTTAATGCCTGCATTATAATGTTACACATGATTTGAACTGGAACTTTATAATTTAAAAAAAAGAAGGAAACATTTACTATGGCAGATTAAAAAGAAAAATAAACACAATTAAGTACACAAAAAAAAACAAACATAAAATATGCACAACACCGCCCCAACCCAGCATAATGCTGGTTTTGTGGAAGCAACCAGCGCTGATCTTCCGTTGGGAACATTTAATTCTACTTAGATGCATTATAAACTAGTTGCATTCCCAATTTCACCGAAATAATACTAAAATTATGTGTAAATCTTAGTCTATGCTATCTTCATACCAAACTTCATTCAAATTGGAAAATCTCTTTGAGCATGACCTAATAAGTTTTTCCAATAAAATATTTAAGTGATCTACAATAGAACAAATAGATTGAATGGCAAATATATGCTGATTTTCAACCAGTAAGGTTGAAAATCCGTTTAGGAACACCAAAATAATAAGTAACAGAAAGTAGCATACTCGTATTAGATCCAGCTATCTTCAAAGCGAGAGTGATCGGTTCTTATCGGATAAGAACGCTATATCTTAGGCCATAGCTTTTGCTTGGCATCAGATAAACTACAGTCTTAACGTTTAAGTTAAAAAAAAAACTTGGATGCCATCATTTAACATTCTAACCTGTGTCCCTGAACACCACGCTAGGCTAAGCCGAGACAGCCCCTCTAACCTGTGTCCCTGAACACCACGCTAGGCTAAGCCGAGACAGCCCCTCTAACCTGTGTCCCTGAACACCACGCTAGGCTAAGCCGAGACAGCCCCTCTAACCTGTGTCCCTGAACACCACGCTAGGCTAAGCCGAGACAGCCCCTCTAACCTGTGTCCCTGAACACCACGCTAGGCTAAGCCGAGACATTAAGCCCCTCTGCCCCAACCTACGATGATCTTGTTATAATATGACCACTCAGGACCTCCCACGTCCTCCCACGCTCGCAGCGCCCTCTGTTTCATTAATGATTCCCTACTTTTAGTTGGATTTACAGCACTAATGAATTTCACCACCCTACACATTGATTCTCGGAATCGAGAAATGAATTTGAATATGAATTGCTTGTTTGAGATGGAAAGGTGGGGATTTGTGTACGGTTCAAATGGTATTTTTGGAATCACATTATCCAAGCAAACAATTTTGAAATCTCATGAAAAAATTCAAATTAAAACAAAAACATCCATGAAAATAAACTTTGTTATCAAGGAAGCAGTAGAAAATCATTAATTTAAGTACTAGTTTTTTAGATTTATTCAGCCATATGATATTCCTTTATACCTATAATTACATACAATAATACAATAGTTCTAGAATGAAACATTGCAAGTACCTTCACTGATTGCTTGTCCAACAATCAGGACGGGAACAGAGCCCTCGAGAACAAAAAGCCGCAGACAAGCTGGAAAACAGCAAAAATTTGCAGCTATTTTTCACGGGAAGTTTTAATTAAAATTCCAGTTTTCACTTACGCGAATGTAGCATCAGCTCGTACTCATTAAATAACGTTTTTCCGACATTTCGCGAGTGGCGCCGCGTGTCACTCAAGTGTCATGGCCGCCGCTGTTGAACTTTTCAAAATGGAATCTTGCTCGGCGCCAACTTTGACTTGATGGCGTTCTTTTTTCAAAAGGCTTTTTGTATTTGAATGAGGAGGCGCTTTGTACGGCTTTCTCCTGAATCGCGTGAATTGGGGAATACGTTTTTGTTAAAGTAAGCGGGTTTAGCAAAATAAAAAAGCTAATATATTTGTCATATTCAAACAAAAACTAAATTCTTTTTAAAAACCGAATAAACCATATGCAATACACACTTATTATGTGTTTTCTCTAATCAATAAAAAAACAAATGCTTTAAAACAAGCTAATGCTCAATTATAGAATAATAAGCAAAGCGGTTAAACAACGTCTGTCAATTAATGACTTTAAGACGGGGTGCTATGTGAAAACGACATTTCATAAAAATCAAATAAAATAGAAGTAATATAACATAGAGCTACATTTTTTTCAGTTAATATAATTTTGATTCGGTGTTAAGACAATAAAAAACGCCAAAACACGATTACGTATACTTCGCTCTATAGTTTTATTTTTTGAAAAATAGTTGCTTTGAAATATTTTTTACCATTTTTCAAAAGTAGTACAGAAATTTAAGCCAATTTTATTATATCTAAAAGGTAATGTTATTATTTAGAGGAGTAGAAAACCATAAATAGAATATTCTGAATTGCTGATTTTTTATGAAATTATTTCGTCAAAAACGTCTGCAAAACTGCTCAAATTGTGCAAAATTGTTTGCGTGTGGACAAGACTCGTCGGCCGGAGCTATACGTGCGATGCTCGCCCTTGCTTTCATATTAATACGGCGTGGAATTGCATGCGAAAAAGCAACTGTAGGCATTTTTCCAAGCGCAAAGCGTTTTCGGGTGAAATATCGTGGCCTTAAATATAATCCTTCTAAACCCAGCTACCGCAACATAGAAGCTCCTATAATGTGACAGTTGCGTCACACATCTCTCGTTGTATTACGTCGCCTACAATGGCCGCCAATACCTCGTGACGTCACGTGACGTAACGCCCGTGACGTCACTCCACCGTGGCCAATCAGCGTCAATTCCAAAATAGAATGTTAAAATAAACGGTCGCGGTTTGTTGCGCATTGTGCAATTTTAGAATGAAGCCTTTTTGAAGGATTGTATTGTTGTATTGTATTGTATTTATTTATCATTCCATTGGATCTTCCGAACACTTGGTTTCGTCAAATATACATAGTTAGGTACACAGTGTACATAAAAATAATTACAACATTAGTTTTTATTTGTTTTTAATTGCTTGCGTTCAGAGCTAGACAACCACCACACATGTGGATCTTTAGTGTAATGTTCAAGTTTATAATAAGCTTTTTTAATTAGGTAATCTTTAACATATTTTTTAAAGCGAGTTTCATTGAGGTCCAGGATTTCATTTGGAATCTTATTATAGAAGCTTATAGCATTACCTATAAATGACTTTCCGCTTTTCTGGAGTCTCAAACGTGGATATACAGGTTTATTTTTTTGGCGGGTAGTCATATTGCAGTCATTGTTTTTAAGTTGAGGCCTCAAATATTTACGGGCATACATTATGTTCTCGTAAATGTATAATGAGTGCACTGTTAGTATTTTTACTTCTCTGAAGACATTCTCTAGTGAATGACGGGGCCTTAAGTTATAAATAGCTCGAATAGCGCGTTTTTGTAGAACAAAGATGTCGTTTATATCTGCAGCGCTACCCCACAATAATATTCCATAGCTCATTATACTATGAAAATATGCAAAGTAAACTAGTCTAGCTGTGGATACATCAGTAATTTTACGGATTTCCCGTATTGCGTATGCTGCAGAAGAAAGTTTACCTGCGAGTGCTGATATATGAGCTCCCCATTGTAACTTTTCATCTATTGTCAAACCTAAGAATAGAGTTGAATTCACTAGTTCCAACTTTTCACCCATCATAAATATATTTGTATCTGATTTGGTCACATTAGGAAGTGTAAATTTTACACATTTTGTCTTATTAGGATTAAGCATCAAGTTGTTGGCTGAGAACCATTCGCTCACTTTCTTTAAAACTTCGCAGATATGACTAAGGTCTTGTGTACCTCTTTTATTTTTAAATACGATTGAAGTGTCATCGGCGAATTGAACAATATCACAATTTTTTAGAGAACCTAACATGTAGGGTAGGTCGTTCACATAAACTAAGAACAAAAAAGGGCCCAGGATAGAACCCTGTGGAACACCCATCTTGACTACAGCGCCTGAAGAACATGTGTTCCCTAAATTTACAGATTGAATTCTGTTTGATAGATAAGATGACATAAGGTTAGTGGCTTTGTCATTAAGACCATAAAATTGAAGCTTGACAATTAGAGTTTCATGGCATACGCAGTCGAATGCCTTGCTTAAGTCACAGAAAATCCCTACTGCATCCTGTTTACCTTCAAAAGCCTCTAGAATAGTACGTATTAACTTGGAGCCAGCATCTATTGTTGATCTCCCTCTTGTAAAGCCAAATTGATTTTCGTGTAGAATTTTATTGCAGTTGAAATGTACTAATAGCTGATCTAACATAATTTTTTCAAAAATTTTGCTGATTGATGGAAGTATTGAAACAGGCCTATAATTAGATGGATTTTCTTTAGAGCCAGATTTAAAAATAGGAACTATTTTGCTAAATTTCATCAACGAAGGAAAGGTTCCAGTCACTATACAATAATTGAAAATGTTAGATAAATATGGAGCAATCGTAGTGATTATATACCCTAATACATGAACTGAAATCCCCCAAAGGTCTTCAGTTTTTTTAACGTTTAAGCTTTTGAAAGTTTTTAAAATATTTGTAGGAGACACTGTGTGAAAGCCAAATAAAGAAGTAGGCTTAGAAACATGTTCAGCAAGGAAAGCTCTAGCTGATGCTGGCGAAGAGTTTAAATTTTTTGTTAAATTTGCAGCTATATTACTAAAATAACTTTCAAACACATCAACAATTTCTGATTTATTTGTAATCGTTATCCCATCTATATTTAACTTGCACAGTTTTTCACTTTGTTTTTTCTTTCCTAATTCATTTTTAACTAAGTCCCATGTTGTTTTTATTTTATTATCAGATTTTAATATTTTATTTTTAATGTAAATAGATTTTGCCATATGACATACATTTTTGAAAATTTTTGAATAGTTTTTACATAGGTTTTTTATAGATTCATTAGGGAATTCGTTTTTTTGCGCGTAGAGCTGATACAAGGTATCTCTACTTTTAAAAATGCCGGGTGTTGCCCACTCTGCAAAGTTTACTTTGCCAGTAGATTTAAATTCTTTAACTGTATATACCTTATTAAATTCAGTTTCAATTAAGTCAAATAATAGTTTAAATTGTTGGTCTACGTTCATGTCCATGGTATTTTTAGGTAACAAAGCAATTGACTTTTCAATCGAAGCATAGAAATTTTCGTTACGTTTTTGAGTTATAGGTCGCGTACGAATAATTTGTGAAGTATTTTTAACCTTAGCATCGAAAGTTACACTAAGGCCTCTGTGATCTGACGGAAGCTTATCTATGATAGTTTTAGTTTTTACCTCGAAATTAACAAATATATTATCAATGCATGTTGAGGTCGTGGTAGTGATTCTAGTGGGATCGTGAAACAGCGGCTGAATTTTATACGATTCACATAGTTGTAACATTTTCTTTTTTTTACAAGTGTCTTTATACAAATTAATATTAAAATCACCACAAATCAATAATGGTTTGCTTTTATTAGATACTAGGGTTAGAGCGTCATCAAGGGCCTCAATGAAATCATCCACATTTGAATCCTCAGGTGGTCTATATGCGCACATAATGATATGGTTGTCCAGTTCAACACATGTGATCTCACAAGCACGTTCAACAGATCGCTTAACTACTTCTTTACATTCTTTTGCTTTAACATTATTTTTTACAAGTATTAATGATCCCCCACCCTGAGCTGACGTTCTGTTGAATGAGCTTATAATATTATAATTCTTAATAGCAAATGACATATTATTCTTAGATAACCATGTTTCCGTAAAGCATAAGATTTCATATGAGTGTTGAGATAAAAATAATTCAATTTCTATTAATTTACCATTAATTCTATTAATATTTTGATGCAGTAATTTAATTACAGATTTGTTGGGGTTATTATCTAATTTACTTGTCACATTACAGTTTAGATTGGATTGATTGGATATAGCAGAGCCTAAATTAGTTTGTCTCGTTGTCAATTCTAGCGGTTTAAAGTTTTGATTGTACATTTGCATACCGTTGGTACATTATTTTTGTACATGTTATTTAAGACACTTGTCATATATTTAGCTACAGATATTTTCTGTTTGCCTGTCATTTTAAGTGAATTCCAATTTATAACAAAGTTTTTTACTGAGTTGTTCAAGTCAAGTAGAATGAAGTCATTATTGTACATAGTTGTCAAATTGTATAGAGTTACGTTAAGGTCATAAATATGCTTATTTTGTGCCTCATTTAGAAGCTGTGAGTATGGAAAGGCACACAACAATATTTTTCCCAGTGCTTGAGTTTCACGTAACTCACGCAATAACTGAATACTATGAACTAGAGTTTTCTTTGTAACTCTACGGCTGTCACCCGCCAAAATTACAATATGTGATCCCTTTCCATGCCCATTACATGAAATCTTATTTATTAACTCACAATGAGAAATATTAGGTAGACATATATTCGTAATTAAGTTTTCAGAATGTACATTAATAGCTGATCCTAAACCTCTCCCTAATGAGTCACTATACAGAGTAATATTCTTCGAATTACCAGACATATCTGGTCCACAACAATTTGAACATGCATAGTGTATAGGTGCAGGTTTTACTACGCTTTGTACTTGCTGATGTTCATTCTCTGTAGTAGTACTATGCTGGGAAGAAACTACTTCCAATTCCGGCACGTTGACTTGTTGTCTCATTTCAGGAAAATTGGGGTTTTCTAGGCTTTTAATTATGTTCTGCAATTTTTTCAGTTGGTTTTCTATAAAATTAATTTTGTTGCATGTGTTATTTCTATTTTTTATGTCTTGTTCATATTTTTGTACAATTTCTAAAAGCATTTCACTCTCTTCCTCAAAGGCAGATGCCGTTCTGTTCGATTGAACTATTTCTTGTTTTAAGACATGTATTTTGTTTGTCAGATTTTTCACTTTGTATATGAATTTCTTAAGTTTATGTTTACTATTTCTTCTCCTTTTTACGACCATTTTCAAAAATTTGTATCCTTTTGTATTGTGTTGAGCCGGTAACGTTGACGTTTTTAATAATAACTCACTATAACTTAATTTCAAGTTGTTGTATTCTATTTGCATATCCTTTACTTGTTTGTCACAGTTACAACTTTTATATAAGTTCCCAAATTCGATTTGCTCTTTTAGTAAACTTTGGTTTTCTGCCTGTATTTTCTCCATATATTCTTGTAAATCCTGGTTTTTTTGTTCTTCTTCATATAATCTTTTTTTAAAACAGTTAATTTCTTTACAAACTTTGATAAACTCTTTTTCGCTGTCTTCATGCTCTTGCAAAAGTTTTGAATTAAAACAATTTTTGTCTTCAATTTTTTTCTCCAATCCTATTATGATTGTCTCATAGTTTTTAATTAAGGTATCTTTATTCTTATCGTCTTGCTTTGAAGTATTACAACTGTCGGTTTCTATATTCCTTGCTCTTTTACGAGTCATCATAGCCATATTTTGTAAATAAATTGAGTAAATCCTACTTATTCAATTCCACGTAATTTTTTGTATTTTGTTGAGCAGTGTTTAATTTTAAGTGTTACAAATTTTCCATGCAAAAATACGAGGTTGAGTCGGGGATCGAACTCGGGTGTCCAGTTTCAGAATCCAATGCTGAGACCGATCGACCACGGAGGCAGTTAAGTAAGTGGCGAAATTTAGCAATCACAATGTGATAAGGAGACATACAATATTTTTGCAGCCGACTATGTCAATAATTTCAGAAAATGAAGGTAGTTAAAAAAACCACTAATATATCGATGATTTATCGATAATGTTTTAACACTATTTACGTCTATTTTGCACTATTCCTTCTGATAACTTAGTGAGACTTCTGTTATCACTTGTTATTCACCATTTGTTTAAGTATATGTATTAAGTACAACTTGTATTATGATTTTGCACTTGAGTAAAGCACTGTCACTTCAGACGTATTTCGATAAATATTACAATTTGCACAATAAATTTCGGTAAACAAATACTTTCACTTGTTACATTGGTCTGTAATTTACAGAAGACCCCCACTTTCACTGCCTAAAATGCGTTAAAACTATTTTTTATCAATTTAATAACAGAGACTTGTTTATATCAAGTGGCGCCCTCCCCGCGCGCCGCGCGACTCATTTTTCAAGGATCATTTGAAGGACGTTATCATTTTAATATTTTACGGGGATAATGGAAGTGGAGTAATTTATGTGATGTTAAAACTCAAAATATGAGCGTTTAAAATGTATATTAATATCTTTAAACCATGTGTGATAGTATTTGTGTTAGGTGATTGCTTTGAATAATATAAACTAAAGAAAACGACCGGTGAGAAGATGGAAGGACGAAATAGAGTTGGTAGCTGGGAAGTTGTGGACCCGGACAGCACAGGACAGAGACATGTGGCAACAGTTGGAGGAGGCCTACGTCCAACACTGGACGATCCCTATAGACGCGCATAAATAATAATGCAAACATTTTGACATTCAACATACACTAGAATTTATTATGACATACATCAATTTTATAATTATTAATCTATGTACTTTGTTTTGACTTGGAATAATTGTAACATATTATGGAATTTGCATTTATTGTATCAAAACGGTGACATTTTATTTTTTTGTGATTGACTTTTTATAGAAATCAATTGAAACATGTAGCTTTAAAAAAAATTTTTGCATTTATAACTTCAAAGGGAAATAAAGGCTATTTTTATTTTTATTTATTTTTATTTTATTTTATAAAGAAAACGAGAAAGAAACTGTCAACACTATACCTTACAAAAACGCATTAGCAATTTAGTTTCGTAGACGGTCTACGGCGTAGCTTTCCGCGTAACCAGGTCTACGGTTATTGTACTGTAGCAATAAGTATTATATAGGCAAATGCATTAAAAATGAGATTGTTGAACGAATATTAATACGGCTTAAAAAATAAGATATTTATGCATAATACTTTCTCATTCAACCATGCCAACCAAGTAAGTGTTTGTCATTATCTAATCTTAGACAAAACAAATTAAACAAAAAAAAAAATTAAACAAATTAGTAAACAAACCTAAATAAATATTGATTTAAATGCCAGTCAACACAAGCAATAAACCAACTCAATCGATAGTAAATACCTCTCCCATGGTAATAGCTGTCTCCTTAAGTCTCGATAGCTTTCCGCGCTCCCCCATCTAATTGCTTTAGCACTTGCCAACCAATGTATATTAGATAGGGTATAGATTGATGTTAGTATATTGGACGAAGAGTTAGATTATGCTAACATGCTATATCTCGCCCAAATAAGTATATACAAATTGTTGAAAAAATATGAAAACTATTGAACCACAAACATGTTTGAGGTTAGTTTTTTTGAGAACAACATATGAATCAAAACTTATTAAAAAGTCAAAGGTTATATCTAAACTACGGTTAGTAGAATAGGTATACATATATAAAATATTATTTTCTATCTAAAAATTTAAAAAATATATTTTAGGTAACGTGATTTAGTGGTAATTAATGGTGTATGGTGGTAATGTTGTCAGTGACAAAACTATCTTATCGACAAAAGTTAGACTCACAGAAATGTTAATCTTAATAGAACAATCTTAAAATAATTTAACTTAACTAAAAAATTATAGTGCAAAGTATAATACCCAGATTATTTTCGATATAGTACAAAAAACTTTGCAAAAGTAACACTAATGAGCACGATCTATTTAACTCTTAACCTTTATGTTTCGCGATAAATTCCTTAAAAGTTTCAAACGATGAGTACTTTATAATGAGATATAAAGTTTGATGCAATTTGGTTTAGTTATATTGGACGTAAAAGGTTACGTTAACACACATTTTGACGTATGCTTTAACTGTAGATTGTTATTTTACTAACAAAATTAGATAAACATCCGTGTCTTGTTATTACATTGTAGATACGAATAGTTTAGTTCGTATTTAACACGTCATGTAGCATTTAGCATTCAGCTTTATAATACCTTCATAAAATAATTATCACTACATTTTAATTCTAGCTGGTGCCCGCAACTTTCGTCCGCGTGGAATAGTTATTACCATAAAAACGGTTCTAGTGAGTTAACCTTAAAAGATAGACATATATTGTTGAAGACACTTAGTTAGATTATTTTAAGAGAAATAATTCTTTTATACATATTTTTGTAAAATATTGAATCGGGCGTTACTTTGCGGAAATCCATTGTAACTGAAACTCTGGAGAAATGTGTAGTGTTTTTCCGCTGCGACTGCTCCTTAACTGACATCAAACAACAGACTTGATGGTTTTTACGTGTGTTCCTCCATATACCACCGCCACACCTCACCTCTTAACCAATGTGGCCTCCGTGGATCTCAAGATCTTACTTACACCGCACCTTGTGTCTTGAAGCTTTGTTGTTCTCCTTCGGCAAGATGTTTTCGTCGACACGTGTTTCGCCTCTCCTCGAGGCATCCTCAGGACGTGTTGACTCCTCGAATGTCGGTCCGAAAGTGAGCTCGGCGAGCAACGACCGTTCCTTATATAACGTAATATGATGTCATAGGATATGTCATTGCCTGACCGTTACTATTCAGACTCACTAACCTAACCGTCGTTGCGTCATCGCTTGCGTTTTTACCAAATTAGGCGGTGTTTGTTCCATTCCCTTTGTCCTTTACTACTTCGGACATATTGCTAGGAAAGATGGTGGAAACCTGGAAAAGCTAATGGTCACTGGGAAAGTCGAAGGCAGGAGATCCCGTGGCCGCAGCCCGACACGTTGGTCCGATCAAATTCGTACCACACTTGATACATCAGTGTATGGAGCGCTGCATGACGCTGAGGATAGAGAGAGATGGCGGAAAATCATCAGAGATAGGCTCATGGATGGTGGTAGTCACGACCTTCAGATATGAGGAATACGACGCAAGGAGGAGGTTCCATTACCAATGAAAGTTCGTAGCAATGGTGATGATACCAAGTTTGTTTGGTCGTTCAGCAACGTAAAAGGTTGACCCTGGTGTTTCAGTATTTCCAGCTGCTCCCACACGCACAAACGGAATCCTTTATCGCATATTTGCTTAATCTGGTACGTGTGGTTATTTTGCAAAGTATGTCCGGTGTCTAATAAATGTTTCGCAAAGTGTGATCTTTCTGGGTGCTCGTTCCTATGGGCTGCCATATGTTCTTTGTGTCTGGTCTCGAAATTTCTTCCTGTCTGACCTACATACACAGCATTGCACTCGTCACACACCAATTAGTATACCCCAGACTTCCTGGCATCTTCCAACCGGTCTTTACCATTACATAGGTGACGTAAATTATCCGTTGTTTTATAAGCTGTATTGACTTCCGCTTTTCGCAATATTTTAGCGACCCGTTCTGACACTGGCCCCATGTAAGTAAGGCTACCCACATATCTGTTCGGCCTGTCCGGTGGTATCGCATATAACAATTGCGAACCTGCTGCCTTGTCTTACTTCTTACCAACCCGTCCACCATGTGTTTTCCGTATCCGTTGGCAGTTGCGATTTGATATATGGTGCTCAACTCTTCTTGGTAACCTTCTCTTGTCAATGGCACCGTTAATAGTCTATGAACATATTTTTGTGATATCTTGAACCGTTTTCGCAGCGCAAGCAACGGAAGCCCTCAAAGATGAATAATTTTCACTGTTTTTTCCACATTTTCCATTATTTCTTCGCTCCTATTAGTTGATACAGATACAGATACAGATATTTATTGATAAATTATAGAAATTTACATGTCAAATTAAATATTCATACAATAGTATTAATAATCGTACTAATCAAATTGTGTAGGTATCAATGATACCATCAGCGGTAAACTTGTCATCTAGGTAGTGGCTTATCTTATAGTATGCTTTATTTACCAAGAATGCTTTTAATTTACATTTGTAAATATTATCGGACGCTGTATTTTTAATACTTTCAGGCAGGTGGTTATAAAACTTCGAGCCTCCGTAGTAAACCGACTTCGTCGACTTTTCAAGAGAGTGAGCAGAAGTTGCCAGCCTGTTTCTCCATCTCGTCTCGTAGTTGTGTCGCTCTCCCAGAGCGGGGAAATGTTCTAGGTTGTGTCGCACAAAAAGACATACTTGGTATATGTATAGGCATGGTACCGTCATGATTTCTAACTCAATGAAGTGGGGTTTCGCAGTATCGTCCCATTTTATACCTACTAACGCACGGACGGCACGCTTTTGTAGGATAAGTGCGCGCTCCGACTCAGCTGCGTTTGCCCACAGCTCCGCCCCATATGTAAGTATGGAGTGGACCGTTGCCCAGTAACAACTGAGCACAGCGTGTCGGGGCACTGATGCCGCCAGCCTCTTCAACGCGTAGCAAGCCTGAGTGAGTCGGCCGCACAGCGCGTCAATGTGCAGGTCCCACTTTAACGCACGGTCTACATGGAAGCCTAGTAGCTTCACGTATGGTACTTGTTGTATAGTGGTGTTTCGTACTGTAACGGTCAAATCTTTTTGTTCTCTATTTGAGAGATCAAAATGTATAAAGCATGTTTTTGCTAGATTCAGTGCAAAACCGTTTGATGCGAACCACTTCTGTAATTGGGCTGCCACGTTTGCTAGATTCTGTCGCAGTTCTTGTAAGTTACGGCCACTGGCCACGGCTGCGACGTCATCGGCGAACATATATATATCAGCGCCAGGGACGGACTCAGGGAGGTCGTTCATCAGCACCGAGAACGTCGTGTTGGATAAACATGAACCCTGCGGGACGCCCAAGTTCGGGTATCCTTCATCCGACATTATTTTGTCGGAAAATCCGAAAACACGCTGTCGCCTTTCTGATATGAAATCAGCCATCAAGTTCTCTGCTGGTCCTCTGATACCATAGTGCTCAAGTTTAGCCCTAACTAGGTCTCTGTTTGCCGTGTCGAATGCGCGCGACAAATCGCAGCAGATCGCTGCGACTTGTCGCTTGCTCTCACGGGCTTGTAGGACTTTTCTTACAAACTCGCGCACTAACGCCGTAGTAGAGCGACCTGCGCGGTACGCGTACGCGTTGCAGCGTGATGTTATATAGCCTATAGTCTTCCTCAATAAATGGTCTATTAAACACAAAAATATTTTTTCAATTCGCACCAGTAAATCCTGAGATTAGCGCATTCAAACAAACAAACAAACTCTTCAGCTTTATAATATTAGTAAAGATAAAAACGGTTCTAGTGAGTTAACCTTAAAAGAAAGACATATATTGTTGAAGACTTTTTGTTAGATTATTTTAAGAGAAATAATTCTTAAATTCATATTTTGTGATATCTTGAACCGTTTTCTCAGCGCATGCAACGGAAACCCTTAAAGATGAATAATTTTCCCCGTTTATTTCACATTTTCCATTATTTCTTCGCTCCTATTAGTTGCAGCGTGATGTTATATAACCTATAGCCTACCTCGATAAATGGTCTATTAAACACAAAAAGAATTGTTCAATTCGCACCAGTAGTTCCTGAGATTAGCGCGTTCAAACAAACAAACAAACTCTTCAGCTTTATAATATTAGTATAGATCATATACTCTTAATTATTCTGTACATAATAATTTAAACGAAAATCCTCGCCTTCATATATAAAATAACCTATTCCGCATAAATTCGTACAACTCCATATACTCCCTTTAAACCACGACACAAGCTTGCATCTCGCGCCGTAAATTAATTGAATCATATCTAATGGGTTCCAATCTACACGACTATTTCGGGAACTTGCCAATATACCATCGACATGTATTTGGGTATCATAACTTTACATAGTTTATAAGTTATTCAATTAAAATGTAGGTATCATATTTACAGTGTAACAATTTTAAAAACTGGGAATAAAATGTTTTGATAATATTTTTCTTAAATTTCCTATGTAAAAAATAGGTTTACATTAATGTTAATAAATACATTTCCGGGCATAAAACTTAAAATATATGTACTTATTAGATACTTAGACTTAGATTATAAACATGACGAAAACAGCTACTTACCGACATATAGTACTTTTTCTAGCCATGGCTAACTAAAGACTGAAGAAACGATCAAAATAGTTGGGTATTTATACCAATCCTAATAATGAGACCTACCCTTAGGGTATCAGGTTTTCTGTATTTTTCCATTGTTTGTATCAGCTACCCATTATCTTTCGTAAAAGGTACATTATGAAAGTATAACAAAGAAAATGAGTATGTCTTAAATTATTTCCTATTTTTTTTACTTCAAAAATAAACTAATATGTTAAACACGATTGTGTTTAACAAATAAGTTCCTCATTTTTTTACCTATATTTGGCTTCACTAGGGTACTTACTTCTTACCCAAGCCTAATTAGACTGAAACCCTAGTCTAGAAAACCAGCCTATTATCCTTTTCTTTATAACGAGTAAAGCCGCGGGCGTCATCACGTATTGTACAGAGATAATACAATCTCTATTATGAATAGATACTTAATATTACAAGGGACGTTAGTATCATTTCTTTGTATTGTCAAGCTTATTGGGATAATATTGGTTACCTGATATATTATATTATTAGGATGAGCTGTGCCTCGGGGATTTACCCCCGTATTACAATTGTGGAATTAGTGATAGCTGATATAGTAACGATAAATGAAATTTTAAAAATATTATATTAAAAATAGACTAGTTGTTTCAGTTTGTATGTGTGATAAAAACATACAACCGACATAAAAATTTGAGCATTTTTAGAAAGGAGGAAAACATACAAAATATTGCGTGTAAGTACGATTTTTGACTGTTAATAAATTTCTTATACATACTTTTAATGTAAGTCTAAAATATAACTAATACAAAGTTCTAAATACAGGAATACAATTTGATTTTAAACCCATCCGCATAATTTTCCTCTATCTCGGTTTATTTAATTTCAAAACTCAAAACTCATCCTTTGTCATAAATATTAAGAAGGTCCACTAAAACCCTAACTTTAAAGCCTTGATAAAGTTCTAAAGTCTAAGCTCTAAAAATAATAAATTAAATTCACACCGGTCTTAATATACGAGTATAATAAATTCTCACGTAGCGCCATCTTGTTCCTAGAGTAAGGAAAATTAGAATTTGTTCTTTATTTTTTGTAAGAGTGAGTTTTATTAGTGATGTTTTTTTTGTCACAAACAGCTATCACAATTTATTTATGACTATCCACTGACCATAGAACAGAGAAGTAAGCTACTGACATAAAAAGTTTAAGTACATGTTTTAAAGAAATTGTTAAAACATGACGATTGCATATCAACATTCAACTGTGCGAAGTGACGTAATCTGGTTTTTTAATATGATCACAACGACAATCGCAATGGAAATGTCACTAATAGACACGATTTACAAAAATAATAACAATGAATTGTAATCGTGGGTAAATAATTAGTTACCCGTGCAAACCCAGTCTAATTCAATAGTATATATATACGAGTATAAAACCTTTATCGCGCATTCTTTAATACATATCAGAATAGCATTATTTTAACGTTAACATAAACCGCTTTTATAGCAGCTATTAAGCACCTAGATTAGGGCGCTATGAAATATGACAACCGTATAAAAAACACTCGTCTGTAATTAAAAACATTGCTTCTGCCTACATAGTTGTTACTGTCGTATAATTGAGTCGCTCACTTAATAAACATTTTATTTCGTAAGCCACGATGTGAAACTACTAATCTATACTAATATTATAAAGCTGAAGAGTTTGTTTGTTTGTTTGTTTGTTTGAACGCGCTAATCTCAGGAACTACTGGTCCGAATTGAATAATTCTTTTTGTGTTGGATAGACCATTTATCGAGAAAGGCTTTAGGCTATATATCATCACGCTTCAACTAATAGGAGCG
The DNA here is from genome assembly GCA_964023185.1 of Macaria liturata. Taxonomy (NCBI): domain Eukaryota; kingdom Metazoa; phylum Arthropoda; class Insecta; order Lepidoptera; family Geometridae; genus Macaria; species Macaria liturata. The sequence continues at coordinate 879,264 of OZ026809.1, forward strand.
AAGAAACAATAGAAAATGTGGAAAAAACGGGGAAAATTATTCATCTTTGAAGGCTTCCGTTGCGTGCGCTGCGAAAACGGTTCAAGATATCAAAAAAATGTGTATGAAAGAATTATTCCTCTTGAAATGATCTAACAAAATGTTTAAACAGTACATGTCTATCTTTTAAGGTTAACTCACTAAACCGTTTTTATGGTAATAACTATTTCACGCGGACGAAGTCGCGCACACCAGCTAGTGTGTAATATCTACTTGGATTTTAATACTTCTCTTTATTTATCTGTGACTTGTCTTCTTATCGAATGAAAGTGTGGTGTCAAGAGTATATCAAGCCTTTGGTCCCCAATCCGCGTACTGACCGCATCGACAATTTGCTTAACATTGGTAATCGCATCCGACTACCACCGCTAGCTGAGCTACGGGCGCTATGATTTGTATAAAATGTTGCTGGTTGTAAATAAAGTGCATAAACGACAATGTTTAATAGGTACAAATAAATATAAATGAGAAAAAATCTAAACTTTTACAATATAAGATTGCTTAACCTATATGTTGATTTATATGTTGCAAACAAACTAGACCTTCTTTCAACTAAGATATGGACAAAATACAAAATAGCATCCAAGTTTAAAAAGTTTCGCTGCACCTCTATCTCATTAGGTGCACCTTTCAGCGCTGCAGCGCTAGATTAAAAAGCCATCGAGTATGCAGCGCCGTGTAATGGATTCTTAATGATGCCGTTCAGCCCTCGCCACTCAATATCGTGTCCGATGCAGCTATTTAGCTGCTTTATTGCATGTCGCATACTCTGTTTGGGATATCAGAGACATAGAACTCGTATATCGTAGATAGCTTTCAGCTAAGCAATGAAGGTAATATGAAATACTAGTGGTGCTATGTGGTGTTACTCGCTTTAATCTGGGATAAAAGCGTAGCCTATGCGTTAACGATCCGTTCTAGGATTCAAGACCAAACTTTCTACAAATTAGTGAAGCCAAGCGTGCAAAGTAATACGCATTTATAACGCTCACTTACATTCACCTTAGTTGTGATCAGATATTTATACCTACACATATTGTAGATAATATCGTATAATATAACAGAAGTTAAAACATATAAATAGAGTAGGGTTCAATTTACAAGAACTAATTTGATCTCAGTAGACTGGCCAGCGCCAAAATGTAGCAAATTAACTAAGTAAATAACTAGAAAATATGGGTAAGTCTCTAGTGACGGCCCTTTTAATCATATTTGGATATAATTTTTGTGCCGACTTCTTCATAATAAATGAGTACAATTTCATATTTATTCGTAGTAGATAGATATTATTATATTATCATTTTTTAGGATAGTTACGAATTGTAATACATAAATAATAAGATACTATTTAATTAGTATCTATATATAATTTCCATGATCCGTTGTATTTCAATAAATGAAAATTTGAATTTGAATATTTTATTTATGCATACATACATTAATTATGTAAGATCTAAACATTAAATATTCATCGTATTATCATTAAACTTTGAAAAATGTGGCAAACGTATATCAATTATCATTTTCATGATAACCGTGACCTATTTTCCTACAAAATCATTCACCGAAGTCGATTTATCACCTCAGCTACTTACTATCACGGCTCACGTGCTGCTCGTAAATCTGCCGACGACGCCCCGTTTTATGCACAAAATTATACGTTATTATATTATTGTAATAAAGTCGATCGTTATAATTTTATCTCCACTTTTAATATTTATTTTGCATCGTCGGGGAATCGTTATGGAGAGTAAAATTTTCGCATCATTTCAGTGGAATATTAAATTATTTAAAGCAAAATTTTAATATGCGATGTCACTGCGGACTACAGTATTGTATTAATTCAACACACGCATATCTCATATTTTTATTACATTTTGATGAAGAAAATTTCAGTTTTATTTAAGTGTTTTTGTAAAATTTATATATAAGATTAATAACATTGCTTCTGCATGTAACCTTAAACATAATATTTTACTAGTAATAATACGAAGAAAGGAGACCCTTGAGAACTTTTTTTTCATGGAACAATAAGGTGCTTTTGACCAACAGGTTATCTACGTAAAGCGCCACTAAGGTGGCGGCAACCTTTATGAAATGGAATTATCTCTCAAATGACACTGTCTGAAATAAAATGAAATATGAAATTATGAAATACATTTATTTGCACGAATATTGTCATACATTGATGCTAACATTATAATATTATAATATAATATTGGATCAAATATTCTGCCAACAGGCGTACAAATATTTTTATGAGTTACACTATTAGAGAATAAAATTAAATTGAATCCCAGCAGTTGATACATTTAAGTAAAAATATACTATGAACTTCTACAAAAAAAATAGCCTTTGATAGTGCTAACTGCTCGAGTCTCCCTCACATAAATATATGAATGTTAATAATTTTATTTAAAAAGTTATTGACAATGAAAATAACGAAATAAAAGCTACAATTTCAACACAAAAGAAATCACATTAAGATCACCAAAAGAAACGAAATCCTGATTTTATTCAAGCGACACTTAAAAAACACAATTAAAATATTTGAAGATTTCTGAAGGTTCTTTACCGACGTCCCTCTTAATTTTAAGAAGCTCTAAACAACGCTGATATTTCAGTGTCAGAGAATTTAAGACGAACATTTTCTCACGGGAAAATTGACGTTAAGTCGACGTGTTAAAGCTTGAAGTCGTATAACTGGTGTTATCTATAAAGTAGGTAGGAATGGTTCGAATGACGGGGTCAGGCGGAGGCCGAGTGGATGAGGTATGATGTTGGACTTGGAATAATACAGACAGCTGATGTTTTAATATGTAACTGTTTAGCAGTTGAAAAAAACAACTAAAAATAAAACCAGATAAAAAGGACGCTAAGACAAATTATCACTAGGGTATATACACAAATTAATAACAATATTTTTAATTTCATTCATATTTTCTGCAGAGTAATTTATAATTTAATTATTATAATTGGTACAATAAATGGTTATACTTAAGACTCAATATTCTTGCTTTGCTAAACTTGCACAGTTGGACACCTTCATATAATTAAATAAGCATTAAGTTTTCATATTCTGCTGGTTACAGTTCTGTATTATATTTGCAGTCTACAACTTTCTCTGTGTATTTTTTAAGTTTGAAGTTTTGACCTTTTCTACTCTATATTTACTTCGAGGTCTAAGATTTTAAAATGTGTAAGCGATTTGTAAAGAAAATTGTTTTTCGAGGTTCAAAAGTCGCTTATTAAGTTTAAAGTTCAAAGGCATAAAAATAACCGAGAAATTTTATAATTTAAGGCTGTACGAAGGTTAACGTTCAAGTTGTAATTTTTAGTAAAGGTATCTTGAGGGTATTTCTGACGTAAGTTATATAATTCTTATATACAGGTATTATTGGGTATTTCGGATCATATTGTAACATGCACCACAGTTTAGTTTTTTCATTTATAGCTACTTTACAGACTTAATGAAAATTTGATGCTATAAACCCTGAAACTCTAAAAAATGGATCCTTTACTAAATGCTCCATGTTTAATTAATTCTGTGTAAGGAAATCATATTGTTAAGATAGTTAACAACTTTTTCATCATTACCGATTTGATCTAAAGCATTTTTCTACTCCTATATATATTATGTTCCTGTTTTACTTATTATAAAACATGTTCTGTCATTATTTACACAACTAACAATATAACCAACAAATACTCATCCCGTCTCCCCGTACTCGGTCACTAAGCCAAGTTTCCATAAACTTAACTTAGCTTGTTAAAAATTATACGAGTATAGTCACTTCGTCGTTAAATTCACCGCTTTGTCGGGCCGATGACTAGAAACTTTACCAGGGAATACAAAGTTTTAGTATATTCAAATAGAATTTAACCCTAAAGAAATTGATACAAAATTATCTTGAACAAAGTGCAGCAGCCATTTTGTTGGCTCTCTCATATTTGTATTTGTGTCAACAATAAAGATAATTATTTTTCTATCATAAATTTAGGATAATATTCAAGGTTTTGTCGTCTTGTTGATTTTGTATATACATTGCTAGTGAGAAAATAGCTTTACAATAATTTCCTGAAAAAATTCACCACCAGAAAAAACAAGACACAGAAAAGTACACCCAAACAAGTGGGCGAAACATCAGAACAGTAGATAGACAAAAACATCTCTTTCATCGAACCCATTCTATCGAAAACTCAATCATTTTACGCTACGTAAATATTTAAGCAAAATTTCCAGGAAAAAGAGACTTTTGATGATACCACGCAAAATCGAGAGAAAAGTATCGGAAAAAATACTTTACGTAAATTTGATATCGCGAAAACATCCGTGGCGTCTTTAATGTTATTATGTGAAGCTCTTTTCTATAAGACGTGAACATATTAATGTGTTTTTATAAAACGAGAAAGAAATACAATAAATGAAACGTCGTGCTGTCAAATATCTTTACTTGAAATCCACGAAAATTATAAACTTTTGTCGATAGGTACATATATTACATTTTAGGTAAGCTTGTCTACGTCTGATGGCCTTATTATGGTCTAATGCAAATATTCAGTCATTAGAAAACTCTATACACTTGATAGTTTATTATTGCTACACTTATCACTATACAACTATTACGATATACACTTGATGTTGCAATTTCTGTGTCCAAAGAACCCCCTACCTCTATTATTCACAACGTAATATCTCCCATACTTGCCACAAACCACCCTAAACTACTTACTGCACTAAACTAAACATCCTCTCATCTCGTATATCATAAAACTATACAAAAGACTTGGTGCAGTTACGCATAGTCGTATAAACATAGATTGGAAAGATAGATAGAAGTGAAGTCTGCAGATTTACTTTTTGTAAATTAACATTCACATGTCCACAATTAACATTCTTTAAAAAACGTGGACTGTAAATTAAACATCATACAAATCAAACAAAAAGAGATAACATAAAATATATGTAGATTCAGTAATGCATATGTATTCAAAGCGGTTATTATATTCTTATACAATATCAAGTCTCTTGCGATCTTCAAAGCGAGAGTGAATTGGTTCATACTGGGTAAGCACGCTCCATCTGAGACCGTAATGATTGCTTATCATCAGGCGAATTATGGTGAAGTGCAAACCCATTCCTTGTAAATATTTACAGTTAAGTATTTATCGACGCTCATGCAGCTATTTTAAAAGCCATTCTACAAAAACAGTTAGTTTCAAAATCAGTGATTTCCCACAATTCACGAGCAAGCAAACCCCGAGATTTCTTGCGTTCCACCGAGAATGTGAGTTAATGTCTCGGAAGCAATTTATGGGAAATCCTACCTTTGGAACAAACTCAAATGTACCCTTTTTAACATTTTTTATGACCGCGTGGAAGGTAAAGGAAGAGGATAAGATCATTTTGTATATTGCCTGGATAAAGATATTATTACTTCATTGTATTCCCTTTACCATTATAAATTCTTAAATTTATATTGTCTGTCTATTTATGATGAAACAAAACTGTAAAGAAATCTTATAAAATACTGAATGCTATACTTGGAAAACTAATACCTGATATAAATTATTAGACTTCACCATTCCACTAACTAATACATTGTATAGTATTTACATATATACCTTTCTTGTAACTACCCCTATATATAACCAAGCCTTTCAAGAAAATCACTCTAAAACCGTCACAATTGACTGAAGTATCTACCATTAAAGACGGAATCGTAAAAATATCAAAGACATTAGCATAAAGCCGAGCTGAATCAACACTCTCGCGATTTGTGGGGCTGTGAGTGTTTCGATAATTTATTGGATGCAGTACCTTACCTTTTACGGATAAATGTCTAACCACATATTAAATTACTGTAGTCATTTCTGATACATATATGAAAGTAAACCTGCATTATTGCTCTTAAATTAATGATTAATAAGTTTTATTTACAATCATTATCAATTCTTCATTCATATCGCGAATGTTTTGTGCAGTAGAATGAACTTTTGAATTCATCAGAGGCCGTTACGTAATGTACCTGATTCTATTTACTCGTATTGCTTAGGCATTACAAATGGTAACTCTAAAACATATGTGAACCTGAGTCACTGTCAAATACGTTTACTACGGTATAAATGAAAGGAAGCTTATCGCTTTACTCTTCGGATGAGTGGTTTGATTTCTCAACGATTGACGTAGTGATGACTGTGTGAAGGAATTACGAAAATACAACGAATTATTATAAACATGTTCATGATTTTACTTTTTACTCGAAGATTTAATAAAATGGCTTCGTATGTTTATATATATTGATATGTATCAGTTTCTAATTAAATAAATATGTATTTCCTTAACACTTGTATGACACAAACTTTATACATATAGAAGTTGGTAGTCGTAACATGTACTTAGGTACTTATTAAAACAATAAAAAACTTAAATATAATATCAAGACGAGCTATTTTGCTTTTACTCAAAATGATTATCGTGTACATTCGCAAAATCTATTCCTTAAATCACACATTCAAATTAGTTCACATACAAGTTTACTATGTATAGCAGACTAATTCAAATACCACAGAAATTATACGACTACGGCAGAAAATTATTAACATACCCAAATAGAGTAATTCAAAATCAATTTGCAGATAAACAAACTATTAACTTTCCATCGCATAAATAGCTAAACCCCAATCATAACTAGATCTAACTTTTTCAATCCAACTTTGTGCCACAAGCCGACTACAGACCGACAAAATTTGGAACTAAATAGTAAACTAAAACTATTCTGGATTCCATAACAGGTGTCAAAATCAATTATTCGTACTGATACAGATATAAACTTAGGCCACACAAGTCTAGAAGCTATTTTTGTATAACCTGATCTAAAAGCTTTTGATTTTAGACTTTACAGCAACGAAACAGAGTTGAAATTCCTATATCATCTGGTTTTACAGACAGTCGTATCACGGTGTGATAATAAAACCTTAACATGCTGCTAATAAAGACTAATTTTGATTGCAGATTTTGCTGTATGTTATTCTGAATTTGTGCTCAGACAGATTACGTGAAGGTCAGTCAAAATCTATTTATTATTAAGGGTGGAAGATTATTTTTACCACTCGTGCAAAGGTCGCGAGTAGCAGACGAGTTATTTACGTATGAAGAATTATGTAGTCTCCATCACAGAGACAGAATCATGATATCGAAATAATCAGAAAATATTTTTTCATAAAATATTAATGCATTTGGTTTGATTTCCATATTCTATTTGATAAAACCACTCGCTGATTTTGTTTATGTATTGTTGATTAATTAAATTTTTCAGAAATGTTAATAACTAAAAAACAAATCACTTGTTATAAATAAACATCTGGGGCCTTATTACAAAACGTGGTTTAAATATAAGTCTAGACCAAGTCCGTTTTAGTTGTTCAAAAATTGTCTGTCTACTGTCATAATTATCAAACTGTGAAAATGTACCAATGTTGAATCAAAGTTCTAATTTGAAGTTACATTTTGATTGCTTGTATGTGATGTCTGAACAACAAGAACCTACTTTTTATTTTAAAAGTCCTGGACTAATATTTAAACCGCGTTTTGTAATAAGACGGAATATGCATAACAGCAAGCTATTTTCTACAAAAAAAGTATGATTAAAGAAGTAATATTAAACAAACGTATCAAAAAAGATATTCTTCTTTTTCATGTCGAATGGGATTGACCAGCTCTAGTGTCGAGAGTTAATCAAGCCACCCTAAGTGCCTCTGACATTCTCTATAAAAATATATTATATATGTTAGAGTACTCACTACCTTCCTTACTAAAAAAAAAACAAACACTTTCATAACGCAGCCACTATACCAATACATAAACATTGACTTGGAAAGGGATAATAAATGAGTGTTACAATATAAACCACTTCACCTCAGGCGCGGGGTCAGAAAACCTATCAAAACAAATACAACCTGTCCGACCCCCGTCAAATATAATTGACCGAAAGGATACACATTCTAATAATTATGGTATTTTGAATCTTTACTGCTATATCAACAAATACGAGTACGTATGTATTTTTTGTGAAGTTCATAGTATGTTGTTTCATATACAGTGAAATGAAAAAAATCTCTAGTTTTTAGTTGCTAAACGATGTCCTAGGTCCTCAGGTTTTCTGAAAACTATCGAAGCCAAAGTATGCTTCTCTCACAAAAACCCTACTAAGCTTTTTAGCTAATCTCAGGAAATGTATGTATCTGTCTATATTTTTGATACCCTGTACATGCTACCGTTTTTTTTCTGCGAACTGCAATCCAGGGGCCTTCAAATCTAGAGTTAGTAGGATCTTCTAGGAAAGCGTGTTGAACTCTAGGCTGTAGCAATGCTTACCATCAGGCAGGCTGTAGTCAAACATGAACATATCTCACGTAAAAAAAATTGCATGCTTATTCTCATTGCCACAGCTAAAAATCCATGTAACACTATTTAAAAATATGTAATTCTCATACATGTAATATCAAACTTGACGTAAAATATGAAACGACTTTGTAAATGTATGCTTTTATAACTCCATTTCCATGCTACTCTCAAACTAATTAACTAATTTCTAGGAATCCTCAGTACTTCTAAACATAGTTGACATAATGAAGCCTTGATCAACATCGGTTCGATTGATCGCTCGTATGTAGAAAACTAAGTATACACGGAACAGTCGACTGTAATTCTATGTTTTCCTTTGAAACTGTAATAGCTTTCTGAGTACCACAGTTGTAGGAATACGTCGATTAATGTACCAAGGTTATACTGAACTCATTAATGTAGTATCTATCTAGTTAGTTTTGTTTTATTATAATTGGTTAATAGAAAGGAGTTATATGAACAACACTGTGCTTATCTTTGAAGTTTCCGTGATTATTCGTAAAAATATCAAAACAACTGCTTATGTAATATTACGTTAAGAAATATGTTAATATTAATATGTTAAGAAATATCTTCTTTAAGCACGATATTAAAACTATGATTGAGAGATATAAAACAAATATTTCTCATCTTAACACAATGATAATTGTTATCTTTTATAATCGTTTGAAATCTGATTATGTGTTATAATTTTTATCGTGGTAAATTATGCGTCTGTCAGATCAGTGCGTCTGTCAGATCAGTGCGTCTGTCAGATCAGTGGCTAACACCGGTCTGATTGTTTCGAATATCTAGTTTTAGAATAATAGTGTCAGAAACCAAACAAAAGGTAAAGGTAAAGGTTGAATTTACGCAATATTTTGTCATTTGGTTTGAATACAAAAGACGTTTCATAAAATTTCTGAAACTAAGTAAACAAACCATTCTAATATATGTATGAATTTAGATAATTTGAAAAATGTGTCTTTGAGCTACAAATTCGCTAAATAAAGTCATTCATCGTATTTAGAAATGCCTTTGTGCGTTCAAATTCGGCAGGAATTCGCCAAATATCTTGCGATATCTTCAAAGTGAGCTCAAAGGAAGCTTTATTTAGATGAATAAGAACCCGGCCGCTGCTTGTTGTATGGAAAATTGGCAATTAATAACAAATATCTGGGAAATGAGTACAGGAAACCCTTCTAAATGGTTATTTTGTATAATAAAAGATGAATCATATGCGTGATATATAAGTTTAATGTTATTTTTGCGTAACTTACAAACCGTATACGTTATAAGTACATACTTTTAGTTACTACAGAAAATAATCAAAACCTTTTTATCGTCGATTTTTCGCAATCTACCTACTTAATAAAACTAATCAAGAAATCGTAGAAATATGGTTAAAATTAACTAATAACATTTTATCTATTTCAATCAAATTAAAAGTTTTGTCCTTTGAATCAAAATACATAAAAATATTCCAGAAATTATTTCACAATATACACGGTATAAACATTGATAGCTAACAGACTCTAACAAGTTTTATAACAAGACCTACTGTCGAAAAATGTCATATCAGTCGATAGTACATACAAGGGTAAACTAAAGTACTAAACAGGATCCAATTTTGTAAAACAAACCGGCTACAAAATTTACGTACCCTTTACCACCGTTTAGCGATAAAAAAGACAAGAAATAATAAAGAAAAGAATATGTTAACATCCTAATATAGTTGAGGGCAAAAACTTATGAATAAATTCAAGGCGGAGTCATTTTGTTATGGAAATATTATCCGGGGGTTGCGGGAGAGTAAATCAACTAAGTTATTGAATAAATAGACACGTACTTTTCTTTTGGCAGATGTTTTTGGCTGAGTCGCACCGGCCTGTTTGTGTAGAGGCGAGGGATAATGAGGTGCCCTATTTATTTTACAAGATTGAAAATGCTGACTTGTGAGGCTGTGTTTGCTCCAAGCTTAGCATGTTGGATATCTTTAATCTCTAGGCTTTGCTCTGTAGGGTCAATTACTTATGTGGCATTCTGGTACATACTAAGCTTTTATGAGTTTTGGTAGTACAGCCACTAAACAGTAGTGGTAATGAAAATTCTCAGTGTAAACAGAATGATGAAAGGTTTGAATCCGGCCGTTTGTGATTATTTTGGTAGTAAAAGTATCAATAGCAAAAATATCCCGGGATCTTGAGCCGATACCGTGTTTTTCATCAATGAGGTACATTGGCTGAAAGGGAGTAAGGCAATCTTTATGAAATAATCGCATCCAGATATTTTTGTATTACACTTTGCAAATTAACGTAAGTCATGTTTTTTTTCAATGTTCAAAAAAATATGTTTGGTTTGAAGGTTGTTAAAACACATCATTTTTATAAACATTATTACATACATATTTCAAATGTCTATGAAACGGGTTACATAAGCCAATGTGAAATAAATATGTTTGTTTCGACCGTTTTTTGTGTTACGATTTTCAATTTCCTATAATTATATCGAGCAAACACCGTCAAATAACGTTGCATTTTGTTAGTGAAAAGCAAAGGCCAAAGCCCAAGCAAGCCAATTCTAATTCTGAATTATACAAAAACTATGTACCTTCAAATCCCTGGAATGCCGCAGCTCCTGGCGGCGCGGGGGTTGCCCCGGCAGGTCGGAGTAGACCAGGTTGCGCACGGCGCCGCGAAACTTCGGCTCGAAGATCACAGAGGGCAGCGCGAGCGTCGTTAGCTTCGAGTTGTACCTGGAGTGGAGGAAAGTTATGTTTTAATATTATACGATAAATAGTGAATGTGACTTGTTTCATTTACAAAACCGAACTTGCAGGTACCTAATGGATCTAAAAGAAATAAGAAGGCAAAAAAGACCTCTTTTTTATATTTTTTATTACATTTTAGATAAAATTAACTATGTACATATATGCATCAGCATACCGTATTATACAATGAAGCGCCATTGATATAAATGGCGTAAGGTAACTTAAAAATACATCGTTGTATTTGTAAACTTTCTTCGTTTTAATAGTCAATAAAATGCTTATTACGAAAAACAGCTACAATTCAGCTCTTTGTTCGAATGTAACGCAATGAAAAAACTGGCAAGCTTAAAACGACTATCCCCAGACAGCAATATGCTATCCCAGCTTATGAAAATCCCTGTAAAACTATGTTTTAACTGCAAACACGACTAAATGAGCGAGATAGTAGTACAGCCGTCTCAGCTGACTCCTTACATGTCTCCGTTATAAAAGCTGACATTTTGCAAGGTTTCCTTTATAATTTGAGACTTGCTCCTCCGAGACCTGCATTAAGCTAATTAAATTCCTACGTTCTCGTTCCCGCCCCACCTAACCATCGCTGGCTCCGTAAGAACGCACGTGAGACATTCCTTTAGAAACGCGCAACGGGTAGGTAATTGAGTAATTGGATCGGTGTAGTTTGCACGTACGCTGGCTTCTTTAGATTGGATAATTAGGGGGATGGTCTGGGATCGAATTCGCTGGAACGAAGGTAATTGTTGTGTTAAATGGTTTTTATTTCAACTAGAGACGGGGTAAGAGGGTTTTAGTCGGAAAGGGATCTTTTGAAGTCGATGAAAAAGGTCCGCGTTTCAGAAACACACAGTTACAATTGGACCCTTCTTGTTTCTATGCGATTTCCGCTCTTCGGCTTTATTGAGTTGAGATAAAAATAAATTCCTGCACAGGTACGTGCAGGAATTTATTAGTTAGAGTAGAGAATATAGTTGGTGATCACAATGCTCATCTAGTGCTTAAATAAAACTATTTATTTGACACCAATTTTTTATACGAGCTTTTTGTGGAAAAGGCAGATTAGGAACCAAATAACAATGTCGTGTACAAAAAGTTATTTCATCTGTCATATTTTTATCCTTGAGTCATTTTAAATACAACTACATCGTGAAATACCATGTGGTAGAATAGAAAGAACTGTAGATAATGATGATGAGCTAATAAGAAAATCGATAACGCAATAAGAACCTCCAACCTCAACCTACCCTCAAAAAATTCATCAAACTGTCTCCTCCAACTTTCCCACGTTTTATCACGCAGTTCCATTTCATTTGAACACGAGTGTTGGTAATCTAACTTACCGGAAAGCAATTTTAAACCGTTCGCCCGACGTTGGAGACGCGACAACTTCGCTGTGAAATATTACTTCAGAGTACGTATGTATGTTAGAGAGGTTATTATGCACTGGATTGGTAATACCAGTATATAAATATATCTTAAGTAAAAAATGTAAAAAAAAAAAACAGTTTGAAAAACTGCCGGTTTAAGTTTGATTCTAGATCGAGAGTTAATCAGTTTCTTCAAGTGCATTAGATCAGCATTTTTTTCATTTTGTCCTAGACCGCTTGATATAAAATCGAGTTGTAATCAATTGTGTGTATATTTTGTTTCAAAAGACATTGAACCTGGTACAAAGATTTGCATTATGTTTGTATTATGTACTTATCAATCGAAAACGAATCATTTGTTATCAAACCAATGCAACGAGCTTCTTTAATATGTTTTAAAACATAATTGTAGTGTGTATAAACCCGAATGCGTCCCAGTATCTGAATGCGGTGTAATAGAAATAGCGAGACAAATGGTCCCATGCCATCTCTGTCACTGTAATAAATTGCACATCCAGACGGTACTTGCATTTTGAAACATATACATAAGTATATGAAAGAAATGTACTGTATATGTGTAAAAATGTTTAAAAAAGAATATCTCGCCAGTGTGTCAAAAAAATTGCAATACTTGTGTATTGCAAATTTTCTTTTGTAAGAACATAAGATGTGTGAAATGGGTGGGTCTTTTTATGAAAATTCATATAATTGCTAAAACAAAATAAATATTATGTATTCAGTTTTTACTAAAGCGATCTTTAAATAAATAGTAAACTTCTATAATCTAGCATTTTTTGAATAAATAGGGAACAGTTCACATCTTTTTCTTCATACGAGAGTGACAATTCTAGGCTCGAGAGTTTCCAAGCTGCCCTAAGACAAAGAACCTGGACTTACAGAAGTGAACTTATATGTTCTTTCCGCACACTTATTGCACAGAATAAATAAGTGGTACCTACACAGATCTTTAGATAGCTACATTGTATATACATACAATATACATGCTCACTTCAATATTAAACTAATTTAACTTTTACTTACATACATAATTATGTATATATTTACACCAACCACGCCCTACAAATTACTTTGTTGTTTTATCAATACACACAAGTACAGCTGTATACATTGTATCAAACTAGATTGTTATCAAACTACTACCAGTTGAATAGTTAATGTTGTCTGTCCAGCTTTATCGAACTATCTCGAATATTATTCAGTGTTACTGATAACCTTACCTTTTTTTTAAGAATAATAAATTTAAAAACACTCTATTTTGCTAAAACACAGTATTATAAATATGTAAATTTTAAAGAACATTAATTAAATTAAAACCCTACACCCATTAACTTAAACAGGGTGGTATATTTGTGTGAAATATCACACAACTATGCAGGTAAAGTCACGGGTGCAAAGCTAGCATTATAATAATGATGAATGGGTAAAGTTGTAGCCTTGCAGCTACGTAGCTCGCCTACGCCGTAGCAAGTGCTTATAGCAGGGTCGTAGCTTGCTACGCGATTAGTACGATTCTATAAAACTGTCTTTATACATATTTTGCACGTATCTGAAAATGTAGATTTTATTGTTTATTTTGTGGATTGTTACCTATAAAAAATACAGCCATGTTTGAAATGTCAGAAATTTATCAATAAAATTAAATGGTAACGATGTTTTGACATATTTAAAATAAAATTATGGCAAAAAGTCGTTGTTTGTATACATAAATTAACAAAAATTTGCACATAAAACTCTGGAGAAATATGTGGTGTTTTTTCCGCTGCGACTGCTGTTTGCGGAAAAATACTATATATTTCTCCAAAGTTTCATTCACAATGGATTTCCGCAAAGTAACGCCTGATTCAATATCTTAAAAATTTGCACCTCTTATAACGTCAATTGATAGAGAAGTATTGACCATCTTCAATGTCAAATAAATGACACAATGAATATGTACGTCCTCCACTAGTTATCAATACCGGTCAGCCAGCACTATCTGACTCACTCACACAACACCGCTGGCTTCCACTCCATCTTCAATAATCCCCATCCTTTATAGCATACAGCAGATATAATACTCTATGACGAATACCACTTCCATTAGAAGCTCTTCTCGAGCTTAAAGGCAAGAATACACTGAGGCGACAGAGCTAGCAAATTAGTGTAAGTATGCATTTATAACAATCAAATTATTGGAAATATAATAAACTCATGTGCTTACGTTTCTTAATACTTACATCTTTATTATAGTTAGTGTAATAAACATATTACAATATGTGTTCATTTTTTGCTTTTTTTCAGTCTGTTTTTATTGTTACATAGTATAGCTCTCTTTTTTTTAATGTTTCAATGGATAGTATACTAAACTTGTCTTGTGTGTATCAAGCTTTGAGCTAGAAGCTCTCTAAAGTCTAGACTGTAACCAGCACCCTGCAGGCTGCGAAGAAAAGCTGTAAAATGTACATATTTATAGTGTGGGAAGAAATCTTACGTGGGTCGGACACTAACTACTAAGTAGATTCTTAATGGAAATAGAAATATAGAGACCCATACACAAAGAGTAACAAATGAGTTTGTGGCCGTTTAATCTCTTAATTTGTAGTCTTCTTCTTCTCCATATCGAATGAGAGTGGCCAACTCTGGTGTCGAGAGTTTTTCAAACCGCCCTAAGCGCCTCTGACATGGCTTAACGACTGTCGTACTAGACAAACAGCCGGGACCTACAATTTAACGTGTCATCCGATCCATGGAAGCAACCAAAATGGAATGCTACTTTTCGGTCACCCATCCAATTACTGACCGCGTCGACCTTTGCTTAACATTGGTAATCGCATGCGATTGCCTCCGCTAGCTGAGCTACGGGCGCTTCAATTTGTAGTTCAATAGTAGGTACATATGTACCTACTTGTGTCTTTTGAAAGCCTATACTACCCCAACACCAAAAATCACAATGATCTGTCACACACAACTGACAAACAAACATACTTTTATTATAACGGTATAATATTTTTCATTTTGAAATGTTTGTGTGATATTCAGATGAGACGAGTTAATCCCAATAAACGCAGCAACAGTCAGTCCTAAATAAACAATCGTAGCAAATTGTTTATTGAAATCAACGAGTTACCCTTCCTTTGTCAAGTAGGTCAAAGTCAAAGTGATTGCCAAACTTGGCTATGTGCGTGGAATGTAACACGCAAGCAAACTTTTACTACCTGTGACTGCCAATTTTAGTGTTTCACTAGTTTTCCTTCTAAAATTGGCATGAACTTAGACAAAATAGAGGAGTTTGAATAACATTTCTTGTTTTAGTTACATTTTTGAATCATGAATGAAGCGCGTATTACGTATCTATAAATTTGCGTATTTACATAATTCTATTCCGGCAAAATCACTTGAAGTATTTATTTTGTACAAAATATTTTTTCATCGCGCTTTCATTATAAAACATAGTTATTTTCATAATAAAACACAGTTATGTTATACCAAAGTTTTTCTTAAAAATCTACACATGTTAGCAGTAAAAATACTAGCTCAAAAATATTACGTACATTGTAAGAGAACCAGAGAATAAGTAAAAAAGCAGACAAAACACAGAGTACAGTCGCACAGAGCACTGACAAAGCAGACAAAGCAGACAAAACATGACTCGCACATGAAGTGTACTCAGATGTACTCAGACAAAAGACTCCGTCTCGTCGGGGTAGAGGGAAGTATACGAATATGTCCTAGTCCACTGACAAAACATTCTAAAGACGATTTACAACGGAGGAATCAAAGAACTTTTTGGCGTTTTGGATTTGCTGTCTGAAAAAACATATTCCTTGTTAATTGTTCATAAACATACACTTTCTTTGATCCAAAGTTATGGATATCTTAATGTCAAATAAACTGAAGTAATTATGTTAGAAACACATAACATGTGACTTGTACCAATTTGTGCTTTTGCCGTTAACATACACAAATTATCATAAAATCTGGTCTGCGGAGGGTATAAGATCGCTAAAATAGTTTGTATAGGCTAAATAGATCATGCGCCTCTGGATCACAAGGTCCCTGTCCCAGACGGCAAATGTGTGTTTAAGGGGAATAATGTCGTGTCCACGCGAATATTTTTTCTTAGAGCTAAGATATTTTTGAGCCAGTTAATTAAGTTTTATGTCAAATTTCTTTGTTAATATTTTTAGTGCATTCCTATTCATTGTAAATACAATAAGTTTAAGATGTACCCAAAATATCCACATTTGCAATTACATACATTTGTACATCGCAATAAAAATTTGCAGCAAACATACAGGGTTATTGAACCGTTACTTGGTCAAAGGCATTATGCTTTTACAGAAACATAACTGGCAATAAAAGTATGAATGATTCTCCGATCAATAGATCGTTAATCAATACCTCACTCTATTCTCAGCTCTCTATCAATCGCAGAATGTCCCGCGGGATGCAGTCGAGTGCTGGCTTATTACTTCATCTAATACCTACTTTATCATTGATGGCTACAAGATGAGGTATAAGAATGTAAGAAGAGAGATCTATAAGCTACGTTGTTGGAAACAAGGTTATCTAAAAAACACTAGCGCAACATCCGAGGATTAGGTAACGTCATCACAAACCAAGATAATTTAAATATCAAAAATTGACATTATTTTGATTAAAAAAACCTGACATTGTAACGTTGTAAAATTTTATTAAAACGAAATGTATTAATAAAATTCAATTTGACGAGATTTTGTTATTTTGTGTAGCACATTCTATGATATCAGTACTTATGTGTATATTGCAAATTTCCTTTTTGTGTGTATGGTATTATCTACCTAGTGTGAGATTTTTGGACTTCTTTAGGTAACGCTGTGCATTCTAATAGCTTATTCATAAATCTCTATCAATTATTTACAATACCAGCTAAAAATAAATTTGATAAACCTCTCAGGCTTAAAACAATAAACAATATCGACATAAAAAAAAAAACATTTTAAAAGGATATTTGTTCAGGGTTATAGTATTATTATATTTGCAGAATAAATACACATCTGCCTCCAGGCCTCATTTTTTTAGGTTAATAAATACAATTCCATTTGTACCGAAGCCGGAGTGAGAGTATGCATTTCTTTTTCATAGTATACATTTTCAGCGTTTCTTTTCCCTCTGTCAGCGAACTACAAAAGGCTTTCCATCAGTAATGAAATGTTTGTGCCGAGACATTAAAGTTGCATTTCAATTATACCTGAAATAATTGATTTCTGGAATGAGCGAATTTATTCTCGACGACTGCGACACGAATTGGATTTGTTTTGTAGATTTTTTTTAATTGCTTCACTCTTTATTTACAAAATTTTGCCCGTTATTATTATTTTTAACACATTTATGATTAAAAATATGATTACAGAGTAGATAAAAATTCAGCTCTACATCGTTTTAGGTAAAAAAAGTAATTCCTATCAAGGTAACCTTACATCGTACAATTATATTCTTGGTACATGTAGACACTGTAGCTTTATTTCAGTTTTTTTTCAATCAAATATTAATGAGTAAAATTAGTGGAACCTTCACAAAATAAAAGGCAGAAAAAAAAAAACAATCAACCCGATATAATTGAAACATCAGAATAGTTTAATTAATTATGTAATATCAATACAATTTGATTGCAAGTCAATCGAATGATTCAACCAATGTGTGTCGATGTTGTGATTCGATTATGGGATCTCATCGACTCTAATAATAGAACAGGCTATTTTCAACTGAAATATTGGATATTTCAGGTAAATATTTTAGTAGACTTACAGGTCAGTAGGTACAAAAGGAATGCAAATATAATTAAAATTCATCATAACGTTATGGAAAAGTGGTAATAAGTCTTTGGTTTGTTGATGTTTGTTCCTTCTTCTTACAGCAATGGACCAATAAAATATCTAAATTTGTAAAACAGTTACTATATTATAGTCTTAGCGGTTTAAATCTGGGTAAAATTGACCCAAGGTTAAGGCAACTGATTTGAATTAAATATTAAAAAAACAACTATAAACGATGATCACTAATAATTATTATCTTCATTCTCATTCATATGCAAAAAAATGATTCGTATCTTAACTATATTTTAACTGTATTTTTACAACTAACCACTATTAATAATATCATGAAAACCCAAATAACTTGTTATAACATCTATAACTAAAATATACGTGCACTTCTTTCAAGCGCTAATTCATAATTTGTACAAGTTAAATACATTTTTCAGAAACATTACGTCTTATTCGTTGCTTTCCGACTTTGTATCTGGAGGATGTTTTATCGAAGCACACGGCATAAATATTAACGACCGCTTAGATGTTGCCATAGAGTGTAATAGTTATAGAAACAACAAGGCAATGGAAAGATTACGAAACACGTGCTGGTAAATTGTTGCATTGCGCGTGTGTATAGTTTAATATGTAACTAAATAATATATAAGTAGTATAAATCTGTTGATTTATTTTTCATTATTTTATTTAATATCTTAAACACCTCGTCCTACTCATTTAATTTGAAGTTTATATCCCTGCCAGATTGGTTGCCTGGAAGAGATCACTCTTAGCGATAAGGCCGCCAATGAAGACGCTAATTTTAACTTCTACGTTTTTGTTTTGTATTGTTTTTATATGTGGTGTTTTTATAAAGTATTTATCTATCTATCTATCTATGTAACACAATACTAATGTTTTTTAGTAACAAAGAAAGTACGCAGATTTTTCTTAACTAAAAAGTTTGCTAATAAATGGTTTCATAGATCATGCAATATTAAAAAAAATGTAAATGCGTGTGTGTGTGTGTAGTTAAGACTATGTGTGTTTAAAAAAAATAACATTCAAAAGAATTGAGAACCTTTTTTTTCGAAGTCAGCTATAATAAATCATATTAGATTTTTTTATTGCGTATAAAACAAATTAAGCAAACAACACTTTTAGTGAAACACAAACGCTAACTCCTCTCTACGATCCATCTACTCCATGCCCGCTACATATTTATGAACGGTCCCGGTTCTTAATTCAATTACATCTGCACTCGGGTATTTTTCGGTTTTCGGTCAGCGTTTTTCGGCGACATTTTTCCGGTTTTACGAGTCGAAGAATTATGTGGCAGCGTCGGGATTTCGGTTTAGAAGCCGAATTGATCTCCGATTTAAGAAGTGGACGTATGTATGGTATTTCCGTTTCAGGAATAAAGTTTTATTGACTAGAAACTTTGTTTGCCAAGCGAATCAATTATACTCTAATAATTTTGTTATTTCGTTTGTTCTATATGGCAGTTATGAACTACCACAACAAAATGTCTAAAATTACACTTCCCCAAGTGACTCTATGGTTGAAGCCAGAAAAAAAAATCTTAGACAGGTATGTTACTAAGTTATGTTTACTGCAATGAAACGGAAATGGATTTCAAACGTTATGAATGTAAACCTACACAAACGTTTGTCTGGTATTTATATTTTAATTATCTGTTACTGCTTAATTGCTACTATCATAAATTGGAGCTGCTCTAAATCGTTTCAAAATATCAAAATTTAGTATCTGCAGCACCCATTTCAATCCGGACAATCATTATTTAGACAAACGCATCACCATTATAATCCAAACATGCACTAAATTAATTAAAATCGCCTTTAAACCCCATTTTCAAGTCATTAAGACTCCATAAAACCGGTTCCAACTAGTTCCAACTGCTACTTAAATAAGCAATTAGAACGACAACAATCACATTCCGACAAAAGTAACGTGAAATATACTATACTTGTCTTTTTCACGAAATTACAGCAATAAAAGTGGGATGGAGACGCTTCAGGAATTTTAATTGAGTCTCCAGTTTTCAGGACAGGCTTAAAACAAGAGATGAGAGCATAAATTTACCGAATATATTTTTGTTCGCGTATTTTATTTTAAGCTTGTTAAGGTTAACTGTAGGCTCCTTAGAATTAGAATTCTATAAAAATATTTTAAAATAATAAAAAAAACGTAGTTACATAAATTACTCAAATATCAATCTTGATAACTTTTTATGTCCCAATTAGGAGCAATACATAGATTTTGTTGCAATTAAGCATGATTATTTTGAACCATATTCAATGATACAACAAATGTGGCATAGATTCCATTTTCCCGCTACCTGTTGTATCTTGCGCCCAGAAGTAACTAAGGCTCCTAAAACAAGATGGCTCCACAAAAATATGGCGTCATTAATACAAAAATTCACTGTTTTTCCTCAAACAAGAAATTCTTTGAAATTGGACCTTTTTAGCTCAAAATTTTCGGGTCGTTTGATTTTATACTGAGTGAAAGGATTAAAGTATCGGGTTTTTAAATAAGAAAGTAGCTCTTTTTATTAAGAGTTTTATGTTTTCCTCTTACTAAGAAGATATTTTGTATGTATTGAATAATTTGATAATCATGGAATTTCGCAGATACTTGTTAGACATTTAGAATATTCTATTGCTTTGATGGACTGGTTATTATGATGTACTCAAGAGAAAAGAAATGCTAGACACAAAATAGTATTTTAGCCTTTTACGTTCGAAACACTTATAAAGTTAAGAATAATTATTATAATTACATCAGAAGTTATATATTACCAATCGTTTTCAAATCACAATCAAAACTAAAAATTGGTACAAAGCCTCCAAAACCTTTCCCAAACGTCAGTTAGTGGTATTTGACCCGGTTACACCCGGTTAGACCCGGTTGTGTCTGGTCGCAGCTGGTTTTGGCTCGTTACGGGCGGCAACCGGCCTCCAGTCACGTACCACCCATGCACTTGTGACGGAACAATTAATCCACAGTTTTGCTTAATTAATCTTGCAGCTAAAGAATAATAAAAGTGGCTAAGTTTAGCTTAAAGTAGCATAACAGATTATTATATGAAGTAAAAATTCTAATATAATTCTAATAAATAACCTTTTTAAAACAAATCTAATCAATTAACCATATTTTTAAAATAGCTTCGTTATTCAACATCGGATAAGTATTGGATACAGTTTTATTTAACGAGAAAAAATACAACCACTTTATTTACACGGAATAGGCCACCATTTGACTACAGCCTGCCTGATGTTAAGTACCGTAGTGTAAGATGTTGCACGTTTGCCTAGGCAAACGTGCAACATCTTACACTATTATCAGTTATTTATCAGAGTTAATAGGTTTCTACTAGTAGAAACCTATTAACTCTGGATTTGAAGATAGAGGGTTATAATTTTCTGGAAAAAGTTCTCCAGGCAGAGAATACCACTTGATGAAATAGTCATTTTTCTAAATTATCAGTATAATTATTAAATCTATGAGAGCATAGCAAATTAGTATCACTCCATACAATTTTACTAGCTATTTAAGTGAAAAATAACACGCCATGTTATGTGTTTTAAATGGGCTTTTGTTGTATAATCTGATAAATATCATACATTTCCTTTTATGAGATAATAAATTCCATAACATATTACTTAATAATACTACATCCTTTGCAATGACCGCGTTGTGGCCAAAATGTGTTTATTAATTCAACTTGACATTTGTCAAAAGCCGGGGCATTACGTAAGAACAAAGGTATTAAACACAATAAACCAAATATGTCAAACTAACGATTACGCGTAGAATCTGGGATAAATAAGCACAACCCATTTAAATTTTAAGGATGTTATTTAATCTTCTATTTTTTTCCTTTTTTAACACGTAACACGAATATATTTAACTCAAATTCAAATACGATACCGTCAACAGTACTGCATTTGTATGTTGTGAATTCATAAGTTTCAACAATAAATAATCAAAGGAAAAAAGAAGGGAAAGGAATAATAACTAAGCAAACTAACTTATAACTATGACTCCGTTGTGTTTCATACCAGCCTTGAATCAGTTTACATAGTTAGGAGTATCTAGCCAAAGTCATCGTTACATAGAGACATAAATAAAAGCTCATTAGTTACGAAAGCAGCATGGTCGAGGCAATATCTAGGACTTACTGCAACGTCTAGTTTGAGACAACACTAGAAACTGGGGCGCCGTGACGGGGCTAGCTATGATGTTGGTTTGAGGACATAGTCTAGGGGTGGGCAAATAGAGACGATAGCCCCATGGTAAGTTAGGTAAAGTTGTAAAATAGCTTGGGAATTAGGGTAAGAGTCTAGACAAACCAGTTTTGATAAGATATTTTTTTTGTCACATTAATAACGTAAGTATCTGAAGAGCTGAGGAGGAGGGTTGTTCAAGCTTGAAGCTCGAAATGTATGCGTTTATTTATACCTACGTTGTTTTATATTTTTTGCCATAAAAAAATCAGAAATCTCATTCAAATAAATCAGTTAGGTACTTAAAGTATTATGACAAGCTTTTTCGTAAGAGGTTAGTAACCGACAATTTAAATATTTTTTCCTCTTTTTATATTGGACAGTAAGGTATTTCACCACCAAGTCTCCTAAAGCACATTTGCAACATCACTGTAATTTAAGGTGGGGAACTTACATATTTTCTATTAGTCGTTCAAAGTTTTCTTGAATAATATCGTTCAATATCTTAAAGCATCTGTTTAAGTTGGCTATTTTTCTCAAACACTTCACAAGTATAAATCTAGCTGCGTCTCTGGTACGAGATCTCAGTAATATATGACTTTATTATACTATCTATTTAATACGATGTATTCTATTGTGGCATCCATTCTGCCTCGGATTAAGTTGCAAAGGTTTGCTCTACTAACGCCGGTGTATGGATTGCCTTCGATTTTATCTGATGGGAAAAGGCTTTGTGTGTGTTTTGTTACAGTATTCTTTTTGGGTTGTTTTAAAATTGTGATGTCCTGTAGCAATAATAGCATAAAAGCAGTTTATGTTTTTGAGCTTGAGTGTGCAAGGAAGTACTTTCCAATTACTATAATTAATACTGATTTTTTTATGTGTTGAATGTAATAAAATATGTATGATTTATGTCATTCGTGCAAGAAACTCTTGCGAATAAATGATTTGAATTTAATTAAAAATATATCAAATAACTTTACACATGTACTGTATATCTGCATTATCACAAACTCCAATACTATTCCAACAACTGAATAATACTCTATAATGCACACACCATGAGATAGCCCCTATATCGCATGATCCGCCCTCGGCACCAATATCCCGGTTATCTCGTCCCACACTCCCCCGGGGCCTATGGAACGGTCTTGACAACTCCAGAGGGACCGAGGGGATCTGTCGGTACTTCCATGGGCTGAGAGGGAAATTTACCATGGAAAGTTTTCATGTACTGTATTATAATATTCAGACATGGGTATAGTTTTACTTAGCCGTAATACAGCCAGTTGGACGTAGGTTTTGGATGACGAGTTCAATTCAAAGATTTAAATAGAATTGAAAATATTTATTTGAAACCCTTTGAATAATTCCATTAATAAATTACAAAAGTATTCAGAGATGACTGAGTGAAAATTTCAGGATTATAACAAAGACGACTAAAAAAGTTACCAAGAAGTTTTTTATAAATCCCTATACGTCTGACATCTCATTATTTTTATGAATCAATTTAATAATAACCCAATATTCCATTCTTTTACCAACGTAGCATAGTCGGTCATTAAAATTTGATGCCACATTTTTTACAATAGGCATCATATTCCCAGTTGAAATAAAACAAAGCTATTATGTCAAAGACCTCTTAAACTTAACGACAGGAGATTAACTAATGGCCTTTACATGTAGACAACTATAAAAGGAGAGACAATAAAATCGAATCATTTAATATCTTTAGCAGACTAGCGCTATCATAAACCTAAATGTGGAACACATAAAAGTGTTGGTTTTGAAATCTTAGACATTATGTCTAGTGAAAGCAATATATTTAAGAATCTATTATCGTCACTTCTTACAAACTGTGTTACTGCTAAATCGTTAACTTTTTACATTTATAAAAGCGAAATAGATTTAGAATCTATCATTAATGACTAGAACTTAATGTTATACTATGATGAGTTCAATTGAACTCAATTTAAAATACACAAAACATACAAAAATATGCTACGACACCTACACTTCACATTTTATTCTCAGGATCAAAAAACAATTCAAAATTGATCGAGCTCCATGGCGTGTAAAATTAACAATAACAGTTCGTCGAGAGATACGGAACCCTCCTCAAAGTAACGCATTTACGCTTGACCGGTTGGCCGGGGCTGTAATGCTACGGAAAATAAAATATCCTCACAAATTGTACGTGGAATAAAAACAGTAGGATTAGTAAGAATAAATAGGTAATATGTAAGAATATTGATAATAATAAAAATAACTGTTGTAACATAAACAGGTACAGACATAAAGTATGGCAAAACCCAGATCCAACTAAACATGGTGCTGAATGCAAGCATGCGGCGCCTTTCGTGGTTGTAATATCCATTTTCCATATTTTATCGAGTAAGGAATATTTGAAATTCTCATTATAACGCCATCATGATTGACGATAGTGAAGTACATACATAATTACTAATCGCGTTGGTTTAAAATCCAAAAATAGGAACTGAATAAAGTAGTTAAATTATAACTCCTTTGTCATGTTCGGAAAAAAGTAGCATTTTCACTTTGGTTATGTAGTTTAATTACTTTTATTAGAAATATCACGATGAATCCATCTTAGACCCTAGCCTTTGCTTGCTATCAGGTAAGCTATGGTAAGTTGTAAAGCCGTTCAAGAAAAAAAATATCGTCGATGGTACATGTGATGCGTAACTTTACCATTATACTTTTTGGGGATATTCTGCTGCAGATTCCACTTGATATTTTAAGATAAGTGTGTTTAATATTATTGTGGTATATATTGTAAAATCTTTCTCAATAAAAGAAATGTTCTATTTCTATATATCTTGTAAAGACCTACCGGTATATCTCCTCTATGTGACCAAAAGATCGGTGAAACAATATGTGACTTATCTAACTGTAGGCTACATCTCAAGCGATCAATCAGGTAGGTCCAAGTCGCTTGAGTCTCCCTATTAGTACCACTTAGAGGGGAAACTAAATATTTCCTCGGCTTTCGAAGTTCTCAGCTGATGAATTAGAAATGTTTAGGATTAGGAAAGTGTGAGGAATGGACGGTATTTAGTTCAAGTTTTTCCTCGGAGTAGGTATGAGTTGTTTTGGTACAAACATGAGGCTATGTAGAAATCTTGAAAGCTATTTGAAATCTTTTTTTTGGTGTTATATATATAGCCATATTTTTTTTTAATCAAACAGGTTTTTTATTGACTATAGTTTGCCTGATGGTAAGCAATAGTTGGAATTTTTAATGATTTGTTTGTTAAAATATATGTTATATAGGTAAATATAAAGTTTACAATACTAATAATAATAATAGAGTAATTCATCATAATATCTAAATATATAAAACTCACTGATATAGTGATCTATCAACGCACAGCCCAAACCACTGGACGGATCGGGCTGGAATTTGGCATACAGGTAGATGTGATGACGTATGCATCCGCTAAGAAAGGATTTCTGGAAACGCCGCATTTAAAAGGGGTGAAATAGGGGATGCAAGTCTTACTTCTTCATGCGAGCGAAGCCGCGAGCACTCACTAGTTATACTATAATTATTCCCTATCTATATCTTTAAGCCTGGCTCTGTACAATCCACGGGCGTCGAGCAATCGTCCCGATCAATCGGACGGCCTTGGCGAGGTTAAACGCTTGAATACGTTATCGAGAGGTCAAGGACCAAGGCTCGTGATCGCGGTGAAGCCATATTTGTATCTTGACGTTATTTATGAAGGAGTTAAAAAAAATTAAGACACAAAAGGAAGTATTTAACACTTCCTTTTACACTTCTTTTTCTCATCGAATGAGAGTGGCTAACTCTGGTGTCGAGAGTTTATCATGCCGCCCTATGGGGCTCTGACATGGCTCAACTACTGCCGTACTAGACAAACAACCGGGACCTACAATTTAATGTGTCATCCGACCCACAGAAGAGCCTAAAATGATGCCACTTTACGGTTACCCATCCAAGGACTGACCGCGTCGACCTTTGCTTAACATTGATAATCGCTTGCGATTGCATGCGCTAGCTGAGCTTCCAGCGCTTTTTTTACACTTATGTACATAGAAGGGGTGTCCATGTCCTTAAGAATTTTTATTACTCAGGTCTATATCTGTTATTTTTTTGTGTATTTGTCTAAGACAAGAGATGTAAGAAATTGATCATTGACATCATATGGCTTCTAAAATTGTTCCTTTTAATTCAGGCAACAGATAAGACGGAAAATTTTATCTTTATTTCTTGTGTAAATTATCAAAAATATATTGAAATTCAAATCCTAAAAGAAAGTTATAAATCCAAGATTTTTAAGATTACAGTTTAGCTTTAGCATATTTTTTATTGAAGACCACAAGACATTGCTGAACCAAGACTAAGAGTAGGTACTGTCATGCAAGAAAGCTATCAATTTAAGAAAATAGCATTTTAGATTCAGAAAACAAATGTTTCTAAGCCTAACTTGTTACCTTTACCTACAAATATTAGATTGTCGTGAACCAATTTTGAATAAACCTGAAAACAAGGCCATAGATTGGCACTATTTTTAACCACCTTAATAAACCTATGTAGATTTGAACAGAATTGTGCACGAAAATAATGTGCTATTAAAATGTCAATTTACATAAAATTCATGTTTAGAAGTAAAAGATAAATTTAGGATTGTATTACCGCCAAAATTCTCAATTCATAGTAAAATTGCAGCCAGTGTTACCAGACTGTAAAATTTCATTTACTTGCCGAAGTCATGCCAGCGGTGACGTCATAATTTGGCTTCCACGGCTACGTCATATGTTAATTAATTAGGTAGACGTGAATTATTTATATAAGACTCACATCTTCACAAAAATAGCAAAGCTCTCAACCATTTTTAATTGAGTACATTAATTAAAATTTATTATCATTTAGGCTTAATTTTATGCTGGAATTTTCGTCCGCAAAACAGCGAAGCACTACTAGTAATACATGCAGAGTATCAATAGCATTATGTATTTGTACAGTACAAGAAGCTTCATATTTACAAACTATATAAAGGACATAAGAATAGATTCTATTCGTTCAATACTCCAACCTCAGCTGAAACGTTTTAAAAACATTTTCTTTCGTATAAAGATTTTTTACCGAATCCTGTCAATAAAAGCAGCCCATTCGCCTTGAAGCGTTTGTATACCTTTAATACATACAGGTATATAGTATATATATTATTATATACCTGTCGAAACCCCTTACCTTTTGTCTCCGCACAATAAATTGATTGATAGGCGCTATAAACGAGTGATAACCTGGAAGGCCCAGGCTGCCGACAAAAATACGAACGTTACGTCAGCCAAAGTGTAGGTGGAGTTAACAGTACAGAAGTAAGGACGCTATAGAAATATATACTCAAGTACTTAGTTTTTCAGTTTATTTCGTCTCGTATATATGTACATATTGGAAACATCTATTAAAATTGTAGTGAATCAACTCATGTGTCTTAGTAAATAATTGTAAATGTATTATTCCAAGCCTAATTTCTAAGTATTTTCACAACTTGTAATTGGTAATTTACCGATGTATTCGTATCTGAATGTTTTAAATAATAGTCATGCGTTGTATTATTATTATTTTGTTAGTTTATTCTAGTTTCACTAAGTTTGCAGTAAATATGCAATTCTAAAAATACAGAAGGGCTTTTTTATCCATACAATTTTCATTACTGTGTAGGAAAAGTTATCCTTCTGTGTATACATCTGTATAACAATATAAAGTAACAGCAATCCGCGCCGGCATAGTTACATAGGTCACGCGACTCAAACACGATTTATTCAGTTATAACTATTTTACAATACTGTGTACTTCAATGGCGTAATAACACCTTATAGTATGATTATGGATAAAGTTTTTACAGGTACTGTTGTAAAATATATGTAGAGTTTTCAGTGAACTTTGAAACATGTGCATATATTTCTTTTTTTTTTTAAACTAAAACGGGTTTGCACTTGACTATTATTGCCTGGTGGTAAGCAGTACATATAAAGAATAGGAAGAGAGACAGTGGAGAAAGAGTGGACTTTTATCGTAACTAAAAGTAACGGGCTTTAGTAAGAGATGCAGAACAAGACATTTAGCAATATTTTCTCTTGCAATTGAACAATACAAGATAAAGAAAATAGAGAAAATAATATCTCTTTTTGGTGTCTACGTCACTGAAACATATATGGCCCATCGGTGGTATGGTCACAAACCTCCGTTTTTATGATCAAAATTTGATCTACCTCATAACGCAACACAAGTAGGTCTTACATAGGAACCAGCAAGTTAGGATTATTAAAACTTTTAACTTATAAAACTAACTCACTTTTTGCTTACCAACTTACTTTCAAACTAATAAGCAATTACAAACTCCATCTTCACCGGCGAGCAAAAAGTTTATTAAGCAAAAGAAATCCAAAGCAAGCCGGTTAAGTATAAGTAAGTGTGATTCGAATCACCTAATAACCCGTGACCCGAAAAAACTTCGAGAAAATGATTAATGCGCCACCTAGTCGATAAAATCTGCCCTGACTCACACCACTCTCGTCCTTGTATCGCTTTTACTAAGGTGCTAAATGGCGTGCGCTAATTTCCTGATAGTGATTTATGCTGAGTAAAATGTAAGCGATAATTACCGCCGTTATTCCGAGTTTAGACCCCCTAATTTAAGTTTTAATGTAATGGGCCATTAGGTCGTTATTTGCGTGTGGAGTGCAGGATTGTGTCACTGAGAGAGCTCGAAAGTTAGGATACATGTCGTGTGATAAAAGGTGGCAAAATGAAAAGTAATTACTAAATAAATTATAATTAAAGGATGAAGCGCACGTGACTCCGTGGTTGCGGTACTTTCGTTTACAGTTAGAAACTTAAGTTGTGTCGTCTATTAGGTAATTAATTCAAGAATGGATAATCCGAAGTTGATAAAGGCACATATATGTAATTTAAAAAACTATTAGAATTGTTTCAATGGTGATACATTTATATCTACATAAGTTTTTAAGATTAGTTACAGTTCGTAATATTTGAAGCATTTGAAATAACCATTATTTTTATATTTTCTGACCTCAAAGTTAAAGTGCCAAGTTGTGTAGATATAAAACTCAGATTTTTTTATAGATTTTATAATTTTATTTAGAAATAGAAATATTTTAGTTTTTGCAAATACTCAGTTATTTACACAATTTCAACCTGATTCATGATTAATTGTTTATACCATTTAAAAACCCGGAAAGAATTCGTTTCACTATAAATTCACACCTATTAAAAGCTCTTTAAAATAAAATACGCCTGTAAAATCTTCACTAAATAAACAGTGAAACTGCTATAAATTCTCATTTGGTGCTGCCGTTCCATGACCACAAAATCTAGAGCTGCGGAATGTCAAATTAAACTGGTCTTTGTAACAATAAATAAATCAATAAACTGATGTAATAAGCAGGAACATGATTTTTACTACATACCTATTATGCAATAACAAATGTGGTCAAACTAATAATAAGCCGTTCGTTATCGACAAATCAGTTTTGATTTTTACCACCGTTCTTAGAGATTCGACTCATAACAATTGAATAAGTTATTAGAGAACTACTCATAATATGAAGGGTTTGTTAATTCTAAAACTCTGTCTGTTAAATCTCATTTTACTTATCATTAATAATTTCCATCCTTTACATTTTTTTGCTTATTTTTCAAAATAATAAAACGGTCTGCAATCAAGGTCGTAATTTATTTCCTCTCGTCAGTCACGTTGGCCTCACGTTTATGTCAAAACATCAAAACAGAGATAATACGGACGCAGTAAAATATGCTCCGTTAAAAATAAAATAAATACTACAAAAATAATAAGAAATTGAGTAGCATCTAAACTGACTAGGTATTATAAATTTAAATCAAGTAGTCAAATAAATTATTCTCCGGTTTTTAAAACGCTGAAACGTCTTTTCTTTGATGGTTTTCATTATATCATGAGGGATGAAAATCCTTGCATTATTTACAATCAATGACAGCATGTAGCAATTATTTGATAAAAGAATAAAACTTATCGTCGTTATGGAAACCGGGAATGTCTTTCTAAAACATCACTATGAACGGTTGCTCTGTTGTGCAAGTCAGCACATGATGACATAGGGTCTTATTACAAAACGTAGTTTAACTCAGAACTTTGATAATTGCAGTCCGTTTTTGTTGTTTAACATTATTTTCTTCTGTCATAATAATCAGATTGTCAAAATGTTTGTATGTGATGTTTGAGCAATAAAACCAACTTTTTATTTTCAAAGCACTAGACTAATATTTAAATCACTTTTTGTAATGAGACGATTAAAGTTTAATTTCACTTAGTCAATAATTAGCTGAACAAATATAATTAAAGCACGTACCTGTTAAAAACATACCTTTTTAAATTTAAGAGAAAACGTTCTGCGGAGAGATTTATTGCGTTTGTGTTTGTGTGGATAAACATTATGACGGAATTTATACAAGTGGATTTAAAAAGGTAACGTGAACAGTCAGCAGCCGACTCGGTGTTTTAATGGTCATATTTTTGTGGGACGTTTCAAATTTCTATAATTATTATTTCGGTAAAGTGAGATTATTTTTTTACAAGGAATGCAGGCCTGCTTTGACCATAATTCGCCTGGTGGTAAGCAATCATTACGGTCTAGGATGGAGTGTGCTAACCCAGTATGAACCGATTCACTCTCGCTTTGAAGATTGATATTTAACTTAACGATCAATCACTAGGGTTTTAAATATGAGACTGACATATAACCTCTTTTTATTTACCAAAAATGCCAGAATATTTAAGATGAGCCACCACCAGTAAGTTAAAAATTTATTACCATGAGATTGGAATTGATAAATAAATGCAGTAAAATATTTAAGTGTATCTAGTAAAATAACTACACATATTATTTTCAAAGTATAATTTAAATAAATACTCCAGCTGTACAAAGCAATATTTCTGAACACACGAAGCAGCTCGTTTCAAAATAAACAGCATTTTACGTCCACTAATTGCTTGCAGCGTATCTTTATTCGTTTCATTTATAACACTAGAGGGCGCTGCGAATAAATTATGTACGAATGTTTCTACACTTTTATATACTTGCTGTAAAACTGTAATGTGAATATTACTTTGGGTTTCTAGTTATTTTAAAGTTAATTTTAGAGCTGGCTACTCTCATTCGATTAGAAGACCAAGTAATTTTAAATTCGTAAATAAGTATATGTAAGTACATGAGTATTTAAGTTACGTCCCAAAATTTAAACAGGCGCATGCTTGTTAACCAATTATTAAATGTACATACGTAATCGACCAGGATTGGCCTTTTGAATATATCATGGAAGTCAAAGTCAAAATTAGCAAGTTATTTTGGTATTTGTTATTATATGTTGAAAATGGTAAAAACGGTTGTAATAATTGTAATTGATTAAATTTCCAATCTTCAAGATAATTCAGTACAATCTTTGAAGTACAATGCTTAAAAAACAAAATATTGCAGTAAGTGATTGGTTCACTTGCTGAAATATTTTATAAAAATAAATCAAATCCTAATGTCAAGGCGAAGGAGGTTACAATAAAAATATCAACCATATCCGGCGTCATTCCACGTCGCAGATGGAGGCGATACAGGGTTACTCGGAAAATGTTACCATTCGATCGTAATATTGTGAATTATATTTTGTATAAAATCAAAAGGTTCGCACCACTTTTTAGTAAGCGCATCTTGAAGTGGGCGCCTGCGATACGGGTTTCGTACTGTTATAAGGGAAATTCCATTGCAACCTTATTAAAGTAAACACGTTTAGGCAGCAATTATGAATTTGCTGACTCGCATTGCATTGACGTCAATGCAACGCGAGCCCCGGTAACTAGGCCGCCTAAACCGGCAGATTGGATTGAGCTTCCGTCGCAAGTACTCTTAATTATTATTATAATTAACCAATAAATTTTAATAAGTGAATAAATTGTTTTTTTAAAAGACTTAACGAAACCTGCGCCTAACATTGGTGTCAGAAGTGGGATACCGGTGTTGATTGCCCGTATACATCCACTGGTATTCCATAAACGCGACGCGCAATCCTTCAAAGCCATCCGTCTCCGGAGAGCTCAGTGCAGCACTTCGTCAAATTCGTCCACATCAGCTCGAGTCGCGACAGTAAGCCTTGCTTCTGTAAGCCTGCCGACCGACATCCTACATCCAGATCGACTTCACGTCACCGCTATAGCCGCCACGTCATTGACGCGTGGACCAGAAGATCGCTGTGGTTACTATCTCACACCACCGCCGCCGCCGCCGTCATAGTGCGCGAGTGGTCCTCCTATCCTGCGCATCCACCACCGTTTCAACGAGTGGATTGGTCTCGTCTTGTTCCGGCCGCAGCCGCAGACTCCACCTCGCTGCCGCCCCGATCCTGCCTGGACCAGACAAGGATGCAGCTCCGGGTCTTAGCAGTGCTACTGACATTGTGAGTAATTCATATTTTCATTCGGTATCGCTGTATTTCCCTATAAGTGTTTCCTAATCCCTCCTTTTCAAATACTTATAATATTTTCATAATGACGGACTCGAAACGTGGAGAACTTTCACTAAGCGAACAGTTCCCGATCAGTGTTCTATGTGATTTCATCGGACATTACAAAGGCGAACGTGAAACATTAACCGCCTTCTTAACAAATTGTCAGAATGCTTTAGATCTGGCGTCACCAAGCCAAAGGACCTTACTGAATAAATTCATTATAGCCCGTCTGCAAGGGAAGGCGCAAGTCGCCTGCTCCAATAAAGTATTCGATGACTTCGATGAGCTTAAGTGCTTTCTTAAACAAAATTTCGGTGAACGAAAACATTATAATCACCTATTGTTAGACCTTCAGTCATGCAAACAGCAAAGTAGTGAAACGGTAGCACAATTCGCCCTCAGGGTTGAAAGCTGCCTCACCGACTTACAGTCAGAAATCCACAATTCAGATACCCTAAAAAAAGATTTATCAGGTCGAATTGCTATGACCGAGGACTTAGCGCTTCACATTTTCAGCCTAGGGCTACAACCTCGTCTCAGTAACAATGTCCGATGCAGAAACCCTAAGGGTTTGAACGATGCCATAAACGTTGCTCTAGAGGAAGAAAAAATCCAAAATCTTTTGTATAAAACCATTTCTAAATCAAATTCCAAATGTAAAAAATGCGGTAAACCGGGTCACTCCGAATCGGAATGTTACTCCCGTTCTAGCCAAAATAATAACCTTCATCGTCACTCAGATTCTAAACCATCCGGGTCAAATTATAATTCCGGACCTTTCTGCAGATATTGCAAGGTTAAAGGGCATGACATATCGGAATGCCGTAAACGCAAATATAACAATGAAAAATATAAAAATAATTCCCACGGTAATAACAACTACAAGACAAACAATGTCCATCATATTTCATGCGACTCATCATTCCCGAGCTCGCCGATGCCCTATCATGTTTCGTGTGAAACCGCCGAGGAATCCGATAATGATTTAAACTAGCTCACCGGATCACGAAACGGTGCCACCGTAATCCGTGTAAAATAGGCACGCAAATATTTTACAGGACTCAAAATCCTCCTAAGGGAATCCCTGTCCCATCGAGTCCCTGTAAATTTCCAGCTCGACACGCTCCGCAAAGAGCTCCTGTTTGGTCGAGACCTTCTAAATCCGGACCTCAACATGCTCCTCAAGGAGTCTCTGTTTCGTTGAGTGTTCCAAAATCTCCAGCTCGACACGCTCCGCAAAGAGCTCCTGTTTGGTCGAGACCTTCTAAATCCGGACCTCAACATGCTCCTCAAGGAGTCTCTGTTTCGTTGAGTGTTCCAAAATCTCCAGCTCGACACGCTCCGCAAAGAGCTCCTGTTTGGTCGAGACCTTCTAAATCCGGACCTCAACATGCTCCTCAAAGAGTCTCTGTTTCGTTGAGTGCTCCAAAATCTCCTGCTCGACACGCTCCGCAAAGAGCTCCTGTTTGGTCGAGACCTTCTAAATCCGGACCTCAACATGCTCCTCAAGGAGTCTCTGTTTCGTTGAGTGCTCCGAAATCTCCTGCTCGACACGCTCCGCAAAGAGCTCCTGTTTGGTCGAGACCTTCTAAATCCGAAACTCAACACGCTCCTCAAGGAGTCTCTGTTTCGTTGAGTGTTCCTAAATCTCCAGCTCGACACGCTCCGCAAGGAGCTCCTGTTCGGTCGAGACCTACTAAGTCCGAAACTCAACACGCTCCTCAGAGAGTCTCTGATTCGTTGAGTTCAACTAAATCCAAATATCAGCATGCTCCTCAAAGAGCCCCTGTCTCGCTGAGTCTTACCAAATCCGAAACTCAACACGCTCTTCAAAAAGCACCGAAATCGTTGAGTACTATCAAGCCTAAAATCGAAGGCCGAATCCAAGAAGTCCTCACCAAACGTTGCATGAAAAACTGCAAGCGCGAGATTCTGGTTTACGAAATAACATTGGCATCAGATAAAATCTCGCTACCATTTCTTAACATCAAGAGCAGCTTCAGCAAAAAATTCTTACGCCTCCTATTAGACTCAGGCGCAAAAATTAGTATAATGAAAAGATCAAGCTTAGAGAAACGTCCCGATTTATCTGACCATATAGTCAAAATAAAAGGTATCAATGACACGGAGTTCGGCACAGATACGCTAGGCACTTTCCCAATGGACTTTGAACTATCAAACGAAAGTCACGAATTCACATTCCATGCCGTCACTGATGGCGTCAACCTTAACTATGACGGTATCATTGGTAATGACTTCCTGCATCACTTCCGAACAACTATTAATTACGATACAAAGTTGCTCCACATCTGCGGACAAGGTATACCTATAAGCTTTGTTCAGCCGACCTATACAATTCCCGCTCGATCTGAAGCCGTCATCGAATGTGCAGTATCTAATTACCAACCCGAATGTTATCATAATAACGAAGGTTTATTATTAGACCACTCTATAAGTGAAGGTATCTATGTTGCCAACTGCATTGTGTCTATAAAGCAAAATCGACGTGTAAATGTATCCGTCTTGAACACTACTGATTACGACTACGAGGTCAAGGACTATTCTGTGCAGCTGACACCTTTCGATTCCAAAAATGCTGACGCTAAATGCGAACAGATAAACTCTCTGTCGTTTTCTAAATCTGATCGAGTACAAAAGGTATTAAGTCTCATTCGCTGCTCACATTTAAACTCTGAAGAAAGAGAGTCCATTTTAGAATGCTGCTCACAATACGCCGATATCTTTCACATAGACGGCGAGGCTCTATCCTATACAAATGCTATTGAGCATAACATCGATTCAGGTGACGCAGCTCCTATTCATGTAAAATCTTATCGATTCCCTGAATGTCACAAAGAGGAAGTAGACTCCCAAATTCGTAAAATGTTGGACCAAGATATAATTCGTCCTTCTATCTCGCCATGGAATGCCCCTGTATGGGTGGTTCCCAAAAAGTTAGACGCTTCCGGTAAAAAGAAATGGCGAATCGTCATAGATTACCGCCGACTCAATGATGTCACTGTTTCAGAGAGTTACCCTCTCCCTCTCATCACTGATATCTTAGACCAGTTAGGTCACTCAAAATATTTCACGACACTAGACCTCTCAAGTGGATTCCATCAGATTCGGATGAATCCCAAAGACGCTCCAAAAACAGGTTTCACTGTTAATACAAATTCCAGTACATCTGGACACTACGAGTTCACAAGGATGCCTTTCGGCTTAAAGAACGCTCCTTGTACATTTCAAAGGCTAATGAATACAGCCCTATCTGGACTTCAAGGAATTCATGCGTATGTCTACCTAGACGACGCCATAATCTACTCAAGTGATCTTAATTCACACATTTCGAAATTGAAATTAGTGTTCGACCGCCTCCGAAAATTCAATCTCAAGTTACAACCTGACAAATGTGAATTTCTCCGAAGAGAAGTTGCCTACTTAGGTCATATAATAACCGACAAAGGCGTCATGCCAAATCCTGATAAGATCAAAGCCGTCACGCAGTTCCCTACTCCCAAAAATCCTAAGGATGTTAAATCGTTCCTGGGACTCGTCGGATACTACCGACGCTTCATCAACAATTTCTCAAAGATCACCAAACCTCTGACGTCCTTACTCAAAAAGGACGCTATCTTCTTGTGGTCACACGAACAAGAACTTGCTTTCACCCTTCTGAAAGACAAATTGACGTCAGCGCCCCTGCTGCAATATCCCGACTTTACGCAACCTTTCATCTTGACCACAGACGCCTCCAATTATGCTGTAGGTGCAATATTATCTCAAGGCGAAGTAGGTAAAGATAAACCAATCTCTTACGCCTCACGCACACTCAATAAGGCCGAAGGAAACTACTCCACTATAGAAAAGGAACTCCTTGCAATCCTTTTCGGAGTAAAAACGTTCCGCCCTTATCTCTACGGTCGTAAATTCAAAATCATCACAGACCACAAATCATTGGTCTGGTTATTCAACGTCAAAGACCCTGGCTCCAGACTAATAAGATGGCGCCTAAAATTAGAGGAATACGAATACACAATCGAATATAAAAAAGGAAAACTCAATTCAAACGCTGACGCGTTATCTCGATTCCCAGTAAACGTTTTAAATAACGACGCCGACTCTCTCACGGCTAATCCAAGTCAAAGTCTCAATAATGAAGACATCCCAAATAACTCACCTTCTACGTCCGAAACTTATGAACAGTTTCTGAAGGTCACAAAACAACCTGACGTGTCATTCGACACTATCATACAAGAGCACAACGAGTCTCTACTTAAAGCAAAGTGCAAATTAATTGCGTATCCTACTTCAGTCGATTTAGACGACTCTATACCTTATTGCAAAGACATACTTGACATGTCTACGAGCGAACCAGACATACGACTCACGGAACGTGAGCTACAAACCTACTTGTCATCATCAAATGATAAACACGTGTTCACTCACCTGTTCGTAAAGGTCAACCATTTCGACGAAATGTCTTACAAAGACATTTTCAACATGCTTAGAGACTATAAAAACATGGTAAAATATTGGTATTTGGAAGAAAAAGAAGTCGCTGTATCCGACTTTTCAGACCCATACACCAAATTCTCATACACAAAATTCTATAACATGGTCGCTTATCTATTCCACAATACTAATATCAAAGTAAACATATATCGTAACGCCATCAAATTTCCAACACCTGACGAAGTTAAACAGATCCTTAAGGATAACCACGACACTCCTCTCGCTGGTCACCCCGGCTCCTCTCGTATGTTCGAGAGAATAAAATCTCAGTTCTGGTGGAAAAATATGCGCCAGGACATCGAAGACTATGTGAAAAATTGCCGATCCTGCCAGATCAATAAGCCCTTAAGGCAGACCAACCGTGCTCCGATGATTATGACTGCTCCGTTGGCTTAGTTGGTAGTGGCTCTGCCTTCTAATCTAGGGGTGCGGGTTCGATTCCCGCATGGCACAAGTAATTATGAATATTAAAATTTGTAATTATTTGTGTTAAGTCTGGTCGTTTCTATGTATAATAAGTATGTATTTACAAAAGAAAAAGTATATATGTATTATATCCGTTATCTAGTACCCATGATACAAGCGTAAGCTTAGTATGGGGCTAGATGGCGCTGTGTGATATGTCCTGAAATATTTATTTATTATTTATTTATTTATTATTTATTATTATAACTTCTACAGCAACAAAACCTAATGAAAAAGTTTTTATTGACCTAGTCGGCCCTTTACCTGAAACACACGAAAACAAGTACAAATTCATTCTCACTGTCCAGGACGACCTCACTAAATATTCCCAAGCCTATCCTATGAAATCTAGCTCTGCAGAGGAAACTGCCAAATTGCTCGTTAGGTATATATCTCACATCGGTATACCAAAAATGATTATCTCAGATCAAGGGACAAACTTCTGTTCTGACCTTTTTAAACAGCTGTCAAAATTATTCGGGATAAAACATATATTCGCCTCACCATACCACCCGCAAACGAGCGGAGCACTCGAAAGAAGTCACTCGACCCTTAAAGAATACCTAAGATCTTATATCGGTGAAAACCAAAATACGTGGGACCTGTACATTCCAAGCGCAATGATCGCGTATAATTC
Organism: Macaria liturata; assembly: GCA_964023185.1. NCBI lineage: Eukaryota > Metazoa > Arthropoda > Insecta > Lepidoptera > Geometridae > Macaria > Macaria liturata. The sequence goes on from OZ026809.1 coordinate 918,034, forward strand.
GAACACACACAGCACTACGGGCTATGCCCCGCTCGAGTTACTGTTTGGGTACAAACCGTATATACCCACCAGTATAGATAGTCTGGACAACAATACCTATACAGACTATGTACGAGCGCTAAATCATCGCCTTTACTACAGCCGTCAAAAGGCTCTCGACAATATTCAATCCTCCAAACAAAAATCAAAAACGTATTATGACCATCACACCAAACCAATCACATATAAATCAGGTGACATGGTGTACATTCGTTGTCATCATAAACAAAACAAAGCTCTTTCCCCTGTATGGAAAGGCCCCTTTAAAATAATAAAAATAAATGGCAACCATACGGTCACAATACTCGTTAACAGAAAACACGTCCGTCACCATTATGACGAAATTAAATTAGCTCGTGACGTCACACAATAACTATCATAAAAATATCTTACATTTCCTCTTTCCAGATCAACAACATCTCATGCACATGAATATGTCAGTAACATCGTCAGCAGTTCCGGCCTGTATTTCGATAGAGTTCTCGACGTCAAGTTCACGAACAACAATTGGAACGTGTTAACTTACATAGACGTAAGCCATGTGCAACCTAACCTAGATAGAGTAGAATTCTTATTTGATAAACTCAACATATTTTGTAATGCATTCACCTCGTCTAAAATACAATCTGACTGCGTCAACGCCCTATCTACCTTGCGTAATCAGCACATATCCAACATAAACAAATTCTCCTCTGTATCATATTTAATAACAGATAAAGCGCCACACAAACGGTCCAAAAGAGGTCTGATTGACCTTGGTGGCTCCATTCTAAAGACCATTTTTGGCACTTTGGACTCGGAAGACGCGTTGAAATACTCAGAGGCCATCGAAAACGTCCATACGGACGAATTACAACTCGCTCGCTTAATGAAAGACAATATACACGTCATAAAATCGACCATAGCTTCATTCAATAATTCCATGTCCAAGGTCGATATTAACGAACAAAACCTCTTAAAAAACATGGAAATTATCCAAAAAAATATTGAATCAATCTCTAACATAAGCAGTAAACTCGAAATAAAATCACAACTTAACTCTCTATTAAATTCTCTTGAATCAATAATCCTGACATTATCCTTCGATATAGACGACATCAATAACGCTATACTATTCGCTAAACTAAATATATTACATCCAACGGTCTTAAGTCCGCATCAGCTTTACAACGAATTAGATAAGCACAGAAATCAATTACCTAAACATTACGAGCTTCCCATATCTCTTGCATTACAAAACATCCACGAGATCATTGATATATCAAAATTGGTTTGTTATTATCACTCATACAAAATTATTATCGTTATTAAAATACCGCTTGTACTCCCACAAGTATATAATCTATATAATGTCGTCCCTTTACCTATCTCGTATAATATAACCAAACCTGATACCTTTATCCTAATAGCTCCTAGCAGTCCTTATATAGCGATAACGGCTGACCGTATGTTTTACTCACTCATTCAAAACATCGACAAGTGTAAAGTGATCAGTGAAAAGTGTTACTTGTGCGATCTAAATAACGTATATTCAGTGCTCGCGAATCCAAATTGTGAAACGTCACTCCTAAGTGAAGTAGTTGATAGACTACCAGACTCTTGTAATACTAAGTTAATCTACGGCTCTATAAGTCTATTCCATAAGATTAGTCTAAGTAGGTGGGTATTTGTTCAGTCAGAGCCCGGCAAATGTCACATAGACTGTGACGATAGTCCCAACGCGGATGTAATACTATTCGGGACCGGAATCCTTAGCATTCCCAAAAAGTGTAAAGCTTTCTTTAAGACACTCCAATTCACTTCTTCGGGAGACACCTACCTAGGAAATAATACTAATGTAATTTCTAATTTTAATATACTTAACGACGATTGTTGCGAACGCTCTAGAATTAATAAAACAACTAGTAATTTACCTTTCCAAAAACTAGATAACATAGATAACTTAGATACCCTTACGCATGCCAGCTTCCATCTGGATGCTATGGAAAAGGACTTAGAAAAAGTACATGATTCCTGTCACTTTGACAAATATTCTATTCATTATATGTCACTTAGTTCTATAACAAGTTTAATCTTATTCTCTTATCTACTATATAGATACCTCCGCAATGTTTGTAAAACTAATCCGCTCTCTTCAAGGTCATCCTCTTGTTGTATTAAAATAATTAATAATTGTTATTCTACCAATAAGTCCCGTCAGGACACAATCAGTACAGCATCTGATCAGGAGTCATCCGACTCAGAATTACCAAGTGCTTCAAAAAGAAATTTAATGTTAACTAAACTTAAGTAAATCTAAGCCTCAAGTAACTAAGTATAAGTCGTATTATGTATTCTGTAGTATAAGTCCAATCATTGTAAAGACGCAAGCTCCATCCTTGACATTTTATCTCTCATCACTTCATACGTGATGTTCGATCTTAACGGGGGGGTTGTTATAAGGGAAATTCCATTGCAACCTTATTAAAGTAAACACGTTTAGGCAGCAATTATGAATTTGCTGACTCGCATTGCATTGACGTCAATGCAACGCGAGCCCCGGTAACTAGGCCGCCTAAACCGGCAGATTGGATTGAGCTTCCGTCGCAAGTACTCTTAATTATTATTATAATTAACCAATAAATTTTAATAAGTGAATAAATTGTTTTTTTAAAAGACTTAACGAAACCTGCGCCTAACAGTACCCAGTGCAGGACTCACAAGAACATGTTAACGTAAATAGGTTTAATATAGAATTAAGTTACCTTAAGGTTTGTAAGTGCTTTTGTTTAATAAATACATTTGTATTTGTATTATTTGTATTTGATCATTTTAGCAAGCATCATACCCAACAATTTCAACTATAAGTAAATAGCATGTCAGTGGCCCTTAAGGTGGTTTGAAAAACTCGCGACAGCAGAGTAGGCCGCTCTCATACTTATATTTTATGATCAGTAATGAATATTTAATTGATTTTAACCGACTGCAAAAAAGAAGGTTATCAAGTCTTCTGCAAGTGTTTTTTTTTTCTTTTCGTATCAGTTCTTTTTAAATGCCATTTAATAACACCAATAGAGATGCAAGACCAGTAAGATAGAATACGCGCTAAATATGAGTGAATTCGTGTGACCGCGAGCATAATTTATGCCATGTCTTATTATATCCAGATCAATCATGCCTAATCCTTATTTAATCCAGCTCTTTAACGGTGTCTATCGTAGCTTTTGAAATTGTAACACAAAAAACGACTGCCGATTAACACAGTTTAGTTTTGTAAATATTTGCACACTCTTGCTGAATTCTTAGTTCCGTTCGCACGCCTAACTGGCAACGATATGCTGAACCAACATTTATTTTTAAGATCATCCTTTTATCAACCATATTTTCAAAGAATCAATAAAATATCCAATTTATTTGAATTTTTTTAAATAGCTCAGTATTCGCTGCACATGCTCACATTTCAATCATCAATATTTATACTCGTTCATCCGGTCGCGTCATCCGCCTGCGTCCGGATGACAGCGCGGATAAAAACCGAGCGTTATTGCTGCGGCGGATCTACGCATGTTTGTGATCGGATCATATAAAATATATGTTGTATTGCCACCCAAAGTGGTAATGCGGCCAGTTTGTTTGGCTATATGTATTATTTTTATCGATTTTAATTAAAAATGTGATGAAATCACAATAAATCGTTTAAATTTAAATTTAAGCAACAAACGGAGTGGCATTTTCAAAAAAAAACAACACAGACGTACCATCATCCTTAATGTATATCAGTCGAAATTAAATACAATTGCCAATACCAGAACTACTGCGCTGGTATTTATAGACGAATTTAAGACCAAACTACACGTTTGATTTTAAGAATTTTTGCTTGATATCTGATTAAAAAATGTGTGTATGCTTTAAAAAACCTTTAAATCTTAAAAAGTTGCCTAAACATCAGATACGTCTCAGTCACAGAACAACGATCGGGCCACATCGCCCCCGCGCGCGCCCCCCCAGGCGACAAGCATGGACTTCAAAGCTCTGTGGTCTCAGTATACAAAACTCGCATCAAATGTTCGATCACTTGACGTGACATTGCAGTCCAATATATTACGTAAGTATGTACGTACAAAAAATATTTTAAATTCCATTACAAACATCAGATCTTTCTTTTCTAGAAATCGGTTTTCACTAACTGGATTATAAGAGTGTCTTCGTTTTACTCTTTCCCAAACTTATAAATATTTTAATAACTTCCCTAAACATCCAACACAAAGCCTCAATACAACAGCCATACATTATACGTCAAAGAGGCTGACGTGTCCCGCCGTCATTTAAACGGCAACTCGCATCAAATGTTCGATCACCTGCCGTGACATTGCAGTCGAAATGACGAACATTTTACGATGCACATTACGCTCTTCTTTTGTATTACTTGTATTGGATCGTGGATTTATAAGTGTGGAGTTATGTAGAACAGAACATGGTTTTTTTTTTAATTCAGTGAATCATATATTGTTAAAACAACAACAACGGAATCGATCAACATATTACAATATTTAGTAGACAACGAGGGAGAAAATATGTAATATTTGAGCACTTGTGTTATCACATGTTCATTAATTTATCTACAATGTTGCTCTTTATATCTAGGTCAATATATTGATAATCACACAAATTAATAGTAACAGTTAGTTTTTTTATGATCACGAGCCTGGCCTCTGAATATATACAACCCGAAGATTTTTCACTAGGCTCGACAGCCGCTCATACATTTAACTCTATTTTACACAGAAGATTTTTTTTCTATGGTTTGAGTCTTCGAGTATATTTTCCTGATGGGCCGTCAATCTGACGGTACATTGTTATACGACGTTTGATTGTGAAGGGTTTAGGCTCGTTATGAATATGGCTGCGTTTAGTTCCATCATGTTGCAGTAAACCTTCACATTCAGGGTTTATGGAGGACAATGAAACGCCAGCTTTTATCCATGTTTTGAAATCATTCTTATAAAAAACCTTCTACCAGAACAAGAAAAAAAAATTTTAACTTTCATAAATTCAGTTTTAAATTAAAAAAACTACATACCTTTTTTTACCTACAGAACTTTGACAAGTGTTTTATTTTTCAAATAACTGTCCATAAACTGCTTCTGCTTATTATAGACCTAGATGGCGCTGTGATATGTCCGAGAACATTAATGTCTGGGAACTAATACACGCGAAAACGCAACAAAAGCTCAATATGTGATATTACATCGTTTAAAACCCACTACAGACATGTCCATTGTCCCAAACAAATAGCAAGCATTCGCCAACAATAGACATTACAAAAAGACGCGTTTCACGAAACATAAAAATAATACCTCGAATGTATGAAAGGGGGAGAGGGGGGGGAGTAGGCTCGCCATCTGTCCTGTTTTTTCGACCGCTGCTACTGGCGACATGGAACAGCAGGCAGACAGGACTTGCCAAAATTCACATTGCTTACCTAGAGATAAAATATAACCTATACCACTTTCAAGGTCCTGACGTTCCTACAGAATGGTCATTCTAAAACCTACGGCAATACGTTGCTCTGTCGCCACATAAATGTAGATAAGATATTGAATCAGGCATTATTTTACGGAAATCCATTGTAAATGTAGAATAAACAGTCACATATTTGCTTCAAAAAATATATGGTATGAGTACCAAAAAAAGCATGTTCGTTTGTAGCATGTGCTTCATTTTGTTTGAAACTCGAAATGCTCCTTGCGCTTAGAAAATAGTGCATGTACTCCAGTCCATTGGAAAACTATGTGAATAGCCGCTGTACCATTTTTAGGACACGGCGGCAACTTGCGTCCGGGAAAGTTCAACTGTCCCCTACTTCCCCTAGTACGTTTTTAGAACCATTTTGAGGACAATCGGCAAAGTTGGCCGCGCTCTTTAAAAAAACGCCTAATGTTTTCTTAAATCGTGACACAGATGGAGAAAAATGTAGGAAATGTTATTTTCTGCTCGTTTTGGGTGGAAAATGTATTCGAAGTTTAAAACTTCTGAAATTTGGTTTGGTAATTTCAGTTGACTTTATCGCTTTGAATTTCTCCCACATAACTTATATTAAAAACAAGTATTTTTAAAAACCGAGCAATGTACTAGCAATTAGACTTAGATCGAGTTGACTGGTAGATTGTTTTGTTAGAAAACAATCTACCAGTCAACTCGATCTAAGTCTAATAAATGAACAAACCCATAAACTATTCAAATACATATTACCGATATTAATCGCATCAACCTTCCCTACGTGTCTTTGACACCTCAGAAATAAGGACTAGCATTATATCGATACATATAAATTATCTCGAAGTAAAGGACCTTTTGCTCTAGAAATTGTAAATAGAAATCTGACCTACATGAAGACAAGACAAAGCTTTTTGTCTGCATCCTATATTTGTAACAAAGAGAGCAGAACTGATACATTTAACCTCGAAAGGAGGAACTCCGTGGTGAAGTGTGAGTGACCTCTTTACATGAACCTCGTTGGCACTAAATGTATGGGAGACTTCTTCGATCCACAGAGGGCATAGTTGTAGTGAAACGACATCAAATATAAAAGACGAATCAATATAGCGAATAAATATGACATGTAACATATGTTCAAAAAGTAACAAAAATTGATGTGTTGGTCATATCTCTTACTGTTGTTTCGGGATTTATAAGTCATCCCATGTCTTTCTTAGAAGTCGCTTTCATGCTCTATTATACCAATAAACACAGACTACTATAATAATTTGCACCTACTATTTCTGTTATCTATTATTATAGATTATTATATTAGTATTATTTATAGATATATTAGAATTATTTATTATATAAAAATACGTATGCATATAAATATCATGCTATGTGTCTATCTCTAGCAATTGTTACTAAGATGCGTGATAGGTGTTGTTACTGATTGGTCTCTGCATAACATAAAGATTTATATTAAAGTAAATACTAAATTAATAGAAGTTGAGCCGTCTCCAGATTTCTATATCTATGTGACAGTGGTATAAGTCTAAATAAATAATGTAGAAAGGCACGCTCGAGAGAACAGTTGAATTTTGTTGAATTCGCCGGCTTTTGTCCACGACTTCTGCTGGGAAATGCGTTGAGAAATAGAGAGTAGATAAAGGTCGCTTTACTTTAACCCGCCTTATCTGATTTTGACAAAATGGTTTTATATAAAAGTAAGAATAAATACACAAACACACACCTATTATACCTTACCTACCTACCTTACCTTACCTTGTATTTTACCTTTGTGTCTCATTGAGACCCAAAGGTAAATTGCTATGGAGTAACAGAAGGAAAAAATATCTTGACCCAGATGTCCTTTGGCTTGAACAATCTATATGTGACATGTCTGTCAAATGTAACAAAAGAATATGATACAATTCAATTGCACAACAAAACCTCATCTTCTCTCTTTACTTCTAAGCCACTTTTTGTCAACTACATTAGCCAGTTCCAATATTGTAACCGAGCCTTCCATGCTTCTTATATATAATAATCATTTATTTACACTTAATAACTAGTTACAGATCTTAATGCTATGTAGGTACTTGTAAATGTAGGTAACCTGCTTAAAGTAGGATACAATATTTGATAAGATAATAATTACTACATAGGCATTAAGCACTGGGTGCACTACATTGCACACTAAGTCTAAACTTGTGTCGTGCAATGTAGGCTCTTTCCATTGATTCATAGATGAATCTATACTAATATTATAAAGCTGAAGAGTTTGTTTGTTTGTTTGAACGCGCTAATCTCAGGAACTACTCGTGGGAATTGAAAAATTATTTTTGTGTTGGGTAGACCATTTATCGAGGAAGACTTTAGGCTATATAACATCACGCTGCAACTAACATGAGCGAAGAAACAATGGAAAATGTGAAAAAAAACGGGACAAAATATTCATCTTTGAGAGATTCCGTTGCGTGCGCTGCGAAAACGGTTCAAGATATCAAAAAAAATGTATGAATGAATTATTTCTCTTGAAATGATCTACCAAAATATCTGCAACAGTATATGTCTATCTTTTAAGGTTAACTCATTAGAACCGTTTTTATGGTAATAACTATTCCATGCGGACGAAGTCGCTGGCACAGCTAGTATGAAATAAAAACAACAAGTATTACCTATGTACTTACTTGAGCATAGTTCTTTATAAAAAAATAAAATAATTCTAATTCTAACTAAGTACTTACTTCTAAACGCCCGTGGCTTTGCTCGCGGAACTTTTTTTTTACATGAGATAGGCTCACGCTTGACTACAACATTGGAATAAAAAGTAGTAGCCTATGGCACTCCTAGAATTTCATACTATCTATATACAAAAAAGTCATGAAGATTAGTTCAGCCGTTTATGCCTGATGTGCGTTTAAATAAACAGATAAACATCAAAAAAAATTCTTTTTCGCATATTTTCAATTAACTTACTTTTGATCCTCTATAGATTATTACATAGAAGATTGCAATGCGCAAAAACCTAAACGTGTCTATTGTCATGTACAGTTGTACCCGAATACAATCCTGTGAAAGCGTGTAAAAAGCACAAAGTACATAACATCGGTCCACGCCAGAGTCTTTCAGGCAGTAAAGCTGGTATTCATCAATAGCCAGGTTTTACGGCGCTATAAAGGGGTTTCAAACAGCGACATGGAACAATATGGACAGGGCATACCTCAAAAAAAATTGTACGCATTGCATTTTAGTTCTTTCGTGGTTTACAGGCTATTGGAAGACGGGTGACAAATGTTTTTTTTTATTTCACTGAACAGTCAGGCATTGGACAATCAGTTTGCCTGAAGTGATTCTAGCTGGAGCAACACTTTGGTCTAACTAAGGTATATACGTACTGAATTAGCCATTAAAATAGGCAGCTAAAACTCACAGTTATATCCTTAGCGTCAGGGTTTGTTGTAGCTCAGTTTGTTTAAAATTGCATCACAATCCCAAAACGCGTTTATCTGTCAAATTATGATTAAGTTTGTTCGATGATTATGAAAAAAATTGTGTTCTTTGCATTTGGATAATTGTGCGGCCAGTCCATCCTTATTCTATGTGTTTGGTTCGAGCCATCGGCGGCGGGTCGCGCTAATTGCACCGCGGTTATTAACCCCGAATCGAACAACTATCCGCATTCTGTGAACACTTCTGTACTTGCGGTTTCGATTTACAAACACATAAGCACAATAAAAGACAACAAAATAGACTATAATTTTGCTAACAACTCCATGGTCTATGTGTCTAACTTATTTCCTGTTATTCATGGTATGGTACCCTGTTAAATCATCCATAGAAAAGCGTTGTCTAACTGTATGTATACAGTTGAGAAGACTGCGTACGAATTTATAAATTTCACAATTAATTTATGTAAATTGTATTAATCAAATTCCACCCAGTAGCATAACAAATAATTGGACATTGCAAGAACCAGGCCAAAATATCACTTTATTTCAGTACAAAATTAATCAAACAAGCTAAGATATCCTTTTAGCCAGCACCATTTACTCATTATATGTAAATAGCCATAATTGTAAACATAAGACTACATACATAATAAGTACCTAAAAGACCGCCATACATCGAGAGTTTGGACGTTAGATGGCGCCGTGTGCTCTTTACTACGGGGATGAGGAATAACTTGATCGTGAGGGATACTCGCACAGATTATAAACTTGTTGGTGAGGAAAGGGTAAGAAAATTAATATTCAGTTGGAGGTTAAATATATGAGGTTTGCTCTCTTTGCTTAAAATGAAGAAAAAGCTTTAAACTTTACAAAGCTTTACAAAGAAGAATAACTGGTGGCTATTCCATTGCTCCATTATAACTGACATTGTCTCAGACATGTTTTCATCGAAATTTTAAAGGAAATATTATCTTAATAAATAAACACTCATTTACCTCGTGAAGCCGTAAAAACTGTAAGTGTAGTTCCGTTCTTCTGCTTTAAAGTGCATTGTTTCCCTTAAAGTAAATGTGTCATAGAATATATTATATTATATTATACATACATACATGTATCTTCATAATATGACTCAATACGACATATCATCGTAGACAAGATCATCCAGGGATAAAAGTTCCAATTTTCCAAAAATGTTATGCAGGATTTTCTTAGAATCTTAAATCCATATTACGTAAGCAATTTCAACCATATATGTTCGACAGAATACGGCCTATTTTACATTGTTTATTTATTATTCAGATGGCGGACAGAACACGCGGTGTTTTCTCGCCTACAGAGATTAATCGAGGTATTAATATGCGGAGAGAGGGATTTCTTTGTTTCCCAGTTTCGTATATGCGCGGCATTTCCTTGAGATTTAGAACGGATTTCGTTGCATTAAAATAGTATGGTTCGTTTTTCCGTTGTTTGTGCTGTATTTTTTATTTATCGAAATTGACACCTTATTTTGAGTCTTTCAGAACGCGACGATAAAAATGTTATATTAGTATCCTTTGTTATACTATTATTTTCGCTAAATTTTGGTATTGGATTAGTACGTTTTAATTATCACATGATCATGTCAATATTTTAATGTTTAGGAATCAAAACGGAACTTAGAATTAACAAACTAAAAGTATAACTTAAAAATTAAACAATGATCCTTAACCCAAGCTATGTCTTAAAGTTTAAAGACTTGTTTTTGTAGTTAAAAACAAGTCTTAGTTGTATCTCAAAATCATATTGTTAGCCCAAAATCACAACAATATTACGAATCACTGAAATCCCCGAGGGCATCTGTACTCAATCAACAAACTTATTAAATATCAAATTGTCAATAAGCAAAATAGTTAATAGATAGAGACAAGTCAAATTACGTTTGTGCCTGAAGGGACGGCTACAGTAGTACTCGTATAATAAAGGTACAGAAATAAGTAAACAATGAATTAACTAACTATATCAATATGAGTACTGAAAAATACTATCTCATTACTATCCAATGTTATCTATTATCCAAATGTACATTTATGAAACAAATAAGTACTTATAAGAAAATGGTCTAGTTTTGCATTAAAATCATCAAATCATTTATAAACGTTGCTATAATTAGTATATAATTATAAAAAGAACTGGAAAAAACGTGAAAAATTATTCATCTTTGAGGGCTTGCGCTGCGAAAACGGTTCAAGTCGTGGGTAACAGCTATAATTTATAAAGCTGAAGAGATTGTTTTCAAAAATAAATATGATGCCCAAAATATCTATTCCACGCGGACGAAGTCGCGGGCACAGCTAGTTAATCATAAAATAAGCTAATGGCATATGCTCAGCATTGATCGATAACGGCCCGAATAGTTTTTCTTTTCAAGATATTCCCAGAGATCTAAATGAAAGAGAAATATTTCTTTTACAAATCCGGTAAAAGGTAGGACACCAGAAATAGTTCAATCAATGTGCTTGGCGAAGGCCAGGTTTACAGCCTCCATCGTAAACTGAATGTCACCAAATAACGCTCAAGGCCTGTCTTGGAAGAATGAGAATACAGAGGAAAGATCTAGAAAACAATATCAAATCAAAATATTTTTTACGTGGGCAAGTTTTGCGTTTGGCTACATCCCGCCTGATCCCGCATTGCTGAAGATCACAGTGTATGACGCTTATCTGGCTTACGTCATATAAAACTCGTGAAGTCAATCAAACATACATTTTTGTACAATTTCATCGTGAGTTCACAAACTCAAAGGGCTATTGATACGAATATTACGTAAATAAAACTAATTTATTTTAGACAATTCGTATATTGTAGTGTTGTTATAATATTACGGAGACCATAATCAAGTACCAGTCGAGTTACAAAAAAAAATATTTGTGTAAGATTTGTATTATCACATGCGCTGTTTATTAGATCTGTTAACTCTTACGAATCGAGGCAAAAACTTGTGTATCGCTCTCACCTTTTTCTTTACGTCGGTCTCAATAAAAATCCCGCACAAAGTTCTGTCCCGGATACAACAAATGACATATTACTTGTTTGGCCCAATTTTTTTGGTTGTTGAACTGAATTCACAGTTAGCCTCGTCTTTTTGCTCGAAATATTCTTATATATCAGTTGTTCTACATATATTGTATTGTTTTTTATCATTATGTTATTTATTTGTATATCAAATAAATAATCTTTAAAAATGTTTGGGGCTTATACAATAAAATCCGGTTCACTCTCACGTATATACTTGCATTAAAATAGACATTAAGTACCTACTAAAATCTCATCACAAAAACTAGTCTCAGCTAGTGTAGAATTATTCAGATGGGCGGAACAAGCGACCACATTACAACTGTTGTGGCCGCACCGAAATATGTTGCGAATTGTTAAACTTGCCAACTCTGATTTTGGATTGTCATGGAGGTTACTACTCATATAGGTGGTATTGTTGTATACCGTGATAAGTATTGTTCTGTTAGTCACTTTTTTTCATGATATTTTGTAATATACCTACGCCTCTACGCAACAGTTCACTATATTATATGGTTGTGCGATACATCAAGATTTATTTTAGATGGATGTTAATTAGCTCTATAGCTAATTAACATCCATCTAAAATAAATCTTGATGTATCGCACAACCATATGAATTAAGGATGTATGATAGTTTGTTTCACTGATATAAATTACTAATTAAATCAACTACTGTCGAACAGCTGCTGTCAGTTTGACTTTAATCAAAAGCGAAAATATATCAAGACAACACTTTGACTGCTCTGTTAGCTTAGTGGTAGTGGCTCTGCCTTCTAATCTAGGGGTGCGGGTTCGATTCCCGCATGACACAAATAATTATGAATATTTAAATTTGTAATTTTTTGTGTTGAGTGTGGTCGTTTCTATGTATAATAAGTATGTATTTACAAAAGAAAAGTATATATGTATTATATCCGTTACGTAGTACCCATGGTACAAGCGTAAGCTTAGTATGGGGCTAAATGGCGCTGTGTGATTATGTCCTAAAATAAATATTTTAAATAATATATATTGAATCCGTTATGATAGTAGCCCCGCGTGATGTGATAGTTACAACGCAGAAATTCTAGCTTATAACGACCTTTAGTCCCTATTCCAACACAATAAGGTCTATATTTGAATAAATAACTAGCAATAGTTGTTGACACAATTCTAGCACTAGTCTAAATCGTGTCAAATATTGTATAGGCCAAGCTGTAAAGGAGGTTTGTTATAGTTATATTGTTGGGACCTAGTTATAGTTGGATCGAGTTAGTGGGACAGTTGGACATAGACTGGAACAATACTGGTGATAAAGGTCTCTCAAGCCTGTGATAATACCATTTATGTAATAACTAGTACGATAGCTTGACAATGTCGGCAAGTTACATAACACAAATATTATTAAAGCGAAAGTTTGGGCATGTTTGCTACAAAACATTATTCTTTTTAAATATCTTCAATGGTCAGATTGACAGTCTTCAGTTTTATTATACGTATAAATATAGATACTGTACTACATAACTTCAAACTCCATCCTACAATTATGTCAGCCTGAACTAAGCTATTTACATTAAAGTAAAAACACAAGCCACGGTTCTAAATGAGAAACGGCGGTGGCACTACTACAATACAAAGTAACTGGAAGCAATGTAAATTGCAACTTATGTATATACTACTCGGTAGGGAACCGGAATGTAATATTGCGCGCTCGGGTGGAGTTAGCACGGGCGTGGTGATTCACTATTTGATTCATGGTCTGAATAGAGTGTCATATTAATGGTTTTAGGGATGTGCGTACAGGTATAGGCAAGCAAATAAAAGGGGCACTGAAAACTTTATCCTTGATTTAACAAATAATGATAAAATTAAGGATACCGGAACAGAAGAGAGACAGATACCGATTTAATTTAATTAGTAATCAATTTAATTGGAGACGGTTCTTTTTGTTACATTTTGTATGAGCAATAACTGGTTGTTAATAATTTGAATTTTGGACACAACAACATAGAATATACACAAATGAATCAAGGTTTCTGAAATTGATATGAAGGGTGCATGTGTCAATGCTAACACTACTAGTTTTGATTAATATAATGTATTTACTGCCGGCAGCCTATCTTAGTTAGTTAGTTCTGGGCGCAGATTTACAAGGGTGCGAACGGACTTGCCTTCAACTTTGAACAGCAATACCTATATAATACTCAAACTATGTTTTGTATTGGTGACCCTATGTTTGAGCTATCTTTAATTAATTATGTATTAATGTAATACCAAATATTAAGCAAGGACAAACAGCACAACTAGATTTTCTTACTACTTTCGTTCGGTTTTTTACTTAGTATGGATGTTAACGTTCGACTACAGCCCGCCTAATTTTAATCAATGCTGCAGCTTTAGGGTGCCAAGAAAGTAAGGTATATTATTTGAAACACACTATCACACCATTTGAGCATATATGTATATGATACATTACGGTAACGTATTGTTACATATCAAGTAATATTTATTATATTTGGCCAAGTGCAAATCCAATTGATTATAAATAGTTGGTCAATTACATCACCTACTTTCCCAAACCCCGGAAGAGATTCTCAGACCAAGTTTGACGCGGGTTGTGAGTGAACATACCACAAAATGTGATCGGGGTGCCGCCGGACCTCAAGTATGCCAGCTGTGATATGGGTACGCAATCATATGTGGCTTTCTACAATTATATGCGGGAATAGTTGAGATTGTTAATGGAACTATTCTGGTAAAGATAGGTATGTGATGATGCGTTTAAAACCGATTTCGGATACTGTGAACGTATTTTCGCAGGAAGGTTATTGAATAGATCTATTCTAATCGAGATAGGTACATTTGATATGACAAAAATAGATCTACATATGCATTTGATAGAAAAATGATAATTTAGCTCAGTTCAAACTATGGTCAAGTGAAAACCCTTTTTAGTTTAAAAAGTGATCAATTTGAATCTATTTCCAAAATGATTATCTATATGAGAAAAAACAAATGGCTGCTTTAGTTATCATTTTTTAATTCACTAAAAAGAGATAGTTCAAACCAAAACATTTCAATCTTATTCCACAGCAAAACTAAAACTTTATTTTACAAAACATGTTTTCGAAAGCGCAGTTCTCAGTAAAACTGTCTGATGTCCGTGGCAACTGAATTTTATATTTCCAATACACAAAGCGGCAGAACCTTTCTCGCCTTGGCCCCGATACAGAACTGATACTCCACGGGAAACTTAGCAGATATTCCTTTATTTACTTTTTATTGTAGCAATCGAAGTTTTTTTTCAAACTAACATCACACTTATTATATAAAAACAATCATTTTTCAACAAGGTGATATATATGAATGATTTTGATATAGAGACAAAATTAAAATACAATTGGTGTGATAATCTAGGTTTGTGACATAGATTAATATTGGTCCTGGAATAACACGGGCCACACCACTCTTATCTTTCAATTATTCATCGATGCTCTTTTAAACAGAGCTGCTGCAGATTTCAGTTTTGTTCGGGAAACCAAAAATTTTGGAGAAAATAATAAGAGAAAGAAAAATGTGCGGTGTAATTATATATCTAGGTTGTTTTTATAAAATTCATCGAACTAAAATTTTACAGCGTTAGTGCTTATTAACAATACGAATAACATCTATTTATTTTACTTTTTATAAGTGTAATCATAAACTTACACGAGCGAGAGATGTTTTTCCAACAAATATAATTGGATTATTATATAACCTTGTTTGTAAAAGAACAGACTCAAAGTAACGAAGTCCTTGGTACAAGTAATTCATACCTCTTTCTAGCTAAAACCCTTTTAGGTATCTGATTTATTCATTGTTATTCAGAGAGCTTAGATATTTCAAGAAAACTAGGATTTTCAGTCAAATAATAATACATCTCTTAGATAATATCTAGTAGAATAAAGAGCTTGTACTCTCATTTCTTATAAAGGTATATTTTGTAATTAGAAGCGACTATAGCTCATTGCTTGAAAGTTGGCCTGAGATACTCGTATGTATAAATCACTCCTAGATTTATTCAATTCTTATATCAACGAATAATGTTATGTTATGTCACCTTAGGTTGCAGCAATGCTTAACATCAGCAGGCTGTACAGTAGTCAAACGTATAACCTAAGCCACTTTAAAAAAACATGTGCCAATGTATATGTCATGTGTAGTTTAGGAAAACAACTTCCGAAAAACGCAATTTTGGAACACCACGACATACACACATGTACGATGAATCTACAGGGGAAGTAAAATGAATTCTACCAAACTACGGCCATTATATGCTATGTGTTTTTATTTTGTAACTTTGTATGTCTGTTCATATAAGACACTAAGACAATATAGAAATCCTTACAGAAATCCTTTCACGGCATTTATGGTTTTAATTACGCGTTAGGATATTTTATGATGGACCTTAAAACCTTTAACAATAGAATTATAGCCGTTAATTATTGTTATCACAGGATTCCGGAAGTAATAATATCTTTACGGTAGGGTCTACGCCGTAGCTAGGTCGTAGATCTGCTACGAGTCTCGTAGCAATTTGTAGAGCTTCTACGAATAAGCATTTAAAAAAACTTATATTGTTATAAAAGCCATAAGCAAAACCTTACTAATAAAAATCCACTGACAAAATAAAAACGATATATTGTCTAGTGTAAGAAGCAATTGATTCCAATTTACAATATAGTATAATATCCACATCGATATCGTAATATCTCATTATAACATCAATAAAACGCGACCAACCTAATTGCAGGGCCAATCAGGTTGGTCGCGTTTTATTGATGCGCGCAGCTGCGCTCTCATTGGTTAGATTTTAATGGCGGCAAAATCACTGTGACAATACACGTACGATAAACTATTGCCAGCTTTTACTCTTGTTGTTTGATTAATTGCATTAGTGAAGATAAAGTAGTGTATGCAACTGCATATAACACGGGTATTAAAACACTCGTTACTATTATCGTGTTTTAATACCCTTCATTATATGACAGTTGCATAAACTACTATACTCGTCTCGTTTAGATATATCAATAGATATTATAATAGATTTTAAATATAATAATATAATCCACGAAAAGGTTTTTGCACAATAAAAGTTAATGCTTACCACGCACATCTATGTTTACATTCGATACAATACAAAAGAGTGCCAATATTTTATCAAAAATAGTATTAAATGGGACTTTAAGAGAAAAATCAAATAAACATAATGTTTTGTTAAAAGTTCGTTAAGTTTTATATAATAATCTATGGTGTAATTTGTGACTATCAATTTGTTTGAATTAAACTGTTATCTTTTTAAATCATTTTTATCGGAATTAATGTTTTTTGAAAATGTGTACCTTTAAAATCGTGAAACAGTCAAAACGTTTTAGTTTCAAATTTTTCTACGCAATTTTGTTATTTATCTTAAACAATGAAGTTAAATCTCAAAGAAGTTAATTTTTTAACAAAATGAATTTTGTTTATGTAAATGGTTTCAGTGAAAACCTAACGAAAACCAACTTCAGTCACCTCCCACGCATTGCTCACTTGAACGTATTTTAAAGTATACGATTTTGTGAATTAATTTTATTTCTGCTAAAAGAAATATTTCACTTTGTCACTCTATTCACGCATTTCGTAGTCGAAGTTGAAATATCAAATAGTTGGTCATTTAAATTTTGTTTTTTGTTCAATTCGTTATGAAGAAAACAGATTTCTTTTAAATTATTGTCGTCACCAATGATGTTAATAAATTATAATAATAAAAACTATAATTCAATATACCTACATACATATACAGCGCTGGATGCTTGCATCTTGGTTGAGTTGGGGCCAGATTGTGACACGAAACGTGAATCTACGAATACTTCTTTATATATTATTGTTTTCTGTTTTCGTGCTGTTTTGTGTCTTAATAAACAGGTTTTATTCTTATTCTTACATACATTAAAAGTATGTAGACAAAAATAATAAAGGCAATTTATTAACAGAAACTTTATAAACAACAAGTACTATCTTATTTGTAACCCAAATACAATATGTTGGTGTCTTTACCACGTACAGACAATAAAAACTGGTACACCAGGGTCAATATCAAAGCAAGTCAGTAGAAAGTTACTAAAACATAGGTTTTATGAGTGGAACCAGACATATAAGATACAGCTATCCTAAAAGCAAATGTTGAGCCGCATAACATGTTCTAATAGCGAAAGATTTTGCATATAAAACGGTATGGATTGTGTGACCTGTATGACTCAGTATTTATGTAGTAACAAACATTTTAATACTGTAGATATAAAGATAAAAAGTATTAGTGTTAAACCAATTACATGCCTACAAAGTATACAAATATTGAGAAGTATACTTTTTTGGCGTGCGAGATACTTTTGATCAAACCTCTTTTATTCGATGTGATACAACGCAAAGTTACTTTTAAAACGAACGTACATAAGTAACACCACGGGATGCTACATCCAATTTGTATTTAAGGTTATACGTCACAAAACTAAAGCTAAGAAGAGCTAGGTTACAAAGTAGGTCACTCGTCTATGTTGAGACTAGATCTAACCTAGATGTGTCGAGATCTAAAACTGTATCTAAACGTTGGTTCCAATCGTATTTATTGTTGAAACTCGTGAGTGAAATTGTTCAGACTGTTACGTGATTCGTTTACAATCAAATATTTATACTTTTATCGATGACTTTTGAATCACGACTTTATGATGTACTAGAACATACCTACAGGTTTGCTCCCGTTGTTTCTGCATACAAAGTAATATTATAAAAAATGCAAAGTGTGTTTGATTGTTATTCCGTATTCTTCTTTCACGCCGCAATGGAGCAACAGCAAATCATGTTTTTTTTGGTAAAGTGGTAGTTTATAGTTCCGGGAGTGACCCAAATTATAAAAAAATATTACATATTTAACTACTAGCTGACGAGTGAACGACATAAAAATAGAAACTCAACAATACTCAGCCGCTTTTAAATCGGTTCAATGCTTAATATTGGTTTTAATATAATGGACCGTCCAATATTAAAATCAAACATTTATTTCCCACCTAATGGTTTCCGACAACAAAACTAAGCAATTAACAAAATATCTATCTACGGCGTGCATTCGCTTTCCCACAATAAAAAAACTCCTATTTTTATTTTTAACGTTTTTAACCCATTGGAATTCCGACCGTATCCTAAATTGGGTAAAGTCGAATTTGCATATAAATGTACATTTAGGCGGTAAAAAAAGATTGTATCTGAACGAAAATACGATTTTTTCCCCTAAATAGGTTAATCTGTATGTTGGACTAGGGGCAATATCGGAACTCCGCCTAATGATGTCTTTGTGAAAGGCGAGTTTGGTAAAACAAGTATTTTTAAGCGAGTGTTTCGCAGGTGCAAACTGTAAACATTCTGTATCTTTCCTGGTAATAAGCTTGTGCCGACCAAAGTGTGTACTAATTTATTTTAATAACAGAACTAACCACATCAGTTGGTATGGATAAAGTTGGTATTTGCGAACCCTGTACGTTTTTTTTGTAACATATCTAAGCCTAAAGACCCTTTGTGTTAACTGCATCTTAACATAGTATATACTAGACTACATGTAGCCTAGTATGAACTAGGATGCCTAAACCCTTTTTTTTTTTTTTTTTTTTTTTCGTGGAGGAAATGCATTTACGCATCCCCGCACTCTCCCCGGGGGGGGCAGCGGGGTATGTCGGGCTCGGAGCTAATGGGACTCCACTACCGACTAAAACCTACCACGATGTCCCTTCACCTCGGCAAGGACGGGTTTCGCGGGCAAGCGAGCAATACTCCTCCGCAATTCCCGTCCCAACCGCAGTCCACTGTCCAGGTGGACCCGCCTCAGGAGGACACCCTCCCTCTTGCTGCGCGAGTGATGCCCAGGGACATCCGGGCATCAACTCCTCGGGAGGCCCTTGTCCCTGCTAGGGGGTATGGGATGCCCCCGCATCCCACGCCCCAGGGCCTCCTAGCGGAGACGGAGTCCGAGCACGAGCGGCTCGCCTCCGTGTCCGTCTTCTGCGGATCGGATGAGCGGCAGGATTCACCTCCCGCTCCCGCTCCTCGGCCTCCCTTTGCGACATCACCGTCTCGCAAAAAGAGGCCACCGCATCCCATGACCTCTCGTCGTCAGCCATCTTTCGCAAGATGGTCGATAAGGAGAGGTCTGTCCCTACTACCGCGATCAGGGATAATCGCGGTCCGAGCTCCGCTAATTTAAACCCAGGATTCATTACTTAGTCAGTTGAGATTGAACCTTGTGGCTGATGAAATAGAGCTGTGATTAAATGGTTTGGAGACTGGCTTGAAGGCTTAATTTGTGTTTGAAAAAAGTTTAGAGTAAATCAATGTTCCCACATCTATCGTAATAAGTTATCATTATTGTCATCATCCACTGCTGGGTATAATATTAGGGTGTGCAATGTGCATTGATCCTTAGACCAAATCTTTATGAGGCTATTTTTATTAATAAGACTGTCCATATATTTTAACAGCTTTTAAGCAAAGTTCTAACCACACTATATATATCAAGCAGTACCTATGTTCTATTTTATAAAAAGGCTAAATTAATTAATTACCTTATCTCTGTAATCAAATCTCACCGTCGTAAATAATCAAGAAAAAATCCTTTATTTTCTATATCCAAGTATCTATGTTTACATAGATCACTTGAAGTGAACATTTCATCACGGGTCCAGATTAACGCCGGCAACTTGTTTACTTAGCATAGTTGAAATGATTACAATAAGGGCCTCGGGTCGCCATTTGCATACCTTCTCGTTAGAGGGTCAAATTTGGGACAATTTGCCGCCGAGTTCGACCCATATTGTCCCTTGTGAAGCTGAAACTTGTCATTGAAGTTGTTGGAAAACTTCCGATGTGGCTTCGTGCTTTTGATTAGCTGAGCTTTTGTCAGAACTTGTAAAGTGTTTGCTAGGTTTTCGTCTTTTTTTGTTTTGTTTAAATTGAGTGCTGAATTGAGCAAGCGTTATTTGCAAGCTGCTATTACGTGACATATTTAGTCTTATATTAAAACGCAAGAAATACGTTTTGAAACACAAATTAGTATATATAAATAGTAAATAAATAGGTAAGTCCCCATCATCTTAGGGAACAATTATAGGAACATTTGAATTTTAAAAGCAATTACTTACTATGTGCTTATAAAGTATAGATAACTTTGAAGTTGATAACAAAATCAAGTTACAAAAACGATAACTTCGTCACATAGTACAATATTTACAGAGACTAAACAGAAATATTCATACGATGTTTCACGATTTATAAGACAAGATGCTTATTACGTCGTAGAAAATATCGCAGTAAAATTTTACAAGAATATAAAAGTTTGCTACTCATGAAAATGCGCATAAACTTGTAACTTTCATTATTTCTTGAAACTTCCAGAGTTTGTTTCTAGTATCTACCAAGTATTTCAGTATTAACAAATATTATGCTGAGAAAAGACACTATAAACGAGTGTCATAGGAAACAGTGAGTATTGTTTGCATAATTTTCAAGCATTAAAATTTAAAGCTTAATATGCATTTTGAATCACGAGAATTAAATGAATGAATTCAAATACTTGAGGAAAATTATTAAAATTTGGTGCTTCTATCAGATGCTGATATAGGGATATGAACGTAATACATTGTACAATTGGAATATTTTTTAAATAATTTTCTGTTATATTTTTGTCAGTTTTTATTAGAAAGTCTCGCGCAGTTATCACGTAAAAATGTGCTAAAATTTGAGTCACTTACGTAACTCCAACATTTCAATGACCAAGCGACATACCATAAACATACACCATTTTTTGGGAAGGTTCCTCTATAGAGACTTGTGTTCAATAACTTTTTTTATAGATAAATGAAAAAATAAATAGTTAATGATATATAGTACTCACGAAGGCGGTATCCCTCCCACGAACACGTCTGAGTTGGTGTTGAACTTGCCGAACACAAACTCCTTTCCACGCGACGTCTTCGACTGCGAGCTGCCGTCCACAGATAGGGAGGTGTGCTCGTCGCGACGTGCCACCTGTGGTATAAGAGATTAATTAATGTACTTAAAAAAAATACGGAAAAATCAATTCACGTAGAGCCTACCCATAGAGACCTATTATAGTAGTTTATGCAACTGTCATATAATGAAGGGTATTAAATCACGAGTGTGAGTTAAAACTCGCTGCGCTCGTTTCATAATAGTAACGAGTGTTTTAATACCCGTGTTATATGCAGTTGCATACACTACTTTATCTTCACTAATGTTGTAACATTTTAACTTTTAATTTATTAAATTAAATTCACGCGTACGTGTATTGTCACAGTGATTTTGCCGCCATTAAAATCTAACCAATGAGAGCGCAGCTATGCGCGCATCAATAAAACGCGACCAACCTGATTAGCCCTGCAATAAGGTTGGTCGCGTTTTATTGATGTTATAATGAGATATTACGATATCGATGTGGATATTATACCATCATGTGAAATTGCTTAAATTGAGTGTTTTGTTGTCTGCGCTATAACAGTAGTAATTATAAGTCAAGTATTGGAAACATAAGTAGAATGTTACAACATTAGTGTAGATAAAATATTATAATAGATTAATTCATTTCTATTATAGTATTCATAATAGAGAATACTATAATGGATTAATTAATTAATCTATTATAGTATTTATAGCCTACATCAAATCAAAATACTTTATTGTACACCGATAAGAAAAAACACAGGACTTCGGAAATTTCAAAAATAAGATTGTTCCAGAGAAAAGATGCATGATGTTTTAAAAAAAAAACACGTTTCGCGTCACGAGGATGATTTTCCGTACAATTTCATGGTAAATAAAGAATGCTTCTTATCAGGGTTTGCAACGCCGCATCCATTCATTAGCATAGTTTTACATATTTATATCTTCTAGTAATATTCACTTTTATGTTCTATTACTGAAAAGTAATTTATCCAATATAGACATAAACTAGAATAATTGTATAACCTTTTTTTTACGATTCCAAATTGTGAATGTTTATTATGTTTATGTTTACTGTATAACCTTATATCATTAGATACCTTATAAGTTATAATTAGATTCAACAATGAGTTTAGAACCTAACACCCAACCACATGTTATTTGATTTCAAGAGAGACGCACATTAAAATTAAAGTCCATGGTCTTGTTAATTTAGAAAACACCCACGCCAGTAGGTAGTTAAATATAAACACCTACATACATTACGCTGCTTTTGGCTACTTTAAATATCCACTGTTCAAAATTCAGGATTGCGTGACCCTTCCGTCTAAGAGTAAATAAATTTCAGCGACATCACATCCTGCAGACGCTTCATCAGGTGAAAAATTCTGACATAGATTTGCTAAATAATATGCGTGCTGATTAAATGAAATAACTTAATATTTTAGGACATATAGGTATATTATACGAAATTGGTCCATCAATGACGCATCCTATCACGCGCCTTATCATGCATCCTCGGAGCTGGTATGGCATGGACTGGTTGCTCGGTAAGCTTACTATTACAACCTTCGTACCTAATCTAAGAGTAAAATATTCTCAAAAAAAACTATTTCACTCTCACTCGCTAATCTTGTTTTGAGACCCCTGGATTGTTATTTCTATGAAACAGGGAAATCGTGATTACAATAGTAAGCGATTATTATAGTAGTAGTTTTGCTATTCTTACCTTAACAGCAACTGTAAAACAATGTATATCTATGAAACCATTTTTAAAATGAATAAATATCTACGTAGGACCCTCTACATAATATCGTAACGACAAAACCAAATTAAACTTTCCACTCACCTGAACTTTGTGCCAGTGTCCATCATTGAGGTTGCTGCCCACCGTTATAATCTGAGCACCTCCTCCCAAGTTGTATCTCAGCCTGAGCTGTCCGTTCACCAGTTTCAGCTCGATAAAGTCGTAAGTCCCTCCATCGTCGGTGTACAATAGTAGACCGTTCGGTTGGTCAGTTTTGAATTCTAATTCGAGTGTTCCGTTTAAGCCGGCGTTCCATTTCTTGAACTGCGAGTACGGGTTCTGCTTGTCGAGCACGAACGCGAGGGAGTTGAAGGAGAGAGAGAGCAGGCAGAAGAGGATGTAGCGCATGGTGGCGTGGTGCGGAGCCATGGCGGTGACGTCACCAGGCGGCCTGCAACGCGCTCCGTCTGCGTTTCATGTCTCACTGCACTGGAAGCAAAGGAAAAAACATTAACGTGTGCCTAATGTTAAACAACATTACGTAGATGTAATACTAAGCAATCCGCGGTCTAGCATGCTTGCCTAACAGAAATCAGTTAACTCTCAACTATAAGAATATCAAATCAAGGGGAACAGAGATTGAGGCAAGGAGCAGGATTTCACATACATAAATAAAATGTTTTCATTAATTTAACTCTGACTACTTGGTATGTAAGTATATACCTCAATTAATCTATGTTACAAGACTCTGTAGCTCACTTCATTAAAAAAATAGTCATGTAGGTCCAGCGTTAGTTTTACTAAGAATGTTATGCTAAGTAATATCTTAAAAACATAGCTATTACAATTTTCTCAGGTAAAAACGGTTTCTAATGACATCAAAAACCAAAACTCTTTGCTCCCTAATTTTCACATGTGATCATCAAAACGTGAAGCCCCGTGTAATCGAGCAGTGTTTAGTTATTAGATCACCAAAGGCCTTTATAACCGAGCTGAGTATTCATTCATGTTTGAAAGAGATAAAATTAGTCCGGTGTTTGGAAAGGTTGTTTTAAAAGGATGGGGCTGGGTCACTTCCCAGGTAAGTATCTACTTTGTTGGGTCAGCAGAATATGAGGTCCAATGGACACCTCATTTTCTAACTATTGCTAATAATTTGCTAATTTAATGGTGGCAGCACTGTTGCACAACGTAAATCGTATGTTTAATTCATTTAACAAGTACCACAATAAAAAAATACTTTATGTTAGATAAATATAAGATAGACACAGAGTTAAGATGGTCGTTCACAGTAATACGCTTGTAATAATATATTAAAAGAAAGAAAGAAAACATTTATTGTGATTATTTTAGAACACACCAAAAATAACAACAATTGCATAATGAAACATAAAATCTGCCACAACACAACATATTGTTGGTTGTATGGAAGCAACCAGCGCTGATCTGATTTTGATGGGTAACGGTTTGGATTGTACTTACATGTTGGCAAAAAAAGCTACATACAGTTATTTCTTTAATTTTTTTAATATTAAAAATGATTGCGTATTTAATTTGTCTCGATTAAATTGTTGACAAACAAATCTGTATGTTACTATAATACGAAGTCATTATAAAAAGGTAGGAGTCTGTAGACAATATGCCTAAAGGTCAGTGACCTAAGGGACGATAGCGGATGGATTTGAATAACTTTAGGCCAGAATTAGGGAATTTAGTCCCGGAAAGACACTTTGTTCCATTTCCTGTACGTAAGCTTGACCCATCTTGACCTGATCTTTAATTTCTGCGCATATATTTGTCCTTTTCGTTACCTCTCGTAGTTGGTATCTGATGGAATTTTAAGATTGGTTTATTCGTATTCTTGCTGATCTGATAATGGTGCTGAGCTGTGCATTTAGATTTTCAAATGAATGTAAAATAGTAATTGGAAATACTTTACACAATAATATTTCTGCACAACTTCAACTTTTCCTAAATGACAATTTTTTTAAAAGGGTAATAGTATTCTTTGTGTCTAATATTTTTACTCGTTTGGCCCATTTCTCAGTTTAGCTTGTTTGATATAAAAATTGTTATTTTGACTAGGCTAAAATTCTTTCGAAACAATTAAAAACAAGGTTGGTTCATGAAGTTCAAAAACAGGTTATCGGTACTACTTCTAACTACTACAAAATAATGAAGAGAGGGCATTTAAAAATCTTAAGAAAAGCCTAAAGCGTGCCTAAAGGGCAGCGTGTACAGCGTACTGGTTGCATTACCACGCTGGAAGGCAATACTGATGCGATGAGCTAGAAAATAACCAGCATATTGGTCACGCATCACTTCAAACAAGCGCTAAATAGTGATAGTTGTAATAGAATGTTGCCTGACTATTAAAATTTGGCCTATACCCAGCAGTGGGTCGATAAGGGTTGAAGCTTATGATGATGATGTAATTTGACAGACACGTTTGGATTGTACTTCATGTGCAATGTAGGATAATGGCTACATTTAGTCGAGTGGCGGAGGCATCGCAGGGACGCAGGTAAAAGCCACTCGAACGGGACAAAAGCTGCATCTGTCTAGAAGGAAAGTAGGCCGGAACGGAGGGTACTGACGCACTAGGTGCTGTGCTGCGACACGACTAATCAAAAGAGTAGAAGCAAAACATACAACAGTGAGTATCAGAAACGTAACACTGATAGTAGATTAATTTGGGAGAGACACTGCACATTTATTGATTTGCTTGTAAAAACTCAGCTTTGCTTAAACGACTGCTTAATGTTTGCACCAAAAACAGTGTTTAATATATTTCAAGCGTTTAGTTTTGATAAAGTAATGGTTTTTAAGAATTAGGTGGTTAATACATACCTACACATACACAAAATATTATATAATTCAAACTTAATGCAACCTTATCTTATTAAGTCCTTACTTAGATAACGGCTTCATACTGCTACTAATATTGGAACTTATATAGGTAATTAAATAATATAAACTTGCAAATCGTGATGCGTTTATTGCCTTACATTATAAAAGTGTCGGCCCGTGAAGGTGGCAGTTTCAGTTCTCGTTAAAAACGCATTTGTTACTAAAATAGCACCACGAAGCAAGAAAATGTAAAACATTGCTTCAATAAAATATTACTAACTTATAAAGTACGTACCAAGTTTATACGTGGAATTTAAAAATTATAAGTTTTATTGGAACAAAAGGAGGCCTATACCCAGCAGTGGGATCCCAAGGACAGTGGATGATAATGATGATGAAGTTTTATTGTAAATCGTTTACAAAACCATTTAGGTAACATAATGGACTGTACACATATTATTAGAACTCAACAAAAATACCTTGTTACTTAATATGAGATGGGGATGTAGACAAATGTAAACCTATGTATAATAAAAAAAAACCAAACAAATCCATATAAAAATCCAACCCACCCGGGGTTGGATTTTTGTATGGTATAATAGGAAACTTCTAAAACTTTCAATGGTTTCTTTAAAAATAAATCCCACAATACCACCCCAAAACCCCTGCTGGTCAAAACAAAAAGTCCCCGCATCGGCAGTAATCTGGCGTGAGCTTGCCTGTAATTCAGCCATCCATAGCTTGGCACATAAATTCAGCTCATCCATAGCTTACGTGCTTACCAGGCAGCGGGTCTATTGCAAGTCACATCAACACCAATAGACACCTCATTTATGAGAGAAATTACAAAATAGTCTAATAATAATCATGAAACATTTACGATACTTTCTGGTCGCACCCTAAATCTGTAAATCTGTGGCTAGCATTTCATAAAATATATTCTGGTAGTTTTAGTTGAGAACCATATACGGATATACTCCACCTTCAAAGCCTAGGTGTTCCAAATAAAAAAACGTATAGCTGCTGTAGATTGGTCCATAGTCACATGGTCGCAGCTGGTGCGTGATAAAACTGAATGCTGATTGGTCAGCGCATCATAAGGTGGAAATCTTAGTATTTGGTAAAAGTCTCTAGAAATTTCCAGATTATTTAGTCTACGATAGCGAGGAAAATGCGCCGTCACCCAAACAGTTTGGTACCGGAAACTTGGCTCGACCCCAAACTGGTTTTTACCGGTGCGCGTGGTTTTTGCAACCACCCGGATCTTGGGTAAATTTTGATAAAGTATATCTTCGGATAGGAAAGAAAAAAATATATTAACTGTGGAAGGTGGCAGTGAAAATATTGCTTAGAAAATAACTTATATCAATAACCTACATACTTTAAAAATACGTAATAGAAAATACGCGTAAAAAAATTACAAAATTTTTTCGCTACTTTGATCATTAGAAGAAAATTTTACCTCGTTTGAATCGTGAAAATTATCTAAGATTTTGATGTCATTTCGGTTAACCTACACTCTATTTTCCTTTCAGCATGTTGGCCACCTGAAGTATGTAAGTAGTCACCTCCATCACTAATGTACATACACACTGTGTTGTATTAAAGAAAACTTATACTTTGTACGCTCATAAACTCAGCGCTGCGCAAAAACCTTACAACTTGAACGTGTAATAAAAAAGTAGTAGTAAAATCTACCTTCGCTTCCTGCATCTGCCCTCCCTCGGTAGGTTTGACGAGAGCTTCTAAAAGTTTTGATTTGTTGGATCTTGGAGCTTAATTCCCAGAGTTTGGAAGGAGGCGAAATTATTTGCCTTTCGCGACGGAACATTAGCTTCGGACGGAGAGCTTTTTTAGTGGTTTTCAGAATTTTTAGATTAGAAAAAAGGTAAACTAGAGTAAAGTAGTTGTATGGTCTTTTAGGTTTAGGGCTTATTAGAAAAATATTTTTGTCTAAATAACACTGTAGTATCATAAGTTTTATATGAAAAACTTTTAGATAATCATAATTTAGGGCATTACAAATAAACTTTATTTACAATAATAAAATATGAAAACAAGGGAAGAAAAACTAAACATACTATTTCTAACTACTACAACCGGAATTACTATATGTAATATAAACATATATATAAATAAAATTGGCCAAACGCACTCGTACATCACATATTCTACTTACTTAATTAAAAACTATAAAATAACACAAAATTTACAACTACTATCAAAGTACAACATAAATACAACCGCTTACTTCATACAAAGGCAGTGAATGATTACCGCACATGTGCTGTAATCGCCTGATTACAGTAGTGAAGGTAAGAATGTATTCGAGCGTGGAAACTTGTCAATTACAGGCACCTGCGACCTGAATTATAGGCGGCGGTGACCACACAGCGGTGCTTTACTAGGATACGGGCGGAATTGTTACTATTGGTCTTTTATCCTGGTAGTTTGTGTAAATGTATTAAATCTTTGTTATATATAGCTATCATCACCGTATTTGTTAATTCAATAGATTTATTTTTTCATATTATTTTTCTTTACGACTGAACGAATCCGACGGAACTTGGTTTAGAAATAGGTGGACCCGGGATTATCGTTACATATTATCTTGTATTTGTGTGGATAAAACTACGGGTAGTAAATATATGATTGGGACGCTCATAAGAATTACAATACAACTCAATACAACTGTAGTATAGTTACTAATACATATACACGATAAACTCTAAAGTTGCTTGCAAATCTAGTTCCGATCTGTCTGCCCACCAAAATCAGTGAAGAGCAATCTAGACAGACCTAAGTAAAACGAAATTTTCCAAGTAAGTGGTAGTAAGCAACAATCACGTAGGTTTAATTAAAGCCAAGTAATTCAAGTGCGGCACTTGTGCGCGACGTCCCATCATGTGCCTGCTTGATAGTCGCCCTATCTTTACGGCCGGCCAATGGGCTGGAAGTAATGGCCGACCACGGATGATTAATTCCCACAGATATACATGAGAACAGCTTATTTGTACTGAAGTAAAGTGTCATCGCTCAACCACTGCCTCTTGATTGATAATATAATTAACAGTTTGATGTGTGATATAATTAGTAATTACATAATATGTGGAATGAGATTTGATATTCAGTGCAGTCACATTATTTTACGAAATAGTTCTATGTCAAAAAAGTAAGATCATGACCTGATACACTAAGAATGAAGCTGATACCCACATTCATAAATAATTTTAATTTCGTTATCTAGTACCCATGGTACAAGCGTAAACTCGTTATGGGGCTGGATGGCGCTGTGTGATTTGTCTTGAAATATTAATTTATATATTTTAGTATACCATTTGTCATCGTCCTTTTACATATTATATTACGTTTTAAAAATTTCATACAACCACTGTACTTTGTAAATACGATGCTGTATCAAACCGTTTCGATATCAAGTTATATTTACTGCGTTTCGCTAGTGCTGCTTTTGATATGTTATTGCCTCCGTTTGTTGCGCAGAATCGAAACGCAAGTTTGACAGTTTGCATCGTATGACGCGCGCGGCTGACATTTGACATCTCACCGTCTCGCCCATCTTGTGTGAGGTTCTCGGAGAATAATATAAAATACACTTTCAAGAAATTCCCGAGTTTTCTTGCATTTCCTCGTTATTGTGTGGCGTGCTAGTATCTATGTAATAAAATAAGTGTTTTATACATCGCTCAACATAATTAGTGCCGAAGTGGTTAGTTATAAAGTTCACTCAAAAGCGAGAAAAGTTTGTTGAACACTGAACATAATGAGAAAACTCCGAAAGTACGTCGTTAAAAATGCATTCCATGACTATCTCCCCGAGAGATCCGACTTCGAAATAGTCGAGGAGCCGATACTGACGTTGAACACTGGAGAATTTTTAGTAAAAGCAGAATATATCAGCGTCGACCCGTATATGAGGTCTTTTGCCAAGAATTACAGTGTTCCGTACCCGCAGTTTGGGTTTCAAGTCGGTCAGGTGATAGAGAGTAAGAATTCCGAGTACCCGGTCGATACGTACGTAGTGTCACATTCCGGGTGGCGGACGCATGTCGTGCTCACCGACCACCCGGACAGCATGTTCCACGTGAGGCCCTATGTCCCGGACAGAGACGACTTGCCGCTGTCTCTGTGTGTGGGAGCACTCGGCATGCCCGGCATCACGGCGTATCTGGGCCTGCTAGAGATCTGCAAGCCGAAACAAGGCGAGGTGGTGTGCGTGACAAGCGCGGCCGGCGCCGTGGGCTCGCTAGTCGGACAAATAGCCAAAATAAAAGGATGCGTCGTCATCGGATTCGCCGGCACCGACGAAAAAGCAAGCATACTGCGATCCGAGCTGGGATTCCACTACGCATTAAATTACAACACTGTCACGAATGTAGCCGAGGCGATCAGAGAGATTAGTGAAGGAGTGGATTGCTTTTTCGACAACGTCGGTGGTAAATTAGCCGCAGGAATAATGACTTGTATGAACGAGAACGGTCGCGTGGCTGTCTGCGGCTCTATAAGCACGTACGGACACGACAGCAAGCGACAAACACGCGCACAGACACGAGTCTCAGTGAAAGTGGAATCCTTCAGTTTCACACAGTGGGAGTGGGAGCAGCAGCGAGACGCCCTGCGACAACTCAAACTATGGCTCAAGGATGGAACCATCAAAGCGAAGGAAACCGTCGCTAATGGCTTTGAAGAGCTTCCAGATACCCTCATCAGGATGTTGAAAGGGCAGAACGTCGGGAAGGCACTCGTTAAAGTTTGAACCTTAATGTGCTATACTTAAAGTCTAAAGTAACTCTAAGAAATATATGCCTAGGATTGGAAAGGTTTCCCCGTGTCCCAGTATTTTCATGTCTTGTTATTTAAGTAAATTGAACGTCTCACGCCCCGATAATTACTATTCATTTGATATTTTCCGAATAGGGAATATAAATTAGGAAGTTATTACAAAAAGGAAGATAGGAGCTGTATATTTTACTCATAAATTATTCAGGGCCTACCTAGTCCCAACATGTTTTAGGTCCTAAATAATGACGAGAAAAAGTAATACGATATTCTAGCGACTTTGTTGCT
Source organism: Macaria liturata (assembly GCA_964023185.1). Taxonomy (NCBI): domain Eukaryota; kingdom Metazoa; phylum Arthropoda; class Insecta; order Lepidoptera; family Geometridae; genus Macaria; species Macaria liturata. Next base: position 949,725 of record OZ026809.1, read on the forward strand.
AAAACCTAAACATTGTTTTTTTTATTACATATGATCTTTTTAGACATCATAGATAAACTAGACAGCACTTATTAAAAAGTTTTTATGCCTATGTGTTAATCTAATGTCAAATGTATCTCCGTATTACGTACCACATTTCATCCATATTTGCTTAGCGGTATCACCGTGAAAATGGATCAAAAACACAATGTTTTGCCTTTATAGTATTGCGCTCAAATGAAAACTGCATGAAAATCACTGTTTATATAAAAATAAATATGCACTTACATCTTTGTACATATATTACGTTGTATCGTAAACGCAAAATATATGATACTAAGTATCTACCTAATCTACCTATACTATAAATTGTTCACCAAATAGTACCTACCATATACCTAGTCAAATATGATGATGTAGGAATATCTCAAGCATATTATCTGTAGCAATGTCTCTAGCTCCGAGGTCTATACCACAACATTACATAGATGGTATCGGGCAGCGAGTCGGCCGTTTGATTTACATAATATTGTTGTGCATACTGCTAGGTATATATGTACTAGATTAGCGTAGGATGTTTTTGTAGCTAGCACAGGTAATGGAAGACTCAAGAAATGGTGGTAGAGTTATATAAAATTACAACATTGAAGTCCAAGAGCTTGATGATTGAGATACTGCAACAATACTGCTGTATTTTCATTTATTTATATCCACACATAAAATCTGACATATGCATCCGAATCTAATTTCTCCCAAATTGTACTACAGGTCAGGATGTCAGCAGTGACACAGCAAAGGGCTGAAGATTACAAAAACGAGGCTGTTTACCGACCAACCTTTCCGCAAAGCCGACACAATTTAGTTAATTGACGCCGACGTAAATCAAGGGACGAGCAATGTAGCCTGCAGGGATGTAGGGATGAGGGATGAGGTTACGATAAAGTTCAGATACAAAACATGTAGAATTATGTACGTTGTACGTATTTTCTATCAGCCTTGCTCATGTGTCAATGAAGGAACACATGCTCTATGAATTATTCTGAAAAGTTGTTCTATAAAATCAGGTAGGAGGTATCAAAGTAACCAATTTTGTTTCAGAAACATACAATGGAAGTTTAATTTCAGTATTTTTCTTTCTATGTTAGTGTTTTTGGTAAATGTCACTGCAGTCTACTGAGAAGTCAAATACATCACTATCTACGTTTTACATATGTATTTTGTGACCAATAAACTATTTGATTTGATTTGATTGATTTGATCTATCTATGCTTCGAAAAGTCGCAATAATATCAAAGACGTATCTTAGTAAGTTGTAGCCTGCATATATGTACTTGATTATCAATAGTAAAACTCTAGATAATCAAGTACCTACATAGTTTTATGAAAATCGATGAAAAATCGTTACTTAAATAGAAAAAAATGGTAAGGTGCATCCCTATCCAGAAAAATCCAGAACAATTCAGACTAATGCCCTGTTCGCACTGTATGTTATAATCTCGTAGGGGCAGCGCACGACAACAAATTACGGCGGCTCTTTACTTCACTATGAACAATGTTTCCTGGCCCAGGGATCATTTTGTTGCATGAAGTATGTATTATATTTGTTATTTATAAGCGCGACTTGCCCTAGTTTCTTTATCCTGTTTGAATACACAGTTGTAGATGTTGTTGTGTACTTGCTTTTGCTACGGTTGCTTGCAGGTCCAGTAAAACCTTTAGTACATTATGTATGTTGCTTAGTATATAAAACTTGAAGTAACGCATTATAAGTTGATTGTTATTTGTTGTTTCGTTAATTATATGAATAGTTTATAAAACGAACAGAAATTACAAGTAACTTATTTGAAACTGTTTTCACTGCTTGACTTAGAATACTAAGCAAGAGAAGACAGCGAGAGCTTAGATATTATAAAAGGGAGTTCGTATCATTTTAATTTTTAAAAACTGCATTTTTTTGATTACCTATAAAAAGACTTAAAAACTTTTAAAATATGCGAACTACAAAAATTTGCCGTAGCCTTTACTATCAACGATAGTTAAGACAAAAATGTCTTATTGCACAATAAATGTTGTACACCAGCAGGGTCAAAAATCATGGTTTGACAATGTCAAACCTAAATCAAAGCTCCTTAACTCATTCTTTATCCATCACCTTGACCTCACCTGCCTTGGCCTTAGCTGTTAAGGCGAAATTTGAGGAAATTGCGACACCAACGGTTTGAGAGGTATTGTAAAAAATGTATGGAAAATGTTTTATGGAATGTCAAGACGATACTTTTGAGAATAAATAACTAAGCTTTTGTTTTAGGATGGGTGTAATTGTTGCATGTTTGTTAGAATGTTTAACTAATCTTTGCTGTAATTGCCTTGTGACTGAGACCGTACTTGAAACATATTTTTTTATTTTCTTTACCTGTCTAAGTGAGTAAGTTTTCATGCATTAGGTACGGTATTTTAGTAAAGGCTGTAGTATATGCTAAACGCCCTTTCAAAATTTCAGGGACTTGAGACAAAAACAATGAGTGGCGTAGAAGGGAGGTCTATTCTGAGCAGTGGGCGATAGCGATAATGACGAATGAGACAAAACGTATTTAGATTTACATACTCTTAATACATATTTTCATATCATGCACTGGGGATAGATATATGCATGAAAAACAGCAGTTGTAAAGTCAAACAAAGGCCCTACTGACCCCACCTCTACACCATTATAGCCTATATTCAAACCCAACTGCTAAATATGCTGCAGTAGGTCAGAATGCAGATGGTACATTATTCCGCAGACCTCTGGCAACGGAAGATGGTCGAAGAATGCAGCGCACCCCGAGGGAGCAATGCGGAATAAGTACTGGCAGATAGTCGGGGAGTAAGGGGCAGTTTGTTACGGTGGAATGTAGAAATAATATTGGGATCACAAAAAAATTAAGTGCAAAATATATTTTTTCTCTGATACTGATTTATTTTACATTCAATATGTACGGAAAATTAATGATATATGGTTCTCATTGCTTTAATCTACTCACATAAAGGTTTCAGAAGTAAATAAATAAAGCACAACCTCCTTTCAGAAAGAAAATGTCTAAAGATTGTGGTACACTTTCTGACGCGTCCCAAGTGGAAAAACTTCAGAAACCGATGAAAGTTTCTCGGATACGAGACTTTTAGCGAGCTCTTAGTAAACAAGATAGAAAATACAGTGCTCTGTATAGAATAAGAAAGTCAAGAAAAGGATGCTTATGCATTTGGTTTTTTGACCAAATGCATAAGCATCCTTGACTTGAGAAGTTTCCTTATTTACCAAATGTTAAATATATACAGTTTAACTAATCCAGCTAACATTTACGCACAATATACAAACACAACTAGGTTCTCAACAACCTTTACTGTCAGATAAATAAGTCCTATTTCTCCCTCACATGCGAATAATCCGAAAGTCGGGCGAAAATAGCGCAGTTTCACTCTAACGCTAACGTTTATGGCTAAATGCTGCCACATTTCGGTTCGCTCGCGAGCGATAGTAAATATGGCTTTATCTGTGGTAGCAGCTGTGATCCACCCACGATGGGACGATGTGTGGCTTTATGGGAGACGAGCTCGACAATAACATGATGCGAGACGGCAAAAATAGCTCGAGATTAAATAAGAATATTAGTACGTATAGGTACTAATATTTGGTAAAATTAATAATCGAGTCATAAGCGCAAAATACTTTTACATATTGTAGCATTTAGAAATACATATATAGTGAACGTGTACGCAAAGTATTGAGTCAGTAATGTGCGTTTAGAATGTATTGAATTGTCATGAAAAGTTATCCCACCACTTTGTAAGATTGGAACCACTAAATATTTTTTCCTTGTTGGAAACAGAGATTCCTACAGTAAATGCTATAGTTTCCGAAATAGCTGCAATTCCGCGGGCGATGGATTGCAAGCATGCCGTTGGTTGGGAGGAATGAAATCTAGCTCGTTGCTAGGAATCTATCGCCCACCGAGCTGACTGGTGAGATCTGGTGTGGTGGTTGGGTAGATAAATGAGAGAGTGAGGAACCTAGGAGCTGGTGAATTGATGATAGGGATATGTATCTTTATTGTTATAGTGATTGAAAGATACAGGTAACTAACTTAAAAAGAACTGACTTCATTGTATGTCCTCTCCAGAAATGCATAAATGTCTTGTTCATATTTCCAAAAAATACTAAACCGATTTTTTTTTGTAATAAGTTCAGACATCAAAAACCAATTTACATAATTGTTCCATAAAATCATCTTTGCTCTAGCAAAGATGAATCATATAAATAATTATGAAAACGTTCTAGAATCATAGCCAAATCTTTTCAAATTCAAATAAAATCACTTAAAAATTTTCAAACAGATAAGTTTCTTTTCTTTGTTTAAATAGTGAGCTCACCATATACTTTAGTTATCCAAAGATATATAAAGTCATCTACATAACAACAGACACAGCTCAGAAAAGCGAGCAAACAGAAAAAAAGCAATATCTTCTCCGTATTGAAGCGTTTTACAAAACGCGAGCTTGCAATATCTACTGGATGCTGGGATGTGGAATAGATGTATATTCATAGCTATGAGTAGTCATAAAGAGAAAACAGTATTTTACTTATTAGTATCTAACAACGTTTTTTTATTATGATCACATGCTCGGTTTGCATTTGATCTCAACGTTAGTTGTAAATAGAAAATATTGAAAGTAGTGTATTGATTTGGTTTATGCTAATATTTTAGTATAGCATGTCTGAGGTTAAGCGTAAAGTATCTAAAACCACAGAGCTTTGAAGTCCATGCTTGTAGCCCTGGGGGGGGGGGCGCGCGCGGGGGCGATGTGGCCCGATCGTTGTTCTGTGATCTAAAACACTAGTAAAAAATATATTTACTATAAATAAAACTAACATCTATACTATGCGTCAGAGTTTTTTTGGGTTGGTTGGACTTTTAAATCCTGCCAACCATTCGTGCTAGAAAATAGAGTAGCATTTTCCCTTCGATAACTATGAACTTCTTTCAGAATAACAGGATCTTTTGTAATTGGACCACCAAGAAACAAGCTAACGCCTAGTTTGGGGTCTACTGTAATACTATAATCCTATTGCATTGTAAATCGATTAAAATATGAAAACTGTAATGTGTTGCTTTTCAAATGGCAAATATACATATTTTAATTTTTTTAAGATGTTTTTGACGACACCACCAATACTTTGAGAACGGACCTGACAATTACATGACGACATACTTTCCAAAGTCTTTAAAAATGTATACTTAATACTATAAATTACTATAAAAATCTGATTTAGTTTAGAAAAGCAATCTATGTGGAGCTGCGTTGAGCGCTAGCCTTGCGTCGGCCTTCCAACCAAGGATGAGATCTTGGTCGATGCATGTAATAGCTAGGTACTGTTTATAGAGTACTAATGGAAATGCGTGAATTATCTGAATGTATCTTAAAGTTAAGATACAAATAGATACAGAGGTATGGGGCATTTTATTCTTAAAATGAGTAGTAATTATCCGATTAATTATCTATTTTTCAACATTACAAGTAAAATAATTGTATAAAAACACATATTTCAAAAGGAATTTCAATAAATCACATTACTGCAAGATATTGGGCAAGAATAGGTAAAATTAGGTATTATTAGTATAAATTGTGAATAAATTGGTCACCTTAAGCTGGGCTATTATAGCATGACAATTCTAAAGGACATGATCCAAGGAAAACTAAAGAAAGAGCCGTTTTAATGGCCAACTAAAGGAAAAGGAATGTCGTGTCGTACAGGGAGGTCAAGAGATTAACTGGAGATAGAGTAATATAAAGCTTCTCCGTAAACAAGACCCAGGCTTTTAAAAATATTGGATAAAAAAAAATACTAAACTTAACTGTCGCTAAGGGCTTAGGAGTGTGTTGCGGCAGCCTAAATTGGGAGCCAGTTCCATTCCAGTAAAAGTATGTTTCGCGATCGGTCAAAGTGTCGCTAGTGCGGTTATTGTTTCTAGTGAAATAATTTTCACCGTGACCGTATTATACATTCTTATTCTCATTTTACATCTCAAAAAATATAAATGGAAATGACTACGTAACAAAGCCCAAAAAGTTATTTTAAATAATTTATCCAAGCCAAAGTCAAAAGTCGCGAACTCGCTGTTTGTCTTTCCGCTAGAAATTATAAATCAATGAAATAATGAACAATCGAATGCCTAAATGAGTAGGCGCCTTCCGCTTTCAAAGTAACTTTCCTTTGCAAAGTGGGAGTTGGTACAAAGTACCTACTTTACGAACAATTTAAGCAGCTTCGAACAGTGGCGGTGATGAAATAGGCACGTCGGTACAGAATAAATTATACTTGACATCTGGTAGTATAATCTTTTTTTTAACTAGAAAAGGTTTACACTCGACCGCAGCTTCTGATGGTAGGCAAGTGCTATGGCCTTAGATGAAGCGTCCTAGTAGTACCTATTTGTACATAATTGGAAATGAGCAAAAATAAACAAGAAATGCAGGAATCAAACCTGAATCTCTTTTTACGTGGTACTGGTTTTGCCTACTGCCTGCCTGATGTTAAGCGTTAAATGGAATCTTCCAGGAATGCGCCTTATCTGCCTTTAGACCACGGTTATTATATAAATTAGACCAGTTGTCTACTGCGTACGTATAAATTTCTAGAATTTAGAAAATTCTTAGGTGGTTCATATAAATAATATTCTCTGAGGCTCTCTGATGTCTCCGTAGCATCAACGATACACATAGCGTGGCAGAGGTGAATTATTACGCTTGATTTTATTATTTCCTTTTAAATCTTACTGGTTAAAACAAAAGACAATAGCAATTCACAAATAGAAAGCTTACTTTAGTAGTTAACGTGCAGCGAGCCATAAAAGGTCAGCTTTGTTTAAGTGCAGATTTCCGCAGCGCGAGTTCAGCATTCAGCGCTGAATTCAGCGTTCAGTGCTGACCTTTACATGCGAGATACAAAGGAATAGGTAATTATTAAAAGGAGATAATGTTTTGTATTACTGTTGGAGTTTACGAAACTTAAGTGGCTGCAATTGTGGAAGCGTGAAGTGTTAGCTACATAGTTTAGCTTACAAATTTTATCTCAAACATCGGAAAATAGGAGCAAAATTGTTTGTAGTAAGATACTCGTTGGATTTGCGTGACTGAACTTTATCCAAATAATGAATGAATTTAAAATGCGAGAGGCAAATCCGAATTTGGTCTAGTGCGTATATGTACCAGATAGCATGTGAATCGTGCATTTGAAAAAGATATTAATATGTTATATTTTTGAGAAACCTCTTGAAATACAATAAATATTTGTAGCGTAAGAAGAAGCAAAAAAAATACTTACCAATAAAATTTTGTTTACATGAGTTTAATTTGAAAAATAGTTATCTGTATTGCCTACATTACGATTAACTTGAGCTTTTACTTAAACACTAATCTATCAATTTCCTAGCCCATCTCCACAATACTCGTGGAACATGTATGTTTGTAAATATGTACATATATATACAATTTCGCCTCTCTCCGCTCGATTCGCCTTCCAAGTTGGCAGAATCTGTAGCGACTTGACGAACAATGTAACCCAAGCTAAGTTATAAATGTAGGTACCGCAACTTTCATTCAAGTTAACGTGGGTGAACTTTAGACTAGGCTGCCTGTGCTTAGACGGAGCCTATTGAATAGGGCTTAGACTTAGACCAAAACGCAAGGGAAATCTGCGGTAGAATTCTTAGGTTAGGTTTGGATTGGTTTATTTGTGAATGTAACGTTGTGACGTGGATCTAGATGCGGGTTTAGGACTAGGTACATGGAAGATGTACTATTGAAAATACATAGTTAAGTATTTATACAATTGTTCGGTGTTTGAAAAAAAAGGAAGAGTTTTATTGGAGTTTGCAGGAAACACTGCTATAATAAGTGATATATTCTATAATTATTTAGTTCTCTCATTAGGTAGTTGTGTGCACTTTTGGTTAGTAAATGTACATATGTACATAATATTTACAATATAATTTTATTCTTTGTCGTAAATAGCGCAGACAAATTTGTTACATGTAACGAAGATTACCTAAATATTACCATGCAATTCTAAAATATTGCAAACACACATACTAAGATGTATAATTGTGTAATAACTTACAACGTCTACGTAAGTACTTCAGGCGCCAACCGCAATAAATTATAATATATTCCCACCGCATTACGCTTTCTTCTCAAAAAAACATAATATTCAAGCAATTAGCGGCAAAATAATCGTGCGGCGATCACGCGAGCCTTACTCATTACCTCCGACATCAGGCAACCATGCGGTCTGAAAGGTCAGTCTGAGGTACTATACACACTTACTCACTAAGTACTCAAATACAACGGTTTCCAACCAAATTTCTAGATCTAACACTTGTATAAACTTGTACAATGCACAGAACATATACTTAATTCCCTAATGGTTTACTTAAATTTCTTGAGTTCAAAGGCTTATTTCAAGCGGTTTTCGAGGTGGTAGCGTCGGAACCGCGCGAAACAAAATAAGCGACGTCCAGATCGATACGATATCGTCTGCTTTTCTAGCCAAATATTTGAACAACAAAACATTACCGGACTTTTACACGATACAACACATTTTCTGAGTCAAACTACGATTATTAGTAACAGAAAATGAAATAAAATAATAGTATACGTGTGCTATATAAGTAAAACAGGCATGCAATAGAGAAAATGTAGACAAAACGTATGCAGTTACCTATAAAATGTCCATCGGCGGCTCGAAATGCACACACAATCGTCTCTCACTCACTTTTGTTTAACTATTGTCTTTTTTTAATATGTCTGTTAGTAGTAATGAGTAGTAGTGTAGTAATAGTATTGTTGTGTTAATTGGATTATGTAAGAGCGGGTGAAGTGCCAGCATGCCTCGGCGGAGGCGCGCGGGTCTCGACTGCAGAGAAATGGCGGCCGCTGCGCGCGCCGCCCGCCCGCCGCCCTTGCGTTAAGCTGCGCTTCCGAGGCGCTTTCGTGGGCGGCCGGTAACATTATAAGGTGACGGTCGTACAGCTCTCTTCTATGATGCTTATACATTATTGTTATTAGTATGGAACATACAATAGGACTGCCGAATAAAAGTCCCTAAATAAAAAAAAATATGTTACAATCTGTATTCTACAGTAATTCATAAGCTGTAAAGAACCTACTTCATGTTCGTTTACTGTTGTACTTACTTTATTTTGAAGTATATGACACAGAATAGAATAAACAGGTAGAACATATCTCATTTAACCACTTTGGATTAAGTTAGCTAAAATCGGACTATGTTTGTTGTTCTTTATTTAAGATACGAATTTTAGTTTCGATACAGATGAATTATATTATGTATGGATGAAAGTATGCTAATCAATTTAAATTTTTCAATCTATTTCAATGTCAGCGAAGCTGAATTGTGTTAATTATGATAACATGTTATGTCGATAAGCAACGTGCCAGATTTGTTTCAATAAAAAATCTACTCCACGTATGGTGGATGTGCAATTGTGCATAGTATACCGATCAGATTGATTCAATATAAAACTAAGAGTTTTTTACTCAAAACATCTTACACTTTACCTACTACAATAATCGTCGCATACTTGAAAGTATTCCTTAATCTAGACAAAAGGCTCACACTTTGTAACGTTCAGCGTGCCCTCGCACCAAAGATAGCTCACATCAAACTCTAACAAATTCTTCTCATCCATTGCTCTTTCACCTCACATCACATATCAACTTATTAATACAAAACCAGCAATGGTCAGTGAGACAGGAAAAACGTTTGCGTAGTATTTCAATTTCCTATGTGAGACGGCAATTCTACGTGAAAAAAAATGTTGATTTTCGCGAGTAAAATCTTCCAATGGGGAGAGTGCAGTCGGATATAGTATTATGTATATATACATAGTTTAGATATTGAGCAATGAGTTAATGCCTACCTACTTATAGATATTCTTATGTTACAGACATCTGCTGATCTGATATTAAGTAGGCAGGTATTGTATTGATGCATTTTGTATTCTGTAGGTACGTACTCACGTGGTACAATAATACTGATCGTGATGAAAAGTGGGATCATAGTCCTATACAAATAAGTTATCAATATTATAAATAGTCGAATGAAACAGAGGTTACATAACATTTTATTACAGCACATAACGGCACGGATAATTTCACAGTTCACAGTGCTGGCCAGCTAATTGTAAAAAAAATGTTTGGGTATAAAGTAAGTACCTAGGTATTTTAAATCGATAAATAAAACATATTTCAGCTTTTTTTATAATTTTTGTCTGTTTATCAGTTTACATATTTATCTGCTCATCACGCAAAAACGGCAGAACGGATCATCATGATTTTTGGTATGTAGGTACTGTAGGTAGTATGAGGTCTAAGGAGTGTCATAGGCTACTGTTTATCCTGAAATAATGCGAGCGAAGCCGCGTGCGTCCACTAATTCACAATAAAATTCTGCTTGATTCTGGTTTAAAAGTGACCATAAATAAACTAGTCTAACTCTGGATGTAGCGAACACAAAACTCAAGTCTGAATACCAAAGGATTACAAGCAGAGCGAACGATTTGATTCCCGACAATGGGGCTTAGCGGATTCTTTATGAAAAGTTATTTTTGGGCATTTAATCGAACGGATTTGTAAGATTAGCGGAATGCTTCGTAAGAATAACTTTACAGAAGCGCTTACAGCTTGGTTGGACGAGTGATTAAAATTCGGTAAGTAGGTAGGTACTTAATAGTCCATTCAATAAAGCCCAAAACCCCCAACAAATTAGTTACTCGGCCAAACTTTGTGAATTTGTTCAGAAGGGTAAAATAAGTGACCGTGTGAGTTTGCACCCTTGTAGGGTGTACGGAAAGGGTTGAAAAGGGGTGAAGTGTTTTTTATCAATAACATTGCCAAAAAAATTAGTTACTTTGTGCAAATTTGGAATTAAGGTTTTGTTACCGCTTTCTAACATGTATCAATTTTGCACACTTTTGCAACATACGGAACATTTATTATTAAAAAATAATGATTATGGTTAATAACACGAGTGAAAAAATCAGTTACTCGCTGCAAATTTGGATTTATGATCTTTCTTTGGTTTTCTAGCCTGTATTAAATTTGCACACTTTTGCAACTTATTTGAATTTGAACCCGTTGGATTATATCTTTTCATTAGAGGCGAGTTTCTGTCCCGATTGACAATATATGAGACGGTCACACCGTCGGTTCTGGAACCGAATTTGGAGCGTATTGTTTGGAACGTATTGTATATTTCAAGGTCGAGATTGTGCGTCAACCGTTTACCTTTCATATTTCAGACAATTAAATTGATGGCTTGCACCAAATGCTAAAGTTATTCCTATCACGACTAACCATGAGTTGGAAGGTCTTTAAAATACTAGCGGTATGGTACTCACGATACTGATTAATTCATTAAAGTAAAATACATTTTGCAAGTTTAGATGAAATGTCGACTTTTCAACGTAATCTAAATCTAAACCAAAACCAACATATATCTCGGTATGAATTTTACCAACCAGCGTTATTTCAGCCAGTTACCTCTGCTCAGACCGTTACAGCCTGAATCTTTCAGACAAGCGAAGATAGCTATAAAAATATTGATATTTAGATAGATATATTGTTGTCTATCTATAACGCATTGCAGATGGTCTTTTCCTCTTTTTCCTTTACAACAAATAGGTAGAGTCCTCTAATCATCTCTAGATGATGTAGGATGCAAGGAACTAGTTTTGGTGAAAGAAAATATCTAAACTATATTTTATTTAAGCACTAAACAGAATGCACAAGAATGCAAATTGCACTTGCAAAGTGGTCTATTAAAAGAGTCTCCAGTGTCAGAGACGTCATTCTCAATATTTGTCTTCTTTTAGTGGCCATTTTAGAAGCAATTAGGCTAAGGAAAAGCTATACCTATCGACTTGGAATGTAGCGCGCTTGTGAGCGCATTTGCTGATGTATTTGTAGGCTACCAAAGTTAATGTAGATGACTATTTTTGTGTCCGTCTGGGTCATGGTCGTTTTTTATCTGTGTTCCAGGCCCATATATTACATATTCGAATATTTTTACCTACAAAGCCACAACTTAACAAGTTCTTGATTAAAACTGAGACTGTTGCGTCTCTTTCCACCAAGGAAAGGTGGTAGCATTAACATATATAAACATCTGGGTAAGAACAGCGCAAAACGGGCCTATGCGGCCTATGCCCTGCAGTGGGTCTCATTAGGCTGACGATGATGAACGAGGTAGCGTGCGGAGAGTTTTCGCCTCTATCTGTCTAAGTTAGCAGGTAGTACTAAGACCAATAGCTTTATAGTACTAAGACCAACGGCAATATTGTTGCCTACGACAAAATTAGCTAATAAGCTTAAAATTGTATAGAAACACGAGTACTTATACTTTACTATACCTACTTTGCAATCTGATTAGAGTTTTCAGAATGTATCGCGTATATTGCGAGCCCAAAACGCAGGTAGGTCAAAAGGTAACTGCAATGTAATGAAATATCTCTGCGGTGGCCTTTATTCTGCATATATCCCAAAATACCTGCGAGAGATCTATATGAACCGCTTTTAAAACAATTAATGTTCACTTACATTTTCGTAGGAGTCACAGTAGTGTTAACACGTCAAAAATCCAAGACGTACTGAGGAAGCGAGTCCGCCCGGCGCTGCGCGAGCGTTGTGCGGGAGACGGGAGCCGATCGATACCGAGTCGAGCCGACATGACTCGACGCATGGAAGGGGTGCCATAGAGCAAAATAGTGTTGCCACACGTAAAATCCAAGATGTTATCTTAATAAGTGGGTCAAGCGAAGGCACGGACACCTAAATAAAAAAAATATTATATTCGCTGATAACAGGGATTAAAATATCTGTGAAGGGATGAAACTTGGAGTAACTGTGATTGACAAATTATATACAACGTGTTCTGAATTGTGAAAAAAAAAAACAAAAAAAAAAAAACAACAACAAAACACGTATTATAATTTGTCAAGCACAGTTACTCCAAGTTTCAACCCTTCACAGATATTTTTATCCCTGTTATCAACGAATATCATGTTTTTTTTTTAATAAACAATGTTCCGTAAGTTGCAAAAGTGTGCAAATTTAATACATGCTAGAAAACCAAACAAAGATCATAACTCCAAATTTGCAGCGAGTATCTAATTTTTTCACTCGTGTTATTAACCATAATCATTGTTTTTTAATAATAAACAATGTTCCGTATGATGCAAAAAAAAGTGTGCAAATTTGACACATGTTAGAAAACGATAACAAAAACTTAATTCCAAATTTGTACAAAGTAACTAATTTTTTTGGCAATGTTATTAATAAAAAACACTTTTCACCCCTTTTCAACCCTTTCCGTACACCCCACAAGGGTGCAAACTCACACGGTCACTTATTTTACCCTTCTGAACAAATTCACAAAGTTTGGCCGAGTAACTAATTTGTTGGGGGTTTTGGGCTTTATTGACTGGACTATAATTTGAAACAATGACAGTGCCTAGCCGCTTTTATTCGGGACAAAAGGAAACTAAACGATTCGTTGATCCGTGGTATGCGTAGGTACATATATTATATCCAAACTCTAATATAATGTACAATCTACCAAATTTCAACCAAATTATGTCAGCATCTCTAGCGTCAAAAATGGACAAAGATGAACATATTCTTAATTAGACACTCATAAACTTTCGTCAACATAAAGGGATAGGAGGAATGTGGACTTAATTTATTATTAACTTAACGAATACACGCGGCCTTTTCACAAATAGTGCAAAAGCAAAATACTACACTGCTTGAGGCGCAAAGTCATTTTTTGTAAGGTGGCATAATTTAACTTTGAATTTCCCGCTGATATTTTGGATTGGTTTAAGGGGTGTAGGGGCATTTTTAAAAAATAATGCTTATTGCTGTCAATGCCTTATTTTCAAAATAGATTGACAGCCAAATACGCGAAGAGTGTGACGCCAAACCTAAAAAAAAAAAAAATAGATTGACAGCTGTCACAGGAATAAATTTGAGGTTAGGTTTATTTTTGTGTGAAGAAAATATTTAATATAATATTTTATTGTAAAATAAGTAAAGTAGAAGTAGATATGAAAAGTTAAACAAATAAATTAGATATGACTTCGCAATACAAGAAATTTACAAAATTAATCGCTAAATGGCCAGTCGATACCAGTAAGGGTGACAGGTAATAAACAAGCCCAAAATTGACTATGATTCGGTTCTACTTTTATTAATATTAAAATAATATTGTTTTTACTCTTCAGGGATCTTGGCAGATTAATTAGAATCAAAGTTAAAGAAGCTTTCGAAACCTCAGGAAAGCAGAAACTAGATACTGAACTGTGCAACCGACAATATACTTCCCTGAACAAACTAGCTGATAACCACTATAAAAACAAGTATAAAAGGACACTGAATAGCACATCAACAGGATTAAGCACAGAAGAGTGCAACTTGATATTGTCTAACGAAGTCCTCGATTACTTAAAAGAAGAAAACAGAGGTTTCTTTAGCAAAATACTTGGCAGAGACAAATAATGTTTCTTAGACACTTCCACCGCCTCAACCGGGCTGTGATCAGCCGCGGACTGTCCACAGAGCATGTAGAATACAAAGACCACACTCCTGTCATGCTAAATGAGGTAATAAAACACATGAAACCTCAAAATGGAGAATTGTACATTGATATGACCTTTGGAGCTGGTGGGCATTCAAGAAAAATATTAGAATCTGCAGATTGTAAGCTTATCACTTTAGATAGAGACCCAATAGCATATGAGAAAGCTAAGAAACTAGCTGAAGAGTACCCAGATAGGGTAACTCCTTTATTAGGAAGGTTTAGTGAACTACCAGAGCTTTTGAAAAGTATTGATGTCAGTCAATCCTCTATTGATGGTATTGTATTTGATTTTGGATGCTCCTCCATGCAGATGGATATGGGAGAGAGAGGGTTCTCAGTTAGCAGGAATGGTTTGCTTGACATGAGGATGGATGCCGGCAGAGATCCAGAACAATTAACTGCAAGGGAAGTGCTAGCAACTGCTAATGAGAGTGAGCTTTACAAGATATTTAAAGTCTATGGAGAAGAAAAGAAAGCAGCAAAAATTGCTCAAACTATTATCCAGGCTCGGTACATGATTAAGAATATTGACACAACTCATGAGCTAGTAGATGTGGTGAACTCTTGCTGCCCAGATGAAGTAAGATTAGACAAGCTTCAAAGACCTCAGTCAAATGCCACTAAAGTCTTCCAAGCTTTACGCATCTTTGTGAACAATGAACTTAATGAACTCAACTATGGAATAGTACTCTCAAAATATTACTTAAAAATCAATGGAAGGCTTGTGACAATCTGCTTCCATTCTTTAGAGGACACAATAGTCAAGCGCCATATATCTGGGAACATAGTGAATGAAGTTGCAAACCCTGTTCCTTTGAAGTACTTGAATCCCATCATAGTACAGAACCAAGACACCATCAACCAGTTCTTGGATACTCCGTGGAAGTCCCTGAACAAGCATGTGGAGGTACCTACAGAGGAAGAGGTGGAAAGGAACCCCCGGAGTAGAAGTGCTCGGCTTCGAGCTGCAATTAAAGTCAAATAGGACTTGCATTACTTTGTAAATGACATGAAATTGTTATTTTGTAGAATAGATGTATTTTAGCTGTTACTAAATGTAAATTATTATGAATATTGGTTTTTTTCTTTATACAAATACATCTGTCTACCAATATGTTCTACTCTGCCTTCTACAATTGTAGTCCTCATTGGGTAGGTACTGACTCTACAAGATAATTTATTCATTGGAGTAAGCTCTCTGGGCAAATATGTCAAACACCTATAGAAAAGGTCTTTGTGATGGATAAAAAAACAGTAGGTAAGTATACATTTTACATTCATTTAATTCATTCTCATTGAATGTGGTAACTAATACTAATTTACAATATTGATCCTTCAAATATTCACAAAATCATATTAATAAAACCTAAACAAACATTGCCCCAATTTAAATTATACACAACACGTTTTGGATACCATCAGTATTTACAGGATTCACATGGGGTTTTCAGCTTCCTATTTCTCTGTGCTATTTTATACAAATTATTGCAACTAATGGGAAAATAAGTAAAGTTCAAGTATTTTAATTTAATAATTTAATTCTCAGAAGTTTCTATGCATCACAAAAGAACAACAGATTCTAAATTACAGTTAGAAACTTCTATGAACCTCTCTATGTAGGTACTCAGGTTGTATATATAATTCCTAAAAAGAATCCCATCAAAAATAGCTGACAAAGACAACAAAAAATGCAATAATTGATAATAATGATTGGTCATTATTTAATTAAATCAGACTAGACTACAAAATTAAAAGTAAAAGAAGTTGATTACCTACCACTATTTTATATGAACTATGGCAAAGCTTATTTTATCTGATCCTAAATTATCAAGTTTTGTTATGAAGCTGATCGAAATTGCATAGAAAAAGGTATATGTAGTTTAACAGTGCGTAACATTTTTAGTGATACAATTTGAAATTTATTTTTGATTAGAAGTGGATTGCACATCAAATTTAATTTATCAATAGTTATATTATACATATACACACAATTATTATTATTATTACAATATATGCATGCATAAAGTGTCAGTCAAGCATTGAGGTATACATTTTCAAGAATAATTGTAATCACAGAACAACGATCGGGCCACATCGCCCCCGCGCGCGCCCCCCCATAGAAGCGAAATGACTAATAATACGTGGTTCTCGTTTGGACCAGTAAACATGCCAACCTAACCTACGACAGCGCTTGTCAGTCTGTTGTCAAACATAGTCCTAGCGAGAGAGAGTTTTCGGTCGTTTTACTCGGTTTTACAGCATGATAAACTATTAAATATGTCCTGGTGTCAAGTTAAAAATTGTAAGAACAAGTTCCAGTGTTACCGGCGTGAAATACCATCGATAAGTAGTAAAATTTCGTAATTTTAATAAATAAAACTTTTGACATTTTGAATGGCATTAACACATTCGTTGTCTTGACGACGCTACTTCTCGATAGCAAAGTGATGTGTAAATGGAACCTAGCAAATTATCGATAATCGATATAATGTATATGATGTTTCTGTATCTGTATGGAAATGTTTCTGGATTACGGTTTTTATTTAACACATACTTAATTTACAGATTTCCAAAAAATCCAGTGTTAAAAAATAAATGGATATTTGCGACCGGTAGATACAACTGGTTTCCTCATAAAAATGCCAGAATATGCTCCAGTCATTATGAAGATGATTTGATAATTGAACTGATTTTGATTAAATTTGGTATAGAGATAGTTTCAGTCCCCGGTAAGGACATAGGATAGTTTTTATCCCACGGGATAAAAACGTTTTTACAGCGGATAACACCGCGGGCCATAGCTAGTTAACTATAATTTGTACTTAAATAATATAGTTATACTAAAAACATATATTTCCATCTTCGAAGTAAATGTGTAAATAATCGATAAAAAATATCGACATTGCACAGCCGATGAAGTTGAAGCGTACTGTGTACATGAACATCTCGTGCGTCGTAGTGTGCGTGCCGAAAGTGTGTTAGTTTTAGTAAATGGTGACACCTGTTATGTATCGAATAAAGAAAGAATTCGCCTCTAGTCACAGGGCGACAAGCATGGACTTCAAAGCTCTGTGATTGTAATACTTAGATTTTCCGAGTTTCTTTTGCCTGTTTAAAAAAATCTTATGGAAAAAAAAGATACCGGACGAATGGAAAAAAATGGTAATTGTTTTATAAATGTTACATAATATAACAACAATTAGTATGAGATATGTCCTGACGTTAAGGATAATAACCGTGGTACATTTGTCTAGTATCGTTTATACCTCTGAAAATGCTGTCAAATTAAATATATAAATAAATAAACCTAAAACAAACCCCACAAGTTGGAATGTGGTTTTAAGGTACATGTAGCATGACCATTTGTGAAATAATGGCAGTGCTTATATATTACATACATTTGACAAGGACCAGCGAATTTTTATTATATACTAACAGTAGATTTTGAAATAGAAAATACTCATCAATATATGATGCTGTTTGATATAAGTATTTATAGATTTTAATTTCCTACTTACAAAAGTTAATAAATAAATAGCATATTAAACAAAACCAAATGTCTGAATACAAATTTAATATTGTATCCTCGGCATGTGCATAGTTATTTTTATCAAAACACGTTTTCGTCAGATTTTAGTCCAGCTATAAATATTTAATTTCCAATATAGTTACTGAAAACGCGTCTAGATCAAAGTAACCAATGAAAATTCCGTAGATAATTTCTTTAAAAACAAACTATTGTAATTAGGATTAACATGAAATTACTGTACGTGCTTAGGCCTTATAATCAGCGCGTTTAGCAAAGTTACAATAACAATTCTCAATATGAATAATTTCCGTGATGAACAGTGGCTGCATTGGTAGAAACAAGTCAGAGTGAATCATATTGAGCATTGCTATCGTATCCTGACGACTTAGAATAGTGATTTAGAATGTATCTTGACTAAACTATCTTAAACATCAACAATATCTATGCTAAAATTTACTTCAAATATAACTTACAATAATTTTCAATGTCCGGAAGCCTCAACTCACAATTTTTGCACTTTCGTTTCCAAAGCTCGTTTCAAACTCTACATTCTTCTCTAGTTTTTTTATTCTCTCTAAAAACTAAGCCAATGTCACACTTTTTCAATGTACTACAGTTTAGCGATTACAAACAAATATAAAATTCCTAATTTCTGAACACAAAATAATCCTTTGTGTTGGACACATATTATGCTGACAATTTAACCTAAAAGTATAGCCTCGCATTAGCTCAATTCTGCTATATAAGCATTTTTTGTGGATAATAATGCATTTGGTAATGAATTATGTGGCAGGTATTCCTGGTGATTGCGTCACTTAGCTTCAAACTGCGTAGCATTTGCAATTGTTAGCCTTCCAATACACAGACTTAAGAGTGATTGGTAGGATCTTATAGAAAACTGCGCTTTTCTTTATTTCATTCTTTAACATTTCGTTATATCTTCCTTCATCCTGTTTCTTACTGTTCAAGGGGTTATATTCTGTTCACGGAACTGAGTACATTATACTTGGCTGAACTGAGTACATAGTACATTATACTTGGTGAGTTTGCGTAGATTTACTTCACTCTCAATAGACTGAAATACAGAGTGATTCGTGTGTAGCTTTAGTAGGAAACTGCGCTTTTCTTTTCCTCATTCTTGGACATATCTTTCTGTAACATTTTGATTTTATTTCTTTGAAACTTGGCGACCATTTCGCCTTACATATTTCTTTAACACTGTAATTACGAAACCTTGACACAGAGTGATTGCTTGGCTCTTGTAGAAAACTGCGTTTTTCTTTCCATCGTTCCCTGATAATCTTTCTTTAACATATCCATCTGTATCACTGTACCCTCCCCTTGTCCTACTGTTCCGGGGGTTACGTCCTGTTGACGGAGCTGAGCACGTTCCGTTTGGCTCGGTCGGTGGCGGCTGCGGCTGCCTCGCGCATCTCCTTGAGAGTGTGCGTGACGGGGGAGGCGTGCGCCGCGCCCGCCGCACCCCCAGCACCCGCGCGCGGGAACATCGCCTGCAGCACGTGGTTGAACCCGTTCACCTGGAAAAAAGGAAACTTCACTGTATTATACCTGCCGTAAGGCATGATTAAATTTAGTTGTAATAACCAACTAGCACTTACGTCGATAATTATGTCGAAAAATTAGCTGGACAAGTTTCGGAAAACTGAGGTTTCCATCGTCAGGAGGACGAGGTTATTGACGTAAGTGCTCGCCGGTTATTACAACTACATAAGGAAACTTATTTATGGATTTGACGAGCTTCGGAGATATGTTTAGTGTTGTTTGCGACTATTGTCAGAAGCCAGCGAGAGAGTGTTCGGAGATATGTTTAGTGTTGTTTGCGACTATTGTCAGAAGCCAGCGAGAGAGTGTTCGGAGATATGTTTAGTGTTGTTTGCAACTATTGTCAGAAGCCAGCGAGAGAGTGTCAAGTGGAACAACAATATCAATTAGCTCTGGCTCTGAGATTAGAGCTCATATAATTGTTTAGCTCTATAGTCTTTTGATCGTTGGTCAACACCCATATTCGTGCTTCGTAAGTAAGAACAATTACAAGACTTCTTATGAGAGTGTCCAAGTCTGATGTCGAGTTCTCGAACCGCCTTAAGGGCATCTGACAGTACTTAAAGACTGCCATAATTTGACGAACAGCAAAACATTTTGACAAGACTTATATAATGGCACGATGTGATAATAATACACATGTATTATGTATACGTACCATAGAGCTGGCGTTCTTCCGGAAGCGCTCGAGTCCGAAGGCGCGGATGGCGCGCGAGAAGCCGAACACCTGCGAGTCGATCCACGCGGAGCGCACCGCCACCGTCTGCCCGCCGCCCGCCGAGCGGTACTCCACGCGCTCTACCACGCTCTGAACACACACGATACAGGACTTGAACATAACTAATGCTAGAAGAGTTGCCACACAGTATCGCAAACCTACCATATAATGCTTTTAAGAGAAGGCTAAAACATTTTTTTTTGAGATACACCCATTTTACAAACTCAACGAATTCATGACTAGTGCCTTAACAGAATCTTCATTTTTGATAAAAACTTATTAACCTTTGATTTATATAATTTTATTTTTGTATAATATAGTCAAATCTAAGAAGTGAAATAATTTGTAAATTGACTTGCCCTGTACTGTGCGGTGCGATGCCGTAAGGTAAATAAAAATATGATTTTATGAGTTTTCACCAACTCATACCGAGAGGAGTAAATCCTTGACAGGCGTCCACCGGCAGGGTGTTTCACAAATTCAGAACGTTCGATCGGAAACGAAACGCCAATCGTAAAACTCCTTGGAACTTCTATTGTGAGACACCCTGCTGAAGGGTGTTTCACAATCTTGCAAAGTTGTAACTTGAAAACGAAGCGCTAATTTATGGTACCGAAACATATTATACCATTGGAAATTGAATTGGGGGCCCAGTTCCAAACCAGTACCAGGCATCTTTCACCTTGATTTTTATTTATTAGATATTTTTGAAGCGTCAAGGAGCCTACGTATTTTGGTAACCATAAAACAGTGACTTACCATAACTTTCGTGTATCCCAAATTTCTAGTATAAGTGACCAGTATTTTATTTTTCGGATCGCAGACGCTCTCTTCGATGATTTTCACTGATTTTGCGTTGAAAAACCTAAAATAAACAAACATATTTTATTAATTATCTATGGTATACCTTGGGTCAGGACCTAGGGTTAGTGATGTAAGCTACTTTTTTTTAAATGTAGTAAATTAAACTAACTCTATTCAATAATAATTTCAGAACTTTTATTAGGACACGTGTAGTATAAGTATTATTTTATTACATTCGTGAAAGTAAAGAAGCACATAGCATTTAAAAACATAGATAAGCTAACACGACATCATCGTAAACTTGTTTTTCATGTAAAATTGATGACCAATAAACTATTCACTATTCGTTTTACTAATCATCGTGATGATTCATTAAATGGGCGTCATTTGAGAAGTTTTTGACAGTATTTTTATTAAACTGAGGGGAACTCAACTATCGAAAGTTGCAAATTACGAGACTTCTAACTTAGCTTAATTAATGTTTAGTTCAGATTCAGATACACACTGTACTCACAAAAGGCACAGTACCTATGTATGCTTTAGGAATATTGCAAGACATGTGTCAAACGTGCTGCTTTAGTTATAAATTAATATTTCGTCTAGGACACCCACCCGATGACCGACCGCATCGACCGTTAGGATCGTCTCAGTCAATCAAATGTGATATAAATAATCTGCTTATCAGTCAGGAGTCAAGATCAGCGGACAAATAGTTATGTATATTGTTATTCTAGAAATTGATAACAAATGAAAGTGAGCCAGGACCTTATCAAAAACGTCATAACAGTTAATCTGTGTAATATTATTTATCAAACTCATAAATAGGTAGGCGGTATATTCTCTTCATCGTGTAGGTAAAATGTAAACATGTAAGATATTAATATATGAATATTGAAAATATTTTATCTTGCATGTAAGATAAAAATAAAATGTAGATATGAAACATATCAAATTGATTACAAAGGTAGGTACTGTACGTAGGTACATATATCCATTTTTATCGATTCACAATGACTATCGTAATATATTAAATAAGAGGCATGCTTTCACGACGCAATCCTACGTTGAAAAAATAATGTGATAATTTGTAAAATATTTGCTTTAAGAATTGTCAGTTTTTTAAAGGTGTTTAGTTTCCAGCATTTAAGTTTCATAAAAAATATTTCCAAGTAGTGCAAAGCAAAGAAACAAGGGCTAACTTTAGTACCTATTGAGTGCTTTCAAGTCATCCATAGATTTCTGACATGTATCACGTCATACTTTACCCACAGAACATGGTATAATAACTGAGACTTATTTATCACAAACAACGCAAGCAAAGCTGCGACTAACTGGTATAAAAAGAAATATTTTCCACGATGCACCGGCATAGGTACTTGGTGCTAAAGTGAGTTGATTGGAGGCAATAAAAGAGCTATCAATAAAGTCAGTCAGTCTCAAAGACCTCCTTCAACTGTAGATCTAATGTAGGAGACTATTTACTCAGTTATTTAAATGAAATCATATATTATGTAAATATTGGTTTAGGTACCTATGTGATGAGCATTGAGATATTACTCCTTCCTTCTTTTAGCCGCTTGCTCACTGCTGAGCATCGTGCTGGTCCCGACCCACTTGGTGGACCAATAATCGCCATTTATGTCGATCCGTGGCTTCATGTATGGCTATACTTGCTTTCGAGCCAATATGTTGAGCCACTTGATCGGACCATCTAGTTGGGCTTCGATCTCTTGATCTTGTTCCTGCCATTTTTCCGGTCACTATGAGCTTCTCCAGATTGTCCGCTGGTTTCCGTGCGATATGCCCAAAGTACTGGAGTATTCGCTTCAGACATACGGCGGACATACGTTGTTATATGACTACTAGTTAGTAATAGTTGAGTGGTGATGAGGGCCTGTTTTTGTACTAGTAATACAAAATCAACAAATACATCTGTTATGTCTATTTTTGCAATGACATTTTATACAATATATCGAACTCAATGCATATTCTTTTATTGAATAAATTATACCATACTGTACGAGTATGATAATTCACCGTTAAAACATACCCACTACGTATATAGTTAGGTATATTATATACCGTTACAAGGAAGTTTTCACGGCTTTTTCATAAACAACATTTTAACACCTACAATGACTAACGCAGGTACCTAGGTACATATGCCGATAAATGGCGGTATTATTGACTAAACATTTCTAACAGAACTAGGTAAATGTAAATAAGAGGTAAAATACAGGTGTTTCTACAGTAAATTTGTATTTAATTCAACTAAAAATTAGTTGATGGTCCTTTGACCTTTATTTCAGAAACGTCGATGTTAATAAAATAACTATACAGTAAGGCTTGTTACGTTCATATTTGGTGGATTTACTTTTTGAATTTGGCGGTCATTTTAGCTTTTATATTAGTATGGTAACTCCGCCTTACTTCTTTTATCTCATCCCTAAAAAATCGATAGAGTCTTTAGTCTATGACGACCCTCGATTTTACCGATTTTGGGAAAATCAGTCTCCTCCCTATCTGATCGACGTGGCCGTCGTGGAACTGCAGATTGAGTTTTTTCTAACGAAAAATGTCGGAATAAATAGCGTGGAGCCGGGGTCCGGGCCTCTTTCTCCGTTCGGCGGTCGTCCTAAATCAATACCTCGCAGCAGTGAACGACTGCCGGTGCCAATCACCACGCGGAGGGAGCCTGCTGCGAGGAAGCCGAGACGTCAGGCCAGGAAGCCGCAATACCATCCTCGCGGACGCTGCCCAGGCATTTCCCGGCGTTCCTGTTGGCACGCGCTCCTACATTCCACGAACAACCCCAGATTAATACTGGTGAGTCGTTTTTCCTTCATTTAGTGCGGTATTACTCGCGTTGTGTTCCGATTGCATGTCACGCAATCTCGCCATTTTGTGTTGCGTGCTCCGCAGATTTCCCGTCATCGGCGCGTCCGAATCCTGTCGGGACGGCCCGTGACGTGATCCTGCAGGACGAGGCACGAGCTCTGAGCACGAGCGCATGCTCGAGTACTCAGCGACCCGTGGCCTTTTTGGCATTCCGTGCACGGTGCTAGCCACGTGTCGCCATCTTTCTTTTCGCCTGACCCCTTCTTGTGCTTGCTTCATTTTTTAGCTGTTTCCTTTTCTCGATTCCAGGGGTTGTTCCCGGGGGCTTGACCTCGAGAAGGTAGCCCGACTGTCTGACGCCGGTCCAGCCGAGTGCTCGACTGCGTCGCGATTCCCCGCTGCCGCCGATCGCCTGCCGGTGTCTGAGAGCTGGCGCCGCAACCCGCCAGCCTCTGGTCCGCGCCGGCTCAGTCCTGCACCACGTGGTGATCGGCCAAGTGGTAACGCTCCACCCTCACGGTACCGTAAATCAATTCCTCAGTTATAGCCTCCGGTTTAATTTAATATGCGATTGGGTCATACCATAGTCACTAGTGTAAAAAACCAACCAATTTTCATAACTTAATTTCCAAGGTTCACCTCGTTGAGTTATCCCTAAGTCCGTTCCATATGTAACTTAATTGTAAAACTGTAAACTGTTATCCCGGATCCTTCCGAGCCGAGGTAACTTAACTTTCTTCCATCAATATAATTTCTATAAATCTATTTCTTAATGTGTTAAATACTGTAATATGCTACCCGGATCCTTCCGAGCCGGTGTATCTTAATTTAATTTAATTAATTTCAATTGTATACAACTATTTCCCATCTACCTGAATTTGTAAAACTTACTTGTGCATTACCCTATATTATAAATAAAACAACAATTTAAAGTGTATCTCTTCGTTTTATTTGGGTCATGCCACCTAGGTATAAGTAGTTAGGTATAGTAAAATAGTTTTGTAACAGTGGCGCCCGAATAATCTGGTTTTTTTACATTAATCACCGGCTGACGGGGATTAAAACTGGTGACTTGATATTATGACCTTAATCTTTTATAGACATATTCAAAATTTTATAATTTTCTTTTGTTAATAAACTTACATGTGAATTTCAAATGATATCCTGGCTTAAATAAATTATTAAACTTTTAAGTTTTAAGTTTTTAAAATGTTCTTTCCAACTTATTGAAATTTGGGTGTTTTGATAAGGCTAAGTTTTTTCCTTATAACTTTTGTTGCCTATTTAGTTGGATGTGAATTTTAAATGAGGTTTCAATTTTGAGAAACTTGTAGCTGGTCATTAATTTATTTCAGTCAGGTTTTGAATATTGTTGTGTTTATCTTGTGTCACTAATTGATTTTAGTAGGACACTGAGACTTTAAATTATTGTGTTGAATATATATTTAGATGTGAATTTCAAATGATAATTAGGTTTTGAATATTGTTGTATTTATCTTGTGTCACTAATTGATTTTAGTATGACACTGAGACTTTGAATTATTTTGTTGACTATATATTTAGTTGTGAATTTCAAACGATAATTTGGTTTTGAATATTGTTGTATTTAACTTGTGTCATTAATTTTTTTTTATTATGACACTAGGACTTTAAATTATTTTGTCGCTTATATATTTTGATGTGAATTATAATTGATGGTTCGGTTTTGAAATATTGTACTGCGTCATTAATTTATTTTAGTAAGACACTGAGATTTTAAAATTATTTTGTTACCTAGGTATTTGGAGGTGAATTTTAAATATTGGTCCGGTCTTTAAAATTGTTATAGTTGTGTCATTAATTTATTTTAATATAACACTGAGACTTTAAATTATTTTATCGCCTTTATATTTTGAAGTGAATGTAAATATTGGTTCGGGTTTGAAAATTATTAATAATTTTTTTTTAAGATTGTTAGTTAACATTTAGCTGTTGAGTCTCAGTTTTCTTTCTTTCTATCCCTTCAACACAATTCTTTTGGGATTACCTACTTGCCTAAGGACTTTGACTCAGCGCGGTGCAACCATACTTACCAAATTTTTTTTTTTCTCTCACTCTTTCCACTTTTACCAACCTTGTTGTTTCATTACAAGATGGAGCGACCAATCGCATATAACCTACTGCAAAAACATGAACTTATTTACGAGGTTGAGGTAAGAGATGCCAAGCCAGAATCAACCGTGGCAGCTCTTAGAACACAAATCCGACAGCTTGCTCATGACATTCCGGCGGACGAGGTTATTGAGGTGGATCGCGACGCAGAGTCTGAGATTAGGGCAGTCACAGAGGGCATGAGAGAGCTGACCGATTTTTTCGAGCAAAGGAAAGTTGTCTTCAAAAGGGTGAATAGAATAAGGGCCCTGGCCCATCACTTGTTCCACAGGCTTAGCAGAGTAGTAGTTGACGACGACAAGCAGCTCCTTGACCAACACGCAGAGACAGAGGAACAACTTTCGGCTTTGTTACAGCGGGTTGATGCCGTTTATACGTCGTTCCACTCAAGTTTTCAAACAACAGAAGCCAGTCCGCAGGCGTCTTCATCTCCACCTCAGGCTTTGCCCCAACTTTCCCACACAGGTGCAACAAATTCAAAGGAGCTGAAATCTTTATCCACACTGAATCACAAATATAATGGCGTATCGTGTATTAAGGTTTACCTAGAAAGATTAGACGAATTATGCATCACCCGACAGATTTCTGGAGACGTTTTGTTCCAGGGTGCGGCAGAATTATTTGTAGACCGGGTCTAGTTTGGTATAGGGGAATCAAAGCGGAACTCAGCTGTTGGTCGGCACTCCGTTCCGCTCTATTAGAAGAATTCCTACCAATAGACTTTGACCAGAGATTACTAAGAGAAATTAGTCAAAGAACGCAAGGGGAGACGGAGTCGGCATCATCCTTTATTTCAGTGATGCTGAACTATTACTCCAGACTTTCAACCCCTGCTCCGGAAGCTGAAAAACTCCAGACCGTCCGTTATAATTTGCGGCCAGGTTTTGTCAACGCTCTCGCTTTAGAAGAGATATCCACGATCCAACAATTAAAACACAAATGTAAACAAATTGAACATTGTTTATCCAGGGCGGCTCTTTTCAAGGAGCCTTCTAGGCCTAGTGCACAATCATTAGCAGTAGACCTTTGCTACTCCAAGCAGCCGTCACGTGTTGAAGTAGTGGATGTTACTCCAGTAACAGCGGCAGCCCATAACCAGAAAGAGTTTTGCATTCGTTGTCGCGTCTCTACACACCGCTTGAGCAACTGCACTTCGAAGGAAATCGTTTGCTTTTCTTGTGGTAGGAAAGGAGTTCGTTCCAGTAACTGTCCCGACTGCAGGAGAAGACAACCAGCAGAAAGCAGTCGCCCTTGGAGGTCTCAACGCGACACGGAACGTCAAAAAAACTAGGCATCGGTTCCTTCCGGTCTACCAAGAATGCAGTCAACAGAAGGAACCTAAAATATTTTCTGTTAGACTCTGTTCATTTTGAGAACATTCCAGATGACAGACCACACCTAACGATCCAGATATTTGACTCTAACTACTCTGGGTTACTAGATTCAGGCGCATATATTTCTGTTCTAGGGGGCTCTACAAAGGACATTTTTTTGAACTTGGGAGCCACGCTGCAACCCTGCTTAGACACGGATGCACGCTTCGTTAAGGCTGCAAACGGAGCCATCGAGCCCGTGGAGGGAATTATTTATCTTCTCGTCACTTATAAAGACGTAAAAAAAATTATAACCTTTCATGTTGTTCCAGCCGTTACGACACCCATTATTTTAGGGGTTAATTTCTGGCGAGCTTTTAACATTGCACCAGAACTTTTTCCGGCAACAACAGACGTCCAGCAGGTTTCAACTGTCTCGACGGCTTCCCACATCCAACATTGGGATATCCTAGATCTTCACCAACGCACTTTGGCAGAAAATTTTATCAGGAAATTTAAGGAAATTTCGTTTGAAGAAAAGGGTCTAGGACAGACATCGTTGGTTTCACACATCATCGACACGGGGGACCATCCTCCCATCAAACAACGGTATTACTGTATGTCCCCAGCTCGTCTGAAGGAGCTCAACCGGCAGCTGGACGAGATGTTGGAGATGGGAGTAGTGGAACAAAGCAGCAGCGAATGGAATAATCCAGTTCTACTCACACCAAAAGCAGGCGGAGAGCTTCGGTTTTGTTTAGATAGCCGCAAACTCAACGCAGTTAGCAAGGGCGACGCTTACCCCTTACCCTACATCTCTCACATCTTGAACCAGCTTCGGGATTCTCAGTTTTTGAGCTCGATAGATTTAAAATCAGCATTCTGGCAAATCCCTCTCCAGGACAAAGAGAAAACTGCTTTCACAGTTCCAGGTCGAGGCCTGTTTCAATTCCGGGTCATGTGTTTTGGCCTGAAAGGCGCTCCAGCAACCCAGCAGCGTCTCATGGATCGCCTGTTCGGCCCAGAGTTCGGCAATGAAGTCTTCGTATATCTGGACGATATAATCATTGCCACCAACACCTTCAAACGGCACCTGGAAGTATTAGATAGAGTCCTGGAAAAGCTACGGGCAGCGAACCTCACCATTAACCTGCCTAAGTCGTCGTTTTTTCGTAGGGAACTTAGATACCTCGGCTATATAGTGAACGAGCAGGGTTTGCACACAGATCCAGCCAAGACTCAAGCCATCGTTGAATGCCCCGTTCCAACTTCAAAAAAAGAAGTTAAAAGATTTTTAGGTATTGCCTCCTATTATCGGCGATTCATCAAGGGCTTCAGCAACATAGCTGCCCCTTTACATGCTTTAACGAGCACAAAGAAAACAGCCCCTCCATTTAAATGGTCGAAAGAGGCTGACCAAGCTTTTAACGACTTGAAGTCCGCTCTAATTTCCGCACCGGTTTTAGTATGTCCAAACTTTGACAAACCCTTCGCTGTACATTGTGACGCATCGAATTACGGAATCGCCGCAACTTTGACACAAAAAGACGACGACGGTAATGAACATCCCATTGCATATGCCAGCAGGTCGCTGAACTCAGCGGAACGCAATTATTCGGCCACCGAAAGGGAAGCCCTTGCAGTAGTATTCGGAGTCGAATATTTCCGTCCTTTTCTAGAAGGAGGTGAGAAGTTTAAAGTCATAACCGACCATTCCAGTTTAAAATGGTTCTTTAACCTATCCAACCCCACCGGACGATTAGCACGTTGGGGCTGTAGATTGTCTCCTTATGACTTCACAATAGAACATAGGAAAGGGGCGCTCAACACCGTCCCAGATTTTTTAAGCAGAGCAGTACCCCTTGCTGAGTTGACACCGCCTCCAACAGACCCGTGGTACATTAAGCTGGTAGAAAAGGTTTCTCGCTTCCCTCAGTCGTGCCCTAACTTCATATTACAGGGCTCTTCACTGTGGAGGTATTCAAAAACGAAGGGTCAGCGTGATCCCCACTTTGACTGGAAAGAAGTAGTTCCTATGGAGAGACGGCAAGACATCTTGAAGGAGTACCATGCGGGGACCACTTCGCCTCACTTCGGGATTTTTAAAACGTATCGCAAGATAGCCTTGAGATACTATTGGCCTAACATGTACTCTGACATTTCTAAGTTCGTAAATTCGTGCGAGACTTGCGCCGCTTATAAAATCCCACAAAAACAAACTCCAGGCTTCATGGGTAACCAGAAAAATTGTTCAAAACCGTTCGAGATGATCAGCGTAGATATAGTAGGGCCGTTGCCTCGTTCCAGGTCAGGACACATATATTTATTGGTAGTAGTCTGCTGTTTTACCAAATACTGCCTCCTATTCCCCTTACGGAGAGCAACTGGGAAAAACATAGCGTCGAAATTGGAGGAAGGAGTCTTTCTAGTCCACGGAGTTCCCCGGACAGTGATCATGGATAACGCTACTGTGAACACTGGAAGGGAAGTCCAGGCCCTTATCCAGAAATACAACATTCCTCAAATGCACTTTACGCCACGCTACTGTCCACAGGTCAACACTGTAGAGCGATATAACCGCACTATTGTAACCGCTGTGTCGATTCTTGTAGGTCAGGATCACCGATCGTGGGATACCTTTCTATGCAAGATTCAATTCGCAATGAACTCCGCAGTGAACGAGTCTTCTCGCTTTACACCTTTCTTCTTAGTCCATGGAAGGGAACCGGTATGTAACGGATCATGGTATAATCAGTCACAGACCGATACTCTTCCTTCCATAGGATCTAGAGACGAACATGCTTCACAACTGGCACATCTCACGGATACATTCACTTCAGTTTCACAGGCATTAGCGAAATCACACGCGAGAAACATCCCTCACTACAACAAATCCCGGCGTTCATTGTGTTTCCAGGTGGGCGACACTGTGTGGAAACGCACCTATCCCCTCAGCGACGCGGCCAAGTTTTTCACAGCCAAGCTCGCGCCTAAATATACCAAGTGTCGCGTAACCCGACGCGTGAGTGACTTGGTATATGAATTACAAGATTTTCAGTCTGGCAAAATATTAGGAGAATGGCATGTGAAGGACCTGAAGCAGAGTTGTCCCACGTAGGCCACTCTGACATCAGTCACACTTCACCAGCACATTTGGGGTGCTGGTGATGCCAAGATTTTTGTTTTCTCTCGTTTTTTCATTTTCATCTCTTCCCTCATTGAAAGGGATTATTTCCTTGATCAATTTTTTTTTCTCAGAAATAGGCTCGAAACTGTTTATACCTAGTCTCAGCCTAGTACTTGTGTTAAGTTATTGCCGAAGCAGCCTTTCGGCTGTCTGGCGGCACACATATTGTTATAAATAATGACTATTAATTAATTTTTTCTCATATAATGTTTTCTTACGCTTTGCTTACTATTTGTTTCTTATAATTTCTTGTCAGGGGACACCTTTCCTTATCGTATGGATTTTGGATATATGACCGTGTCAATACCCACACCAGCCTGTAGATGTTTATACGCTGGGGTCCAGCGTACAGTTTCTTCCTTCCGGAAGAAACTGTCTGCACGTTGGGGGGTATTGTTACGTTCATATTTGGTGGATTTACTTTTTGAATTTGGCGGTCATTTTAGCTTTTATATTAGTATGGTAACTCCGCCTTACTTCTTTTATCTCATCCCTAAAAAATCGATAGAGTCTTTAGTCTATGACGACCCTCGATTTTACCGATTTTGGGAAAATCAGTCTCCTCCCTATCTGATCGACGTGGCCGTCGTGGAACTGCAGATTGAGTTTTTTCTAACGAAAAATGTCGGAATAAATAGCGTGGAGCCGGGGTCCGGGCCTCTTTCTCCGTTCGGCGGTCGTCCTAAATCAATACCTCGCAGCAGTGAACGACTGCCGGTGCCAATCACCACGCGGAGGGAGCCTGCTGCGAGGAAGCCGAGACGTCAGGCCAGGAAGCCGCAATACCATCCTCGCGGACGCTGCCCAGGCATTTCCCGGCGTTCCTGTTGGCACGCGCTCCTACATTCCACGAACAACCCCAGATTAATACTGGTGAGTCGTTTTTCCTTCATTTAGTGCGGTATTACTCGCGTTGTGTTCCGATTGCATGTCACGCAATCTCGCCATTTTGTGTTGCGTGCTCCGCAGATTTCCCGTCATCGGCGCGTCCGAATCCTGTCGGGACGGCCCGTGACGTGATCCTGCAGGACGAGGCACGAGCTCTGAGCACGAGCGCATGCTCGAGTACTCAGCGACCCGTGGCCTTTTTGGCATTCCGTGCACGGTGCTAGCCACGTGTCGCCATCTTTCTTTTCGCCTGACCCCTTCTTGTGCTTGCTTCATTTTTTAGCTGTTTCCTTTTCTCGATTCCAGGGGTTGTTCCCGGGGGCTTGACCTCGAGAAGGTAGCCCGACTGTCTGACGCCGGTCCAGCCGAGTGCTCGACTGCGTCGCGATTCCCCGCTGCCGCCGATCGCCTGCCGGTGTCTGAGAGCTGGCGCCGCAACCCGCCAGCCTCTGGTCCGCGCCGGCTCAGTCCTGCACCACGTGGTGATCGGCCAAGTGGTAACGCTCCACCCTCACGGTACCGTAAATCAATTCCTCAGTTATAGCCTCCGGTTTAATTTAATATGCGATTGGGTCATACCATAGTCACTAGTGTAAAAAACCAACCAATTTTCATAACTTAATTTCCAAGGTTCACCTCGTTGAGTTATCCCTAAGTCCGTTCCATATGTAACTTAATTGTAAAACTGTAAACTGTTATCCCGGATCCTTCCGAGCCGAGGTAACTTAACTTTCTTCCATCAATATAATTTCTATAAATCTATTTCTTAATGTGTTAAATACTGTAATATGCTACCCGGATCCTTCCGAGCCGGTGTATCTTAATTTAATTTAATTAATTTCAATTGTATACAACTATTTCCCATCTACCTGAATTTGTAAAACTTACTTGTGCATTACCCTATATTATAAATAAAACAACAATTTAAAGTGTATCTCTTCGTTTTATTTGGGTCATGCCACCTAGGTATAAGTAGTTAGGTATAGTAAAATAGTTTTGTAACAGGCTTATGTACCTTTATCACATCATGCCCTTGATATAAAACTGAACAATCAAACTATTGACTTGAACTCTTATTTACGAGTCAATAAAGTTCACATTTCTGTGAACTTCCCACCTTTTGGGAGAGTAGGAACTTAGCTCTTATTCCTTAGTATACAGGGTTTACATTGTTTTAAGATTGTAGGAAACATTTGTTTGGAAAGGAGCCCTTATGGCTTCGCGACCTTTGGAAATCGTGGTTTGATCGTGTTTGTTTAGTGGTTTAGTACAATCCTTTATTCAGCAAACTATCGTTATTTAAAGTATCCAAGTACTAAAAGAGTAACATACAGCACAGAAAGCATTTTTTGCTCTACCGAAAATAGAAATAACCGTTTTTTCCACATTTTCCATTATTTCTTCGCTCCTATTAGTTGCAGCGTGATGTTATATAGCCTAAAGCCTTCCTCGATAAATGGTCTATTCAACACAAAAATAATTTTTCAATTCGCACCAGGAATTCTTGAGATTAGCGCGTTCAAACAAACAAACAAACAAACTCTTCAGCTTTATAATATTAGTATAGATATGTTAAATACCTAATAAAAAAATCACATGAGATTTTTGTAATCTTAAGAATTATCCAACAGTAGGTACATAAACATTATGTATGTGTATTGCGGAGACACAATGTGAATGCATTATCTTGTTGTCACAGTAAAGTAATAATAATAATAATAACGTTTATTTGACCACAATAAAAAGAAACAGGTATAGCAATAGAGAACATTTGAAAATTGTACTAACTATGAAATAGGGCTTAGGGCTATACACTAGTTGGTGAACCCTGGGCATCAAACTAGGCCAGCACCTGTGTGATGATGTCCAGTACCTTTCATGTAACTATCACTTGAAGTGGATAAATGTTGTGGTCCTTATCTAATTTAATTATGTAATTGTGTAAATAAACAAAAACGGAATTTAGTATGTATGCAATCCTACAACAGAGTCAAGTGCTTTAGTCATGAGTTAATGAATGCATAGCAGACTCATAACATATGCAATACCAAGAGATACCACAGTTCCTCCCAAAATTCATAAACAATGAAGAACATTGGTAACATGGTATAATATAAATGCTCAAAACAATTGTTCTGGTAGGCTACATTAAGTTTTTTCAGGAAAACATAACTTAATATTAAAATTATAAAAGAGTTATTTTAATAGTTCTATTTATGTTTCATAATTATTTTGCTAGCCCCCAACTATGTATTGTCATGTACCTATCAATTACCAAACATACATCAGGTACATCCAAGTGCTAGGCCCACACTGATAAGAGCTGATAAACTTTCAATACTACCGAGATACAGTATCATGATTCATGAGATGTTTGTTTGCTAGTTTTTGAGGCTTTTACATAAAATCTAGTGAAAACGAGACCATATTGGTGATATATTATGGTGAATCATGACTGAAAGGTTATAGGATTGGTTGACACTATACATTAAATTGTTAGAGAGAACTAACATTCGGAAAATAATCATCACATAAGAAGGAAAAATGCTGTATTTGGGTCAAATCTTACAATAAAAGTAGGTCAATATTATTATCCTATTTATTGTCAGTCATCTAAAAACCACTTAATAATATCTGTTTATAAAATAATGGATATTCTCACATTGACTGACATGACATGGAGGGACAACCTGGATGAACACCAACCACACTGAAATACATTAGCAATAGGCAAAAATAAATGGAAAGGCTCTTAATAATAATAATGACATACCTCTCGCCCCATTTAGGCACCCTGTTGGTTTTGGTCAGCACTCGCTTGGTGTGCAAGCAGCCATCCTTCACTTGCCGAGCCCACGTGTCTTCTGACAGGACATGTGTGCTGGAACCAGGACAGAAACATTTTGGGATAAGTACATGACTCTTATGTTGGATGGTGGAGAAATTGACATTTATACATATAATAAAGCTAAAAGGGGTTTGAAAGTCTAAAAAAAGAAGATATTAAAAAAATGTTAGGAGTTACTTCTAATTGATAGCTGAACATGTTCCAACAATTTCTAGAAATTGCTGAAAGCTCTAGAAACGGCTGAGTGGATCATCATGATCTTTGGTATGTAGGTAGTATGAGGTCCCAGAAGTGTCATGGGCTACTTTTTATCCTGAAATAATGTGAGTGAAGCCATGGGTGTCCACTAGTTATCTAATAAGCTGAAATTGTGGTGTTATTAGCATAGGGCATACAATCAAAACATTAGTATGAAACTGAGTGTGTTGTTTGTACTTAAACTGTGTATTGTAAAGATATTAAACATCTCTGACACAGACAAAAAATCTAGTAAGTATTGATAAGCATGGTTCTATTTTGTATATAATATAAAGTTTTGAAAGAAATAGAACAAGACTAGAAGAAACCATAAAACTGATTTTATATATAAAAAAATCTGTGGTACCATTTTAACATTAAAAGTTAATGAGTAACTTATTTGTACTAATGAATTGTGAAATTAAACAACCATGAGACTGACAGGCTACTGTCATAAAGGTCATTGGAACATGTTCTTTGTTTATTCTAAATCCATTGGGTAAAGTTCAGTCTGTTTACAAACACAGTCTGCTTTACCCAGATGGAACATACATACATCTTTTTATAGCAAAACATGTCTGACTCAGTGGAAAGTTTGAAAGAAAATCCAAATACCCATTGTGCCAAACATGTTTTAACATAGGTCAGTATGTCAAATATACATTAATAAATGGTGTACATCTCTCCTGCAAAATTAGCTTAAAACAGCTGTATAATACTTTACTTTTTGTACCAGGGGTCTTCAAATCTAGAGTTAATAGGTATCTTCTAGGTAAGTGTGTTACATCCTAAGCTGTAGCAATGCTTAACATCAGGCAGACTGTAGTCAAACAGAAACCTATCCCACATAAAAAAATACACAACCACTTTACCATTTTATCCATCACTAGTGGGTGCTCGCGGTTTCGCTCACATTAAAAAGTAAAACTTGCATCCCCTATTTCACCCCATTTAAAAGTGGCATTTCAAAAAATCCTTTCTTAGTGGATGCCTACGTCATAACAGCTACCTTCATTCCAAATTTCAGCCCAATCCGTCCAGTGGTTTGGGCTGTGTGTTGATAGATCACTCTATCAGTCAGTCACCTTTGAGTTTTATAATATAGATAACCAATTTTTATAACTTCTGGCAATTATGATAATTGTCTTTAAATTTTAAGCATAAATGTAATAAATTAGTATGGAACATAATACGGAATAATTTAAAAACAGTGACTAAGATTGAGTACTCTCAAGCAAGAATAAAACATCTTTTTAGTTAGACAGTTTTTATACAATTAAGTATGTCTTTTCACATAACCTTGTAAAAATGTTAATGCCTAATAATTATCTTCCACTTGACTCAACTATGCTATAAAGTTAATTGGCTTCACTACTTTGATACACTTTATATTTTATTGAAAGAATTTATTATTGTGTCCATACCTACTGAAGAAAGTTTTAAAACAATAATTAGGTATTTTTAAAGAAATTGATATATTTAATGAAAAGCCAAATTTGCAGATGTTACCTTTGAGGATTAGGGTATCTTTTCCAGTATCCACAAGCCACCTGATCCCAGCTAAAGTTGAATGTAGATGTATTCTCATAGTATCTCGCCATTTTGCACTTTTTTTGTTTTTTAATTTTATGGAATGATTGTTAATATTTTCTTCAAAACACCATAACTCTAAAACAACACATTACACAAGATTATTAGTGTATCCACGCGAGTATCGGATTACATAAACATCTGGAACTAGGTCATAACAGATATCAAATTTTAATAATTTTGTCAACAAACACAACACGGCCATGAGGCGCGCGCGGGGCACAAAGGCTTTGTGAATTACAGACTGTGATAGTCGTCACGTAGATTAAAGCGGAGGTGCAGGCAGCCAGTGCCTTCAAAACATCATTCGTTCAACTTGGATATATATACTTATCTACAGAGGACAAATTCCGAACACATGCATCGCATGTTATTTAACACAAAATAACCTACATACGCATTAAATACTAGTTAAAATTGAAAAAACATACATAACAAAATATTACTTAACGTCAAGTTGGCCAAATAAGTGAAAGATTTTGTTGAAAGCACCTCAAAACTTACCTCTTCACCGGAACGTCTTGCTGTAGCAATTTTTTTCGGTTCCAATTTAATCCTATTAATTTGTGGTATTTATTAGATCCAAATCCAGTAATGTAGCACTTATTTAGCTGCCACGAAGTCAATCATAGTCATGTTTCCATTCATGATTCTATAGTTTTGTTGATAAAATATATAAAACTCAATTAAAGATTTTTCGAGATCGGCAATGGATGGATCCGTCGAATGTATGTCGTGTCGATCGACATCGACCACACAGGCCACAGCACAGCTAAAGCTTATGATTTTTGACATTGACGTGAACCTAACTGAGACGTTGACAACTACTAGTAAAAACTGAATGAATGAAAAGTGAAATAAGGGTCAAAACTCACTCCCATCCCGATACATCCATGGCGCATACACCAAGATTATGCCATATACAACAACAATATTATGATCAATAATACATAAATTCAAATTCTTAACGAATAAATACCTACATTTTGAATTTGTTAATAATATGACTGTGCAGGTAGCTGAGATGAATTTATGTTAATTTTTGGCCAATGATAAAATAATAATTGAAACAAAAATTAATATGTACCTACTTAATAAAATAAATAACAAGGCATTGCTAAATAAAATAATTTATATTTTTACTAATCATATAAGTTTAACAATAGCATTTACTACATCCATGGTCTGATCGTTTTTCAAAACAATATCAAAAACTTTAAGATATTCATCTAAATCATTTAGTTTCCTTTTATTAAGAAAACCTATTTTAATAACTGTTTCACAGTTATCCAAACCATCAGTCATTTTAGCATCTCCTATATGATCACCTAATAATAAAACATTGTTTCTTTCTTTTATTACATTGTAGTAGTCAGTTTTCTTTATAGATGCTTCGTTCTTGTTATAAGTATGTATAGGATCTCCTATTCGCCCAGTTATAATATCATCTTCGTTTACTTCCAAGAAATTAGAAATAACCTGAAAATATATAATTCAATAAGCTGTTTGTAATTTCTATCGAGTTAAATCTGAGATTTGATCTGATTAAATTATTTTACTATCTACCTTGACATTTTGAGCATATAAATTAGCAGCTTTTAGAGCAGCTACTACAGCATCTCCCAAGCCAGAAGAAAGAACTAATATTGGGACACCATTAGCTTCACTCCACTTCATGAGAATATCAACACCTTCTCTGTAAAAAAGCAATAGCTATTACAATCAATATCGTATGTTTTCTAAAATGATAAAAGTACATAAGTACATATTATAAATAACTTACCTAAAACTTCTGGACATATTTTGAGCTAAGTTAGCCATTTCCTGCCTATAAAATTTGATCCCCCTGAAATAGAATTCAACAGAATATTTTTATTTTATATTTAATTTACAAATAATTACTTATAGGTTTTTGCCCACTAAACAAAAATTGTACCTAAGTGTACATGAGATAGGTTTGGTTTATATGCCTTGTCTCACCTAAGTAATTTTTGAGATTCTCCATACCACTCTAGCATACTTTTTGATTTTTCTTCAATAGTTATGTTTGGATTATTCTCAATAACCATATATTTCAAATATAATCTGGTGTCTTCATCTTTATAAGCTTGAGGAGTTGAAGGAAGACGCCTGAACATTTCTAAAACATATAATGAATTCATAGAAACATATGTAATATGTGGTGTTACCCATGTAATAGGATAAAGAAACAGCCTATATTGTTAATATTAAATCTATCTATATATGTATAATCAATCTCCAACATTATTATACTCTAGTAAGTTTGTATGAGATTGGTTAACTTTGGTGATAAAATAAAAATATTATGAAGCAATAATAACATACCATAGCTATTTAAAACAGTTCTTCCGTTTTCACCTGGGTCCCGGGTCAAAGTTTGATCAAAATCTGTTACTATTTGTAGATGTTCATAACCTCCTCGTATAATATTATTGATTTTAGCCAGTAAATCTTGATCATTTCTTATAACTACATTCGAATTCCGTAAATTTGGGATATCATCCAGATTCCTCATGTTTGTAGTATATGTTAACGCTATAAATAAGACTGAATTAAGTTCATTTAATTATACAAATATATAGCCACAGTTAACTTGTAGTACCTAACTAAGTGATATTTATTTATTAGTACTCACTTATCAAATTCAAAATAAGAATATAGACACAATGAATAACACTCATTCTGACTAATATCTTAGTAACACAATATATATTTAGTATATTTGTTTATTTATGAAACTTAGACTTTATGGAGCTTTATAGATAGGTATTTTATTAGATAGC
The DNA here is from genome assembly GCA_964023185.1 of Macaria liturata. NCBI lineage: Eukaryota > Metazoa > Arthropoda > Insecta > Lepidoptera > Geometridae > Macaria > Macaria liturata. The sequence continues at coordinate 988,869 of OZ026809.1, forward strand.
ATCGATATGTAAACTCTCTATCTCTAACCTATTTACATCACAGCACACACAGACCAATAAGAGATTTACTTTACATTTCGATAATAGATAGAGGAGAGGATAGAGATAGAGACAATGCCATTTGACATTTCCAAGCACAGCACAGAGAACAAATTAAATTTCTTATCACAGACCACACAGAGTACTAAGGCCTGTTCACACGCAGCGAAGTACAGTAACGAGTTAACTTGCGTCATGTTCTAATTAATAAGTTGATATAGTAAGTAGCGTCCACACGGGGATAAGTTAAGTTGTGAGTCTCTTGCAGGTTTATTTTTATAATGAGAGTTTTTCGAATTATAAAGACATTCGTGCTTTATAAATTCCTGCACAAATGCATAAGTTGTGTTTTCATTCCACTTCATTTTTAATCAGCACAGACCAGGTAGATGAAAATCAGTGTCTTACACTGCAAACAAAACAACACAAGAATGGCGAAGCGAAACAATAAAAAAACACAGTTGTCACTTCCAAGGTAGGTAGGTAAGTGCTTAACCAAACTATAATTTCATCCGTCCACACATATAGTCAAAGTGTTTTCTATTCACCAACAACAAGCCCACGGCAAGGTATAAGGCGTATAACTATAAGGTCTCCTTTCTCAAACGCCAGTCAACCCAGTCCCTGTTGTGTACTTCTCTTGCCTCCGTTAGAAATCTCTGGCAATCCATTAGAAATTTCAAAAAAATAGTTTACCTATAAACTGATTACTCCAAACTCCAACGTAATTTTATAAATTTCTTCATATCATTATTTTTAAAGATTAATCTTCTACCTTCCGCATAAAAAATATTTCGTGAGTAGGTACCCTAATATAATGACAATAGAGTTCTAATGTAAAGTTTTATTAAAGACCCAATCACAATATCTTGTCTGTGCTGAAATGTGAGGGAGCCATATTCTCTATATAGTCTGTAGGGACATGAATAACTAGTGTAATTTGGCGAAATTGCAGCAATGCCGCAGAGGCTAAAGAAAAAAAAACATGTAACGTCAATCAAAAGTGTCAAAACACAAGTTTTCATTTACAAACTCCAAACTAAAAAATGATTAAAATTACAAATCTACAATACTCAATACGCACATAAATTAAATCTAGAAAATATATTTAAATAATAGTCTTTCAAATGACTCTTTAAAATGCAATCCAATACTTATTTTAATGTTTTTACAAGACCAAACAAATTAGTACCAAAACAATATCCTGAATGCTGTTTTTAACAAATTCAATAAGATACTAGTAATAGTAAATCAGTTTTTAATATAATCTGCAAAAAAGTATTTAAAAATGTTGCAACCAATCTGTATTCTCAAAGCTGTTGCATTTGTGGTAAGTGTGATGAATTAAGTATGCATAACATTTTTTTTGTACATTGTCTTTAAAAAAAGACTGAGAAATGAATAGAAGTAATAAAGATCTTTGCCTTTAATGGATTAATAGGTTAGTAACTATCTAGACTTAAACTAGTTATTTTAACTAGTTATTACTCCTGTCTACAAACTAACCTGTCCTGTCTGTCCTGTTAATCAAGATGTTATAATGTAAATGCAGCCTTTTTACCTATTTTAACTTATAATTTTGGTTATATTTTTCAATTATGTACATATAAAATACTACCTAATATTGTAAATTTTTCTATGGTTACAACCATAGAAAAAATTAAAACCATAGAAAATTGTAAAAAAATGTATGAATTTTAAAAATGTTGATGAAGTAAGTAAATCTTAAAATGTGCTTTCCCTCTAATTAATTAGAATCATGAGAATGTAACGTGACATGATTTTTAATAAACTATTTCACTTGATATAACATGTGTTCTTGTAAAATAGATGCATTTCTTCAATTCTATGGATATTATTAATTGATCAGAATATTGTTTCAGGACCTACTAGCAGTAGGTCTCATAGTGCCTGTGCTAATGATCCAAGCAAGGAGGATAGGTGCCAACCACATTGAAATAGGTCTACTGGGATCTATCTATGCTGGCTTCCAGTTAGGCTCTGGGCCTATGATTGTAAGTAACATCATTTTCAAATACATTGACTCTCATTTAAATTTTTATATCAAAGTTTTCATCATCATCATCTATCCTTATCTCACTACATGTAGGCCTCTCTTTGTATGTGCCACCTGTGCCAATTTTGTGCAGACCTCACCCACAGAGGGCCCAAGATTGAATAGTCTCCGAGCCATGTTACTGCTATACATAGCTCTTCATCTGCCACAATGTTAAATTGTCCACTTTTTGGCTCATTTCATTTAGGAAAGTAGATTTTAGTAAACAACTATTTAACTAGGTATCTTACTTTACTTATTGTACAATGAAATACTTAGTTAAATTTATGTTGCTTATCCTTTAAAAGTGTGTTAATTAACACTCTCACTTAAAACAAAATGTTCTGGCCATGATATTTGATCGTTAATTTTCTAATTTCATAGATCATTTGTACACATTAATTAATGCTGTGTTAATAAATACATTTTTATCTTTTTCAGGGAAGTTTAAGTGACATCAAAGGCAGGAAACCAATACTGATAATGTCTTTAATTTTGTCCTGTTTGGCTTACACTGCTATGGGATTTGCAGATTCTGTATACACTATATTATTGCTCAGAGCTATTTTAGGTAAGGTAATATTTTTTCATAATCTATATAAAAATAATAGAATATTTTATTTGTACTTATTAGCTATCAGAAAATTTATTTGAGACTGATATTGACTGACTTTTTCCTTTTTCAGTTTGATTATGATGTTTTTTATATGCCAATTCCAGTGGAGCTGAATTTAGACCACAGATAGTTAGGTATGCTAGATAAAAGTCACTTGCTGGTCAAATGACTAACTGACGATAAAATAAACTTACAATAAATGATTTTGTCCCTTTATCCTAGTAAAATATAAATAACAGTCGTCCTTGGCATATCAGTGACCCAATAAATGGCTCATGTCACTAATAACAAGCTGACTAATTGTAACACAGCTGTAAACCTATATAAGTACATGCAAATCCAAATTTTGACTTGAACATATTTTATAGTATAACATGCTACTACACAATTCCACTGCCATAGTCCTCATACAATAACGTAAAAAAAACATTGCACATTTGTATTATACATATATAAAGAAAACAAAATAAAAATAATTGTATTATGTAAGTTTGATTTGTTAAACTTTTAATTTTGCAGGTCTATTTAAACAAACCCAGATGTTGACGCGAGCCATGGTCTCCGACTACGAGAGAGACGAGGCGAGGCAGGGCGAGATCTATGGCAAGATGAACGCCATCTCCGGGATAGGGATCACTCTGGGACCCATCCTGGGAGGACATGTGGCAGAGGACTATCAGGACTTTGGCTTCCAACTCATTGCTGTGACTGTAGGCTTCTGCTTTCTTATGAATGCAGGTTAGTTATTAGAATTGATTAGATAAGTTTTCATAGTTTTTATTATGTAAGAAATTTATCAGAGATAACAGTAAATAGTGCTGATACACACACTACTAGACTAGTGATAAGATGGACTGCGTGAGTAACTAGGCAAGCACATACCTCTTTATACTTAACTAATTTACTAGAGGGTCTCTAAAATATATTTTTGTTTCTATAACAATTCAACAAAAATTATAACTTGATGTCTATCCATCATGTTACCATAATCATCATCATTATACACATGCATCAACACTGCCCCTAAAACATATTTTTTTTACCATTGCCAGGTCTAATAGCCATCCTGCCGCCTCCAACTGCAAGACAAAGAGAAGCTTCACAATGTGATCCATCATGTACATGTGAACTCGCCGTCAAAAGGGACACCAGAAACATATCACAAATATTTGTGTCAAGCATCAAGCAATCTTACCAAGAACTCAGGAACATAGACTGGGCCAATTATGGGGATATATTTGTATTCAAAGGCTTAATAGGTTTCGCCATGGGAGTATATTACTCCATATACGCAGCATTCCTTAAAGAGACTTACGAACTGTCACCAAAGTATATAGGCTATATAATATCATTCCAAGGTATTGTAGGTTCCTTAACGAGTTATTTTATGGGTTTTATTAACAGTTTTTATTCGTCTGACCCGGACTGTAGTAAACGGAATAACCATGTTTTTATTTTATTGACTACAGCGTTGATAGGAATTGTTTTGTCGTACAATGTTTATATGTATATGTTTTGGTTGGTGCCATTGGCTATAGGTAATGCAGTGGGGAGGTTGATTACTTTAGAGATGGTTTTGATTCGAGGTCAAGGCCAGCATAAAGGAAAATTGATAGGGGCTTCAAATAGTGTGAGGTCTTTATCTGGGGTTATTTCTCCAATGATAGCTGGCATGATCGGTCATTGGTTAGGGGTAGGTTACGCCATCTATGTGTCATTAGTAGGAACTGCGACAGGACTTGTACTAAGTTACCGATATAAATGTAAAAGATGCGCGCCACAAAATGTGGAAGCGGATCGGCCTGAAAGAAAAAAAAGAGAAAAAGAAGATTAGCAAAATTTTTATTTTAATGTGTTTGACAATAATATTTATTTTTCCGTTGGAATTAAATTATTTGCGTTTTTTTTACATTGTTAAATTGTAGTTTCATTTCTTGGTGCTGGAAATCATAGGATTATTTTAAAAGCTAATGAGTGCTATTCGTTCAGTTTTTACGTAGCAATGCAGCGACAGATCATCGTGATTATTTGTATATATAAAAGATATATAGGTTTTACGTGTGAATTTACACTCTCAGTTCATAGCGGGCAACGAAAGCAAAGCCGCGCCACAAAATAATAAAATAAATGTAGGGACTTATATGTACTACCTTTTTCGTGAAATGATGCTTTGTATTTCTTATCTGTAGCTGCTATGTTCGGTCTCTATGCAATCGTTTCGTGGCAGCACTTTTGCCACGTAAATGCTTATTATCAAGTTGCAGAATATATTGGTTTCGATTTCACCCGCGTACAGAGTTATTTCACGTCAAATCCACCGTCATTCAAAACTTCAAAACTAAACAAACGCCAATTTTTGAACAACAAAGCTAGCTTAATCGTATATAATTTAAATTAGAAAAAATCCTACAAAAAAAATTTAAAAATAACAATAAAACGGCAACAAAAAATACTTAAAAGGCTCAACATGCTGTGTTTTTGTCCGCCAAGTCCAGAAGATGGGAAAATAAATCTGTTCAAAGATTTTACACAACTTATACGAAGGAAGGAGTTTGAAGAGGCTTACATTCAGGTTGGTACATCTATTTTCTTACCTATTATTGATTGTTTTTAAACAACCAGCGATGCTATGTGGTGTAGCCAATTTAAACTAAGATGTTAAATAATATTTAAAAAAAATCAAGTGTTGATGATATTCTCTGAATTTGATTCAATGATTGCATATAAATTTGTAAATTAGTCCAATTGTGCTAAGAATTTAGCTGAAAATGCAGATCTTATAATAGCAAAAGTGCGAATTACCGTCTTTTTGTTCAGTGACCATAGACATCTATGTACCGGAAATGACCTATTTTTATTATATCTGTGACTTTTTTCGTTCTCATCAATTCAAATCAACGCCAAAAAAACATGGCGCGTCATACTTTAAAACTTTTGATAAAGGTATACATGTGAAATATATTTTTAATATATTAACGTGCATTTCACAAAATGCTTTGTCTTTGTATCCCCAATCCTGAAAATGAGGAAGTGGATTCTTACAAAGACTTTTTACAAATTTTACGACGGAAAGAATGCGAGGAGACTTTTATTGAGGTAGAATTTTTATGAAATATAAAACGTTAACATAACATATATAAATCTATACTAATATTATAAAGCTGAAGAGTTTGTTTGTTTGAACGCGCTAATCTCGAAAACTACTTACTGGTGCGATTTGAAAAATTATTTTTGTGTTGAATAGACCATTAATCGAGGAAGGCTTTAGGCTATAAGTATAACATCACGTTGCAACTAATAAAAATCTGGAAAAAACGGGGAAAATTATTCATCTTTCAGGGCTTTCGTTGCGTGCGCTGCGTAAACGGTTCAAGATATCAAAAAACTAAGTATGAAAGAATTATTCCTCTTGAAATGATCTAAGAAAATGTCCACTACAGTATATAATAAATAATAAATAAAATACATTTATTGGGACATGAAACAACAAGAGATACAGAACAATACAAGATAAAGATATATACAATTAGTAGGTACACGTTTCATGTCACAATCCGGCCCCAACTCAGCATGTGCTGGATGCAAGCATTCAGCGCTGGTCTTCCGTTGGAACCGGCAGGTGACGTCACGAACGTGACAAAAGGTAATGATAAAAATGTACATGTAGCAAACGTAAACAAACAAAACCATAGTACAAACATATAACACATAACAGACGACGTAAAATATACATTAAATAATAGAACAAAAAATTAAATGAAAGTATGTAGGTATACCTACATACATCAAAAAATAAAATTTACAATAAATAAATTAAATGGCACTAGCGGCGCTTGCATCTTTTGATGGTCAAAAATAAATGTCTTTAACTTTAACTTAAAACCAAATATATTTTGCGAGTTCCGAATCGGCGGAGGGATGTTATTCCAACATCTGGTCGCCGCATAGCGGAAGCTACCCCTGAACCACGGTAATAGTATCATACAGTATTGTAACTCGGCCGTGTCCTTGAAATAAGTGCCTACAGCCGCGCGTGGCCGCGCGGTACGTAAGCAACGTAAGCATGAGATAGGGCTGTCGCTGTCGCCCATCTACAGCGTTTTAATTGCATCTGGCTACTATGAGTTTCGAGATTGTAAATTTATTACTTTTTATTTATTTATTAGCACAGATACTTAGTAACAATATAAAATATTAATATTACCTACATAAAATACTTTGTGAATTGAATAGAAAGTGTTCAATAAAAATGCAAGTTGTATTTTTGATTGATAGATTTAATTAAAAAACCATGATTATGTAGGTGACTATAACAAATCAACAAATCGCATTTATTTTGTCAAGCTGTGTACACTTATCTATATCTAATAAATAAATAAATAAATCTTATAAATTTGCGACCGAAAAATATTTGCGCCTTGACTGTGATGTACGAAATGCTTTATTATTATATTTTAGTGTATAAAAAAGGAGTTTCCAGGTAATTTAAAAAAAATTATATTTGGGTGCGTTATCGAGGAATTCATGCAACCAAAAACAGCACAATATATTCTACTTGTCATGTTAAATCTACTTGTACATATTTTGAGTAAAAATTCGCGCGGTCCGTGCCGTCCGTTCGCCACTGCGGCGCAACCGCGACTGTAGTCCGCACGCATACCCCGCGACTTGAGTCTCGCGCCAGACTTGAGTGGAGCCACGAATTGCGCCGATCGCGCCCGACTATAGCCGAGCGCATCGAGTTGGACCCGCAATGGTTGATACGAGCGATAGCGGCGGAGCTGTTAAAATTGATGTTAATTGTTTAAAACAACGATTAAATGAATTGATTATAAATTTTAATTATTAAATGGTTCGCGCGTAATAAATAAATACAATACAATTGGTAACAATTATTATTTGTTCATGTGTAATATTTGCTGACCAATAGTTTATTATTTAATTGAAACTAAAACATTGATTTTTGGACGGGTCCGCGCGTTCAATCAAAATCGCTCGCGCTGATCCCGTTGCACTTGCGATTGATTTGTATTATCGTTTCCACACCACTCTAAAAAGTTGATAATATTGGCGCGTTTTTTATAGTGGTATCCTCGATAGGCCTACATCCACTACTACTACACTCTCTGAAACTATACAAATAACAACATTAATTATTTTGGTATTTTCGTAGCCACAAATCTTCTTAAGGAGGATTAAACACCACAAAGGATTAAACACCACAAAGGATTTAACACCTGCGCGCAGTAATTTGTTATTCAATTGTTGTTATTTTGAATGTTTATTATTGTTTCATATTGTTTGATTAATTAGTTTTATTAATATTTTTAGTTAATTCAGTTTAGTATATTATTTGTAAGGTTGTATATATTCTAGTTTTATATAGTTGTTGATTTAATGTATTTTTAAGTTTATTATAAGGTTTAGTTTTTAATAAGTCACGATTACTGCTCTGTGTTATGTAAGTTGTTTTGAATAAACGATACAAGTTTTAATATTGTTATTTGTATAGTTTCAGAGAGTGTAGTACTAGTGGATGTAGGCATATCGGGGATACCACTATAAAAAACGCGCCAATATTATCTACTTCATAGAGTGGTGTGGAAACGATAATACAAATCATTAAAATCGATTGCAAGTGCGACGGGATTCCCGCGAACCATTTTGATCAAACGCGCGGACCCGTCCGAAAATCAATAAACCAATTCCAAGTGGTTTTTAGTTTTAATAAAATAATAAACTGTTTGTCAGCAAATATTACACAAGAACAAATAATAATTGTTAAAGAGTTATTTATTATCTTATTAACATTCATAATCAATTAATTTAATCATTGTTTTGAACAATAACATCAATTTTGACAGCTCCGCCGTTTCGCTCACATCAACCATCGCGGAGCCAACTCGATGCGTTAGGCTATAGTCGGGCGCGTTCGGCGCTATTCGTGGCTCCACTCAAGTCTGTCGCGAGACTCAAGTTACCCCGCGCATACCACGATCCGAGCGCGTAGGTATAGCTCGCGCGTCGTTCGTTTATATGAAGTTGGAATACTGTATGATACTATTACCGTGCCTGAACGCCGCCGTGCCGTGACGCTCCGTGATGAGCTGCCCGTGCACGGCCGAGAAAGTTGAAGCCTCGTTTTCCAGCTAAGCTTTTCAAATAAATAGCGTGGTTCTTTTAATTTGACTACCCCGAAAAGAAGAGCAGCCAGGTGTAGTTTGCGTCGGTGTAGCATTTTGAGGAGAGCATGTTTGTATTATAATGTCTATCTTAGAACCGTTTTTATGGTAATAACTATTCCACGCGGACGAAGTCGCTGGCACAGCTAGTATATAGAAATATATAATATATAAAACGTTATGTTTCTTGTTTATGTACGACTGTATTTACGCATGTTTTAGTAGTAAGTAGTCTGCATAACCCTTATTTCTTTTATTTTAAATTTGCAGGTAACAGACAGCTACACAGAAAACCTCAAGTATTACATTCGACTTCTCTACTCCGTGACAATATGCGAGGATACCTACCACATGTACTACGGACAAATCCGGAAAATTATCAACAGCTTCGTAGGACTTTACAACCACACCATGGACTCATTGATAAAAAAGGTCGATCATTTCACAAACATCGTGCAAAGAGACGATCTAATCATTCTAATCGATAGAACTATAGCAGGACATCAAATAAAACAAGTCGAATTCGGAAAAAGTTTCTTGCCAGTGAGAACTCCTTGGGAGAAAAGAGTTTATGAAGAAATAGAAAAACTCTATGCGGATTTTATGACCAAACTAATGGCAGTAAAGGAGGTGATATATTTGAAGCTGGATAGGCAGAGTCGGGTTGAAGAGTTTGCAAAGGAACATTTTCCGATAACCGTGAGGAAGACCAGCGAGATATTTGATACCGCACATCTATTTATGGCGAAGATGTTGTCAGATCGGGTAAGTACCTACTTAAGTATGTATTGGCACAAAATACAGAAGTAGGTATTGGCAGGTTCGTACCTACTTCGTACATATCATACGGTATTCCAAATTTAAAATCTTGGGCTACTATTGAAACTTGGCTAAAACAATGGCGATTGCTCTCCATTTAGGCGCACTTGTCGCGTTAAATTGTAAGATCAAACTTTTCCATATTATTGATGATTATTGATTAGTATGGACTCCTAAAGCCATGTCAAATTCTAGGATGGTCAGAAATATCGACACTAAATGTAGCCGCTTTCATACAGACTAACTCTTTGTAATGTAAACATTAATTCGTGTCCAGATGCCAAACATCCGTACAAGCCTGGAGCAGATCCTGAAGCGTCTGCGCAACAACCTCAGCGAGATGGAAGTGGAGCGAGATGACGTCATCCACAGCCTGCTCTGTCAGCTGTACGAGAAGAACAAGGAGGCCATGGCAGTGTCCCGGAGTGCTAAGAGGAACTCCATAGCACAGGCTGAGGTGAGGATATATCACCAGCCTAGTGCTGGACGTAGACCTCTCTCAGTGATGTAGTCAGGACTTTTGAAAACTACAATTGATACTAAACGCAAAACTTTTACGTACCCCTTTTCTCTAAAAAAAACTTGGCCTGCAGCAAGTCCTCCTGAATGTGGTCGTCGGCGAGTCCTGGACGCCTCCTGGCATCCAGGTAAAGCCTGACTTATTGGAACACACAGAATTATTGCACAGTAACACATTAGGTTGTAGGTAACACTCGCGTTATATTTTTAGATTGTTTTATGCGTAACGTATTTTCTGCTCAAGAGTGGGAGCAGCACTGTCGATGTAAATGTCATTCTTTGTAATAATGCGCGAGCGCGGGGTATTAATGCGCGAGCGATAGATGCGATTTTACATCGACTTGATGAATGTAGATTTTAGGCAAGCCAAGTCCCTACAATAAGAAACTCATAATTATATGCCTAATTGATAGTTTCTGTTGCTAGACGTACCTAGACTTCTCTCAAACATCGTCTTATTCGCTTCTATATATATGTAGATTCGCAGAATCGTTGGAAAAACTTGTTTTTGGTTCCGTTTTCAGGTAGATCTTTCAATCGATGGCATTCGTACACGAATAGACCACTACCAAGTACACTCTTCCGTGCATCGACTACAAACAGAAGTGGCTCACTGGACGACCAAACTGAACGAGTTTGATATTATAATGAACAACCTCGCTTCGCTCAGGAAGCAACAAGACGAAGCCGTGAAGCAACAGAAAGAAACACAGTTTTTAAAGTTAGTTCTTTGTACGTGCTTATGTGTATTTCTGCCCCCATAATAGTCGCTAAAGCTCACTGGACGACCGAATTGAACGAGTGATTTGATAATCTCGTTTCGCTCAGGAAGCAACAAGACGAAGCCGTGATGCAACAGAAAGAAATGCAGTTTTTAAAGTTAGTTCTTTATCTACTCTTTGACTCAGTAAAGCGATAAATAAGATCTTATCAGAGCAGCCAATTCTGGTATCGATTGTTTTATAAAATACATGAAGGGTCTCTGACATGGTGTAACGACTGCCAAACGTTCGGATCCCACAACAAAAAAATGCCATACCATTTTTTGTTCATACATTCGAATTCCATCGCGGCGTACGCCCACGTCCTTCCATGGATGACTCATGTCTTCGGGTTTTGAGACACTAACTCACAATACTATTGTACAACATTCCCAGATGTCAGAAGAAGCCAGAATGTCAGCAGGAGTGCGCCAAGGCCTTCCCGAATTTGTACTACGAGAGGATGGAGGAACTGAACAAGAGGGTCATCCACGAAACTAGAGCGCTCATAACTTTCTTCGCTGTTAAAGGTTCATTTATTACTTCTTCTTTGTATTTGAGAGTCGGTCTCTTATCGGTGGAGCTGCCGCCACGATTCTCGGTCTTCCCAGTCTTCTTTATCTGTCACCTCCATGTACAATAGAACTTGTACCTTATATTTGAATTAATTTACTCCAACATGAAAATATTTTGTTCAATTTTTTTTGGGCAAAGTAGTGGGTCTAAATTTTTTTTTGAGTCTGTAACAGTTACCACTCAAACCTGTTACTTAACACCCATACAACTACGCGAGGTTCGCTGAGACATCGTTTTTATTAGCGACCACTCTTGTTTTGCCGGTTCAGTGTCCCTCTCCGTACGTTTGGCGCCGAGTGTACTATAGGTAATCGGAGATAAAGACGCTACTTACTGCTCTGAATATCAGCATATAGTTTACCCATTCTATCATTTGTGATTAGATAGATGGTTTGGTGTAAAAGTCGGCTAAGCAAAGTTGAAATTGTTTCAAGTTTATGGTTTCGTGTACATCTATGTTATAAAAAAAACGTTACAGGTGCTAACCGCGTGCTATACCAGGACGGCACGGGGCAGTACTACGTGGACGAGTACAACCACCAGGTGTACGTGTACCAGCACGGGTACCGACACTACCACCGGGACTGCTACGGCGACTTCAAGCCGGAGGTGAGTTGGACACCAGTGTCCATATATGTCCTTGTGTCCAGTTGCGACCGATATCTATATGGCTAAATGACAGTTGAGACTGTTTGGAAATTCTAAATAAGATATTGAGATAGATTAGAATATAACACCACCTCCATTCTTCTTGAGTGGTGTTTCCTCATTATTGCAAGTCGTGAATCCCTGCAGAATTATGTATTTCATTAAGCGCTGTGGATTAACACATAGACTTCATATCATCGTGGAGGCAATCGCATGCGATTACCAATGTTAAGCAAAGTTCGACGCGGTCAGTCCTTGGATGGGTGACCGTAAACTGGCATTCCATTTTGGGCGCTTCCGTGGGTCGGATGACACGTTAAATTGTAGGTCCCGGCTGTTTGTCTAGTACGGCAGTCGTTAAGCCATGTCAGAGGCCCTTAGGGCGGTTTGAAAACTCTCGAAACCAGAATTGGCCACTCTCACACTCTCAAGAAGATATCATCGTGGGGACTGACTTGTCATATAAAAAAGAAACACCTAAAACTGGTGCAAATGACCTCTCAGATAGAACTTCCCTTCGGCCGCCATTTTGAGTCTGGCCGCCATCTTGTATTACTTTTCCCAGCGACTGTGGCTCATTGTTACAGGCCGGTGAGGAGAAGTACTTGTACGACAAGCACGGTCGCTACGTGGTGCGCGAGGGACAGAAGCTGTACCAGCTCGCCTCGTGTACCAGCCACTTCAAGCTCTGCGAGCAGGACTACCTCGTTAAGGTGAGTAATATATTTTTTACGTAGTGAAATACTTACTTTGTAATTGCAGGTATTACCAATAATACAGCGGCCAGCAAACTTCTTGAGCCAAAGTCGACGTAGTGGGGGTAAGTTCGCGCATTTACACTTCCGGACATATTTTATTGGTCATTGTTGGCGTTTGTAAAAAATATTATACTAGCTATTTTTTTACCAGATCTTTTTTGCCTGGTGTCCTAAATAGGGTAAGGAACTCCGAGTCTTTGCTTTCTTTTATGATTTGTTTTACGGTACCGACAGACGTTTTAGTTGCTTCTGCAGTCTTTTTTATAATTTCTGTTTGTTTTGTAGATCCTTGCTTCATGAAGCAATACACATCATACACACCATTTTTCTAGCTTGTCTCTTCAGAACTGTGTTTATTTTGGCGGTCTTGTCCAAACATTTTTTGGTAGGTAAAAAAAAATACAATGTAACAAAAACAAAGTAACAATAATACAATAACATACAAACTTTAACAATAAGACTTCTAAACTCGAAATAGCCTATTGACACTGCACGCAAGTGTAGTCAGATGCTAGCGGATCATGCGCGCAACGCGGGGAACAGGGGCCAACTGATCGGCCAATCACGGGGACGCGTGCCGACAGAATGCCCCCGCGGACCTCTCTTTCCACCAACGATACCTTAAAATCGTCTACTGCGCACTCAAGGTCATAGCTCAAGAAGTTTGCCGGCAACTGTACCTACCATTGTTTGTGCATTAGTGCTTGACCACGGAAATGGCAAAAAATTTAACGAATTACTTTATCAGTAGGTACTTAACTGAAATAATGATCATTAATACGCTGTAACAGTGACGTGATGTTTGGATATGCGATACGCTATGACTGTATTAAAACACGGGGTTTCACACTTTCGCTAACTTGAATCTGAAATCCCATGCATTTCAGGTGACCCCGGACTGCGGTCACTCCAAGACTGGCAACAAATCGTGTCGCATGCAGATCCGGGACCCCAGGAATGTAGCCATACTACCTGACTTTGAGCCCATGGATATAACCAGTAAGTGTGGCATAAGTATATGTAAGTGAGTTAGTGTGTGTGTGTGTGTGTAAGTGCAGTCACCTTTAACGGGAGTGATTTCAGGGTGAATTTTCATTGGTTTGATAGCCCATGACAATACCTACGGTTAAACTATCTGTAACGCCAGACGGAAACAGAACGTAAAAGTGAGCAACCATACCGAAAGGCAAGCAAGAAATGCTAACCCGTTTTGCTTTATATTCAAATTATTATTAAGTAACTAGCGATTTCTGCCCGCGGTTTCGCTCGCTTTGTTACGGGATATAGCCTATGTTACGCTCAGGACCATATACTATGACTATACCGAAAATCACGATGATGGCGAGAAAGCGGAACGAACCCACCTTTCCATTGATATAACAAATTATTTTATTATGCCAAAATAAACACAGTTATCTAGTAAGAACTTAGATTAGGTAATGTACAGGAGTTTTTAAATCTTACATATAGCAGTACAAGTTGGTATTCCATTGTTCCGCGCCAAGTCTCATAGATGGGCTTGTGTTGCGGGACAGTGTAAGTATGATATATCTCCAGAGAGCCTGCCGGCCGACACGGTGCGCTACCTGTGGGCCGCGTTCGGCGGCGCGCTGCCGGCCGCGCTGTGCGACGTGGCGCGCGCCGCGCCCAGCAACCCCATACACTACCTCGCGCACAAGCTGCTGCACCACAAGTATGTAGGGTGATTTTAGAGTCACTGACCTCTATACTACTAGTACGCAAATAATTAAACTAAATGTCAAAATTAGTTCTCAGTACACTCAAGGTCAGTTATTAGAATACACTCGAAAATGAAATACCAATTAAAGACGTCCATTCTTCGCAGTTAAACAGAGACATATAGTATGCTAGCTTTTCCCTGCAGCTTCGCACGCATTATGATACATATACATATAAACCTTCCTTTTGAATTACTCTTATCTATTAAAAAAAATCTTTAAAAAAATATTACTTACAGACAGGAAGTGACATAGCTTTATACTATGTAGTGATTATATATTTAAGACTCAAAATATTTAATCGTTCCCGTTGACGCGTTAATGTTTGCAACTGCGGGCATTAACACGGGATGTTATTTTTTTAAATAAACACGTTAGGTATAGAACTACATATAATAGACTTAATTTTTTTTAAGGCGAGTGTGTGTGCGGTTGTGTTACTACTTCACACTCAAACGGCTTATCTGATTTGGTTGAGATTAGGCATGGAGGTAGATTTGAAGGATTAACACCGGCTTTTTTATTCCAGATAACGCGTGTAACACCACGGGGCGTTGCTAGTATACTATACAAAACAGCCGAAGAAAATTGACATACTTTTTACTCTGATTTTATTAGGTACCTATATAATTTCCTGTTATTTCAGGTACAGCAAGACCACATCGGAGCTAGAACAAGAGAAGAAAGTTGCGGAGGAATATAGAGCTAACATATTCAAGGGACGCAGAGAGGTAAGAAGTTATATATAGTGTAATTTATACTAGCTGCTCTCTCGTTAGCCTATCGAAAGGAAAATAGGGATATTCTACGTTAAATATGTTTATGTACCTGTACTCTAATAGCCTAGCTACCAATATATTTTTTAGTAATAGTGTGTAATTAAACTGAGTTGGTTTGTATTTATTACTTATCCATATCCCATGAAATTTGTTTTTGTACTTATTCTAATAGTAACCCATGGATCACATAATTATATACAATATACATAATACATATATCAAGCAAACTGTGGAGAGAGAGATATCAAGTGCAGACCTGGTTTAGTAAAAAAAAGTAAACATATCGTTTTAAATAATTCCAGAAAGCAGAAGCGGCCAGTCGCTTGTGGAAGTCGAAGCAAGTGAAGCGCCGCAAGCCCGAAGAGTCTGACGACCAGCACGCGCGGGCGTACGATGCAGCGCGCGTCGCCAGGGACATATTTATAGAGGAGATCAACAGGCAGCTCGGGAACTAGCTGTCTTACATTATATATTTTGCTTGTTTGATGTAGTGTTTTATTTTATTTTCCTCCTTTAGTTGGATATTTCTCATTAGTTAGGGTCGTGGACGTCGTAAGTGGCAAATTCACAAATAACTTGAAAAACAAGGTGCAAGCAAGGTAACAGGGTACTTCAGATTAAAAAGATGCCTCGATGGTGGAGCGGTCTGCAGCCAGTTATATAATGTGAAAATAGTCATATTTATAGAAACTCTAAATTAATCATAATCTACTAAATAAAAAAGTAAAATCTATACCTTCATTTGGACAGTGTGGTCGATTGTGACTCACACACTCACTTATTCTGAGATTCTGTTGTGGTACCTATATTTTGATAGTAAATACTTAAATAAACACTAGTTGATGTGGCCTACAATGAATCACAATTTTCACAGTACAGTATAATAATCCTTCAACAGCTGTAGAAAACATCACGAAGGGGCTCAAACCGCAGACAAATAAAATAAAAATAAACATTTTAATAAAGGTACAGGTATTTATTGTTCAAGCGTCTACTAGTAATACCGAGACACACTTCAAGACGTCCTGCTTAAAGCAAACTCATAATCGTCTATTTGAAAACGAATAAACAACCAGACAAAACTACGTACTCGAATAATTTGATGGACAATAAAAATTTAATGAAATCCCACTGCCGGTAATAATATTTGGTCTAATTATTTATTTCAAACAAAGAAACTAAATTAATTAACCTATATAGCACTATGTAAAACAACAACCAAAATTAAATTGTACTGCGCAATATGAAGGACATAAAGAGGTATATGTGAATGACGGTGTTTATTATGATGCAGGTCACAAGTGATCATCGACATCTGATAATATCTCTCAAAATTTAAACACTTTCAAATCAATAGGTCATGAGCGTTTCGGTAAACAGATTTGTTTTATAAAATTTTGATATAACAATAATTTAACTCAATGCAAACTTTAAAGTTTAAGAACTCATTAAAGTAAGCTTTTTGCTTTTGCGAACTTAACTGAACAATGTGTTAGTATTATTGATAGGATGTTGTATAATATGTTATATCGGATATTTTGTTATATACTTATGGGTATATTTTATTTGCGTATATTTCAAAATACACTCAATATAGGCCGAAGACTTCTAAGGATCACTAATTCTCATGAAATCCGATAATATTAATATTCCATTTGTTAGTAATTAGTAAAGATGAACCTCTATAAACAGGTACAAAAGTATTTTCGCTCGCTTTTTTATTTTATTTACAAGATATGAAACGATACTTGTCACTCGAATATTATATACTTCAAGTGGGCAATAATTGCGGTAGAATCAATTACATAGGTAAATAGATTTAATCAATATTTTGTACGATCAAGGAGAAACTACGCCAAAGAAATTAATTCATATTTTATTAGTATTTTTTCTAAGTACGAAGCAATTTAAAAGCATACCAAAAGTAAACTACTAATTTCGAAAAAATAGTTTTTTTCCGTTAAGCATTTATTAAAAACTAATACAATGATAGTAAAAACACAAAACGCAAGAATTTAGAAAAACAAAATGTAATAGAAACACTAAAATATGAATCCCAAATTTTCCAACGTCCCAACTTATATATCTTAGTTTATAATAAAAAAAAACAATACGATAAAAGTATACTTCGATATTTTGGATAATGACTATGTATGTTGTAGTGATAGAAAATATGTACAAAAAGAAACTAAACGTCACTATATAATCGAGAACTATTTCATACCGATGTAATAACTTGGTTTCGCACGAGATGAGATAAAGTAAACCAAATGTACGAGTAGTGGCCATCAGAACAGTACACCACATTCGGACGTCACAAAACAAAGATGGATGCTGTTATAGACTTCATATATTTTAAATTTTACATTTAGTCGAATCTCTATATTACACATCTAATATATTATGACATTCATGAATGGCCAACGTTAACACAAAACTAAAACCTACTGAAAATCGGTTACGATGATACGAATGAAAACAAAGTGTACTGTATACAGTGTGTGAATGTCGGTGAAATGTAGCAGGAGGGGTTTGTGCCACGTAACAATAATGTAGGAGAAACACATTGCGAGGAAACAAGGAAGGATGTACACAAACAGGCCTCTATGCTGGAAGTACTGACCGAGTGGAAGGAGTTAGTTGCAAACAAATATATCTGATATATTATATATCTCCGCGGTCAGCTCGCTCCCAGCGCGCACATTCATCGAATAATGTTAGGAATCTATGTTAATGTAATGTAATGGTGATTAGCCGTAGTTTTTACAAAGCTCTAACACATTTATCGGGTGCTGTTAGCATTACTACACGGATTACCCACAATAGATACAGTATATGACTTTAATTTAAGCACACAATGATATTTATGAAATAATCCATTAATAGTTTACAGTGTAAGATGATAATCGACAAAGACTTTTATGTCAAATCGTGTGCTATCAGAAATGTGCTGAATAGCGAAAAATATACAAATAGCCACAAAGGTACAAGTAAATTTGGTAAATTAAAAAGACAAAAAACATTTTTTTCCCTTAGCGTGCACGTACATTATAAACACAATTTCGAAATGTAGAAAACATTTTCGCCAAAATAAACATATTTTAAACGTATCAAAAGAGGTGTTTCTGATACTGCATCTATAAAAGATAATCCGTGCGTAGAATCGAACAAAATCACGTTTACATTACTTTCCACGTCCGAGACATGTATGTACAAAAACATTTCAAACAAAACTGTCCAACCTTCTACTGGCGAGTAATGTAACTGCAACTTTATTAGATTTGTACTAGTTATTGTGGATAGTCTTCAGACATTCGCACTGCTGACATAATACATAATATGAACATATAGTGTAAACATGTTATCATGAATCTATAAATATATGGATGTGGCACATAAGTATCTTTGGTCGTCTGGATTGGACTTGAAAATTAGTGTCGAAAGGTAAACGAAGTCTGAATACAAATGTTGATAACGTATCTTTCAATTCCCTATTTTAGTTAATTAATAGATAAACTGTATTGTCGAAGAATACGGTATAACGTCGGAACACGGTGTTGCACATATTGAACGATACTTTGCGTTAAACGACACATTACTAATTTAATTCGACAGGACAGACACTATCAACGTCTCTTTCTATTCCCATAAGTCAGAATAAGACGGCAACATTTAGAGCCTTCCAATCACAAACGCTGTTAAATCCAAATAGAAAAGTACATCACTGAGTGGAAACGAGACAAAGCTACACACATGTGTATTATCGTCTCATCCACACACACATAGATCTACTCTTCCACTGCCAACTATATAATTCGGGACAATCATAGACTCTCCTACCATCACATTTAAAGGAAAGCTTCTAAACCAGTATCCGTCCTACTCCCCCCACGTGATCAGAAAGACACGAAGCTAGTTTGCGTGGTTCCTCACTAGGTCAGCAGTGCGAGTGCCGGTGCGCGTGTTGGTTCAGTTGCTGAGTGCCTCCGCCATCTCGGCCTGGCAGTCGAACGTCTCGGAGCTGTCGGCGTGCTCCGGATAGTACTCCCTGTATATTTTGTCCAGTAGCGCTTGCCTGGAACACACGGAATGATAGTTTTAGTGATGGTCGTAGTAGATACGAAGATTATTTTAGGGACAGTATCATTGAGCTACGATTATACAGAGACCAGTCTCAAACTAAAAAGCGCAGGCAAGTGTCCGAACGCTAACATCGTCAGCGAGCGCAAACAAAAGATACATATTTTAAGAACGTGCAAAAGAGTTAGGTAATCCAAAAGTCTACTCAACGTTAAGTAAAGGAGTTTTGGTTCGGACATTTTTTTCGAGCGTTTGTGAGTGTATAATGTTAGCTCAATGGACAGTATAAATGATTCGATGGAATCTCGTGGAAGGCCCACCACAATGTATCTGCCAAAGAAAACTCCCCAAACGGATTAATTCTGTGGGGGTGTCACGAACCTCAGTCATGAGGAAATACGACTCAAGAGAGAGATAAATCAGCAACTGAGGATGTAAAAAACTTACGTTGGTTATTATTTAATCTGATTTGTGCAAAATTTGGTATTGATGGATTAAATGGAGTTACTTAAAGTTAAAAACGTGAATTAACACTGCTCTAAATACTCATTAACTCTTGTGTTTAGGATAAACCATTTAAATACGATCAGAATCCAAGCGGATTAATCCAAACTTTTAAATAAAATCTATTATAAGTTGAGCAGATAATAAATGAAATGAAATTACTACAATATCTCTCTTTCTCTTTGAGTCGTATTTCCTCATCACTGAGGGTCGTGACTCCCCCGCAGAATTAATTCATTAGGGGAGTTTTGTTGGGCAGATACATCGTGTTGGGCGCCCAGATCCTTCCACGGAAGACACATTGTCCTCGGATATTGCGGTCCTCAGACATGTCGGTTTTCTCACGATGTTTTCCTTCAACGTAAAGCAAGTGCAAATCCACAATAACTTGAAAATACATCTGAATCTTGAAAATACAGAAATGAAGTCATTGAAGTACTACAACATCACAAGATTGTACGTTTCTTGCAAAGATAAAATCATTGTTTTAGGAAATCAATTAATATACATATGATAATACAACTGGCTAGTGACGCGAGGCGCATCAAACTGTGCAGATATGACATCACCGGTGATGCAACTTGTGTTCATACGTCAAGGACTCCATACCAACATGCTATCCTGTGTTTACACTAGATAGTTTATTTAAAAAACACTTTAACGTAACTTTTTTGGTATATGATGGTATATACGTTCAGTAGGTAATAAAGATGTTCTTTTTAGTTGCGTAGAGTTACACTTGCTGAGAAATGAAGAATGGCATTAAGAAGAAACCGACATGTTTGGAGAAACCTAAAATTGATGTCTATATCTCAGAAACGACTGAACCAATTTTGATGACAGTGCAGTTATTCCTTAGGTTGAAACCTGGAGACCAGCACTGGATAATTGCATCCAGCGCATGCTGAGTTGGGGCCGGGTTGTGGCATTAAACTTCTGTTTCATTCAAATGTTGTATCTATTGTTTGCTGTTTTAGTTTAATGTTTCAAAAAACACATATGTACACAAGTTTGTAAAATTAGAGAGATAACCTCATCCAATATTGACAATAACACATGCATATGGCTCGTATCAAGGCTCGGCACAAGGTTAGGAAGTTTCAAGAGTAGGCTGAGACGCTGGCTTATCCAGGAAACTATCTATGATTTTGACATATTTAAATTAAATATTTAATTCGTTTTACAATATAGAAACTACCTAGGAAATTGTAGGTCTTCTAATATATTTATGTTAACATGTAATATATTATAGTTACCGTAAGGCATGATTAAATTTAGTTGTAATAACCGGCTAGCACTTACGATGATGGAAACCTCAGTTTTCCGAAACTTGTCGAGCTAATTTTCGACATAATTATTGACGTAAGTGGTTGCCGGTTATTACAACTAAATGTAATACTTTTTTATGAATAAAGATGATTATGAATCATTAACTGTTTTGTTAATGAAAGATTAGTGTTGTGATACGTACTTGGCAGGCAAGCCGCCGCCGGGCGGCAGGCCGGGGATGTTCTCGTGCATGAGGTCGCGCAGCACGCGCGTGAAGTGGCACGACTCCTCGCGCTCCTCCGAGCCCGCGCACTTCTCGATCAGCGCTGGAAGTACACACACCACACATTAATACACAGAGTATAATAAATAGTGATTCTTGATCAATGCTGGAAGTAGACACACCACACGTTACTACAAGGACCATATTTATATTATACTAGTGGGTGCTCGCGGCTTCTCACTAGAAGAAGAAAAAAAACTAAGTAAGAAGAAGTAAAACTGGCATCCTCTGTTACACCCCTTTAAAAGTGGCATTTCCAGAAAAAAACCTTTCTTAGCGGATGCCTATGTCATTAACATCTTCTTCATTCCAAATTTCAGCCCAATCCGTCCAGTGGTTTGGGCTGTGCGTTGATAGATCACTATATCAGTCAGTCAGTCACCTTTGAGTTTTATATTATTTTGATGTAACTACCAAACCCCGCCAACTCCGTTTCGCCAGTTTGCAGTACATGTTATGTATCAGAGATGACGCTGTATATGAAAAATGTTTTTCCCTGTTTTCCCGCTTTTCTGTTGAATTTTTCCTGAATTTTCTTTGCTATAAACCTCACGGAGCCCGAGACCTTTCCAACGAATGCAAAACCGTGGAAATCGGTTCGTGCGTTCTTGAGTTATAGCGCCAGGAAGGAAAACCCGACTTATTTTTATATAGTAGATTACTACCTACTATTTTAGGATAAAAAGTAGCCTATGATACTCCTAAGACCTCACACTACCTACATACCAAAAATCATGATGATGCGTTCAGCCGTTTTTACGTTATGAGTGTTTGGATAAACAGAGACACAGATAAACAGACAAAATTTCTAGAAATTGATAGAACGTGTTCTGTTATCAATTATTTGTATGTATATCCAAACATATTTCGTTTTAAGTACCTTCAATGTTCATACTTTCGACCCTCTGCAGCTTTATTATATGTATGTATAGATAAAACAAATGTAAATAAAAATAATAGAGCAAGTGTCTATATAATAATGTGTTACAAAGACCCTGCCTAACTCCCTGTTCTCCGCAAACTAATAGTCTTACGATCTTCAAAGCGAGAGTGAATCGGTTCTTATTAAGCACGCTCCATTCTAGATCATCACTATCAATACAATTATGGTTTAGGCTCTATGTCTTTTCTTCCTCAGTACTACAACCCAAGTGCCTCCAAGTGTCTCTAACTCCGAAGGGGATATGTCCTTCTTGAAAGCATTACGTTTGTAATAATATTTCACCTCTATAACCCTAATAAAAAAATAACTGGTGATCCTATAATGAAAGCACGCGCCTTGATTAACTAATAATCAAATGAATACTAAGTACTGCGAGAGTGAGGTAATCTTGAAGTAACGTTAATATTTCAGTCTATAGTCTGGCATTTGCCGGTTATTTAACGTTTCATCATGTTACCGCGTAATACTTTCTTGTCACGAGCAGAAAACTCGACTAATTCTAAAATTACTTTTGATACCGAGGACATGTGAATACTATATATTTTACAGATATTTTTGCAAAGTTTGTGAAACTTGCCACTAGATATGTTTTCGTACCCGAGACGCCTTGGCCCCGCCGCGATCTAAGCACGATAAGACTTAACTTTTACTCGACATATACATAGGTACTGAAAAATTTTCCACTCTCTCGTAAAGAGTACACACTACAACATAAATATTCCTTAACACGAGTGTATAAAAGAGTAACAGTCTAAAAGAGCCAAACAGAAAGGCGTTGTTAAAAAAACTAGGCTTTCTATACACTGTGACAAAGTGTATAATTCTGTAGTTTTACTAAGCAGAAATATTTTCAGTAGGTTAGTAAAAGAACACGCAATTTTATTATATTCTACAACTAGGTAACAAAAGTAGGTACCTAAGTTTGTTCGTAGATTAAATTACTAGAAAGAGAGAGAGAGTCAAATTACTATAATAGAGAGGGTCAAACAGCACATGTTGTTTGCTGACTTGATGGTGTGTGATACACTCGACCATTCCCAGACTTAGTTACTCCCAGATGAGTTAGATACGTCACAATACCTAGATAATAATAGTTAAAAGTATAACGGTGACAATAGTCTGTTTTAATAGCCGTGACATACCTCATTGCCAAATAAACGTTTCAAGATCAGCTGTACTCAAAGTCATACGAACCATAATATGACTTGTGTAATATATGTTTGGCAAAAAATTTCACCAATGTAGCGATAGACTAATATCTAAAAGTCTTTATCTCAGTATATTAACTGCTCCATTAGCTTAGTTGGTAGTGTCTCTGCCTTCTAATCTAGGGGTGCGAGTTCGATTCCCGCGTGACACAAGTTATTATGAATTTTAAAATGTGTAATTACTGTGTTAAGTCTGGTCTTTTTTTTTTTAACTTGTACGGGTTTGCACTTGGCCATAGTTTGCCTGATATGCAAGCAAAGGCTATGGCCTAAGATGGAGCGTGCTTACCCGATAAGAACCGATTCACTCTCGCTTTGAAGATCGCTGGATTATAGTTCGTGGGGAACAGGGAGTCAGGCAGTTTCTAAGTATAATCAGTATGTATTTACAAAAAGAAAAGTATACATGTATTATATCAGTTATCTAGTACCCATGATACAAGCGTAAGCTTAGTATGGGGCTAGATGGCGCTGTGTGATATGTCTTGAAATTTTATTTTATTTATTAAAATACACTAAGTAAGTACATCCTTTGTCTAATCGAGTTTCAGAGTGGTTTTAAAATTCGACACCAAAGCTCATCATTTTCATAATAACCTTAGTTCTACCATGTAACTGCGAATCTGTATCATATTGCAAATATTTGCAAACTCGCACGAATGCTCCGCAGCAATTCGCAAAAATGTTTCAAACAACGTTCCCACGATGCAGCATAGCACCGCATCGTGTTTTATTAACGCTTACATATAAAAGCCTATGACATCGTTGTATTCTAACGGAAATACAAGAGGCATTAAATTATACTCAAAATAACATTCAGCACTTTTTACCATCTATACATGATTGAAGACTTTTGCTATATTTATTTACGTATTATTTATTTATCTTTTTTTATCTTCTAGGTAAGCGTGTTACATCCTAGGCTGCAGCAATGATTAACATCAGGTAGGCTGTAGTCAAACGTAAACCTATCCCACGTAAAAAAAAACGTTTTGGACGGTAATCAGCAATACGCAGATTCAAATGCTGCCGGTCGTGATTATTTTCGCTCATTTCCCGAAAAAGTTTAAGTTATATTTAATCGAGTGAAGCCGCAAGGCGTCACACTATCGAATACAAGCTATAGTCGGTATAGTGTCTACGTTATATCGGAGCGGAGACGAGCGCCACGCACGCCACCGCCTGTGACTCGACGGAACTACGCGCCCTTGACCGCGAAGTGAACTAGCTACCGACACTGGAGATATTTCACCAAGGAAACGTGGGAAAAGTTTGTTGGTAGCTACTCGTCAAAGTTCTCCAAATGATAGGTCATTACAAACTACTAATTCAATACTAGCAGTGTGGCGGTAAACTGGGATAAAAAGTAAAACGTACGGAGACAACAGGCTACCGATATTTTTCCAGAAAAGTGTATAGTAAAAGAGTAGTTATAAACTTATCACTTACACTCTTCAGCTTTTTTATATGTATAGAATACAAATAAAATGTTCCAAATTTTAATGTTTCATTTTGGCTAACAAACCGGGGTAGATACCTAATAAAAAATATTAGCGTAGTACCTAATCATGTAACATTATGTACACACAAAAAAAATACATTTAAATGAAGTAACATCTCATATTTTTTCAAACGTGGTCAATGGAATTGAGAAACTCTTTTTTTATATCTATAAAGGCACATTTCTCAAATACGCCACGCGGCTGAAACACCGCCTTGTTTGTGATGGCGTGGAATGGTTTATTTCATGGCGGCGCTGGCGACGCGACTATTTCTGGAAACTCCTTCATACACAACTTATGGGACGAGTTTAAATTTAGCTGTTCTTTCCCATCATTAGTTTACTAAACACCACAAGTTTAGTCGGATTTCATGGCTCAATCGTGCCCTTGGACGTCTATCTAGATTTTAAAGATTAATTTTTGGCTTTAACAAAATGTAACTGACAAACTCATGAGTTTTTATTCCGCCCAAGAGGTTTATGATAAGGTTTATAAACAGCTGTACTATAAGCAGACCACCAGCAGTGACCAATGGCTTAAGCTGAAGATTACGAGTACTTTTTATCAATACTTTTATTTAACTTTCTACATCTGAATGAGTCAGTACCATTTATTATACATATGTACATATACCTAGTTGAATATCTACGCCCAGTGTTTACTAATATGTATTTACAGCTCAATCTCGTGTATAGATATGATTTAAGCAGCTAATAAAAACATAGAGCTTCACTGTCTCAACTGTGATTAGCAGGTTGCCTCGACCAATGTCACTTTGACATATCTAAATAACGTTCTTAGGCACATAACCTTTTAGACCTAATAGTTGCGATTTAATCTATGCGCCAACAAGATTACTGCAGAGGTATTTATATGGCTTCGCTTCTTATATCGCCTTCGACGACCGCCAGAAGCCAGAAACTAGGCGACTCTCGCACGGCGCGATCGTTTCATTGCTTTAACCCTTACGCTCTCACTAATCAATTACAATTAATATAATTGAAATATAATTCAAATGAAATTTTAATTGAATTTATCATTCAATTCTAAGTGATAGGGCCGGGACTAAAGCAATGAAACTAACCGTATACAGTTCAAAAATACTTTAATGCAAGCAAACAGTAACAAATTTGTTAAAATTAGGTGTACTTTTCTAAGAAAAAGTTAGAGATAAAGAGAAAATATGTTTTCAAATCGTAGTTAATATCACAAACTGGTATCATTCTATTATTAATACATAGAAACATTCAATTGTACAGCTATTGTGTACGAAAGAATAGTGTACCTAGAGTTGAGATAAATTTCTATTAATTATAAACTAATTCTTTAAATATTTTTCTACAGTACAGATCCAATAAAATATTAGTTTTTTTTTCTATTTTCTAGTTTCTAGTTATAGGTAAGTAGGTCTTTTAAAGTTCTCTTTTCAACTTAGTAATAGAATAACAAACACTAATTTAGGGTAAATAAATAAAACTTAACAACTCAATAAATACTTATTTGTAAATATTGTCTTTGTAAATATATTGCTATTTTTGTTACTTTATGAAATGTTTCAAACTTTGTACTATATACATTTACTAAGGAAAAGACGTAAGTATTAAATATTACAAAGAGGAACAATTAACATACAAACTAGTAAAAGGTAGATAAAGGACAAAAGTAGACATTTTTATTAGTACTAGTAAAACTAGGCTCAGCGCAAAATTCACTATAAACTAGTTCTAAAATATTTTAAGAACACCATGTGATTAATTTATTTTGCCTAATTTGGCAAAGAGCTAGAAAAGGGTTTATAAAATTGTTAGTAAGGCCCTCATTGGTTCAAACGTTATACAATTACACAAGAATACAATTAATTGTCAGTCAATAGGGTATTAATAAGGAATATTAGGGTTAACTACGTAATATTATATGTAGACACACAATTCTTATATTCCAAACATTTTAATTGAGACATTGTGTATTTGGCACAATTAGCACATGTACAACTTGTTTATATTATTTTTACTGACTGTCAACTTGTCTACAATATATATTCTTACATCAAAAGATTTTTATCAATCCCTTGCCAGATATGATATAGTGTAACATTATTATACTATAAGAGTTCTAAACGTCCAAAAGGTAAGTCATCTCTAGTTTTTAGTCAGATTTAAAATAAGATAGAAACAGGATTATGTTTTAAGTATATGTGTAGGATGGAGCTTCTAGGTATTATCGGCGCAAGACCGTAACTAGTGACGTTCTAAAAGAGAGACCTATGCTCAGCAATTGATAACAGACTATAGACACATAACGGCACGGATAATTCACATGTCACAGTTCTAGCCTGCTGTGATGATGATGATTTGCGGAAAATTCGTCGAAAACAATTCGTCGAAAACAATTCGTCGAGAACAATTCGCCGAAAACACAATTCGCCGAATCACAATTCGCCGAATCGAAATTTATAGAAGATTTGCAGAAATTCCGTTACAAAAACTGTTCCGAACTATAGCGGGCAATATTTTTAGGGACCTTCGACTATAGCGGAAAATATTTGTAACGGATTCGGCGAATTGTGTTTTCGGCGAATTGTGTTTTCGGCGAATTGTTCTCGACGAATTGTTTTCGACGAATTGTTTTCGACGAATTTTCCGCAGACGGACGATGATATGAAATACATTTAGTGATACCGGGGATTTACAATAAATACGAGTCCAGTCTTATCACTCGCGGAGAGTTCAAAGTAATTATTGCCCACATTTCGTCTTCATTATTGATTGGAAATGGCTCCGTTATTAACCTAATATCTGGGCAGTTAAAGGTCATAAACCGGGTTTATCTAGATCTTAATCAGTAATACAACTTGCGACTAGTCTGTACCGTGTTAGTATGCATCTTTAGCCAATCTATGATGGCTGTATAATATTCTATGCGTTAGAAAGTTAGTTCGTATGAAAGGGGTCAGCACTGGTGTCGAGAGTTCTCAAACCACTCTAAGGGTCTCTGACATGGCTTAAATACTGCCGTACAATGACGATCAACAGAGGTTTTTTTAGATAACTACATAATATAGACTTTACAAAACCTAAATTGAAACTTTGTAACAATCACTTTTCTTAATGAATTTCAATTTTTATCGTATCGCGTAATCGGCTAATGATAAATACATCGTTGAACCTTGCAGCATATTTCTGTTTAGCCTGTTTAAAAAAAAACACACAATAATAATTATTTGAAATCCATATGAAATCTAAGGTTAAATCCGACGGAGATTTTCGCGTGAGCGCGTGGTGACCCTGTACCAGTAGGTATATATATGCGATACGTATGGTCATGGTTTATTTAGAAGCTATAATTTATTCTATGCCATGGTGGTAAACATGTGGCCATGTGTCTATATATGCTTACTATATATGTGTGTGTGTGTAGCAGAATAACTGTATTCACTAACAGAGAGGATTTTATAAATGGTTCTTGAATGGGTGTCGAGACGGTTTTGGCTGAAAGTAGCATTGTATTGGATACATTTGGGCAGAACATGCAATTATTGTCATGTGAAAGTGGTTAACTTACAGACTTTTAACAGCTCGTTTATGCCCAAGTCTTTATATACATTAATTACCATGACAAAAGGCCAAATAACGCCATTAGGTATTTTAAACTCATGAGCTCTTGTGTCTCCGAATATTATCAAACTATGATAATGGTACAATAGCAAGTTTTCCTATGATAATCCCTACGTTTTACGGAGCTCTAGCAAATCATTATGCGAGTTTAATATATTGTATTGTTGAGTTGCTGTGATATATCAACAGATTACTATTAATAGATTCATGTTACAGATGAATTATAAATTCCCCGAATTTTTCTCGTTATTGTAAAAGTATTAAATAATTCAGGGTCTGATCTACTTCTCTTAAACAAATTTAATCTAATTTGAGCATGAAGAAATAATTAACATACATACATCTACACGCACACACAGATTTTCGTGTTTATACTAGAAGAAGTAGTTGATGACTTGTTTGCAGACTCTGCATGGAGTAGGTAATCTTTCTAAGTCAGATATCGGTATTCAAGTCGTGACTTGGGACATAATAACGTGGAAGTGATACATACAAGTACATGAATTGTATGTACATATGTTTACTCATATGTATAGTATTTTGTTAAAAACAGTGATGTTTAAAATTTGCCCAAGGTGTAAAGGAAAAAATCTTTTAATGGAGCACCCTACATATGTAAATTAATAGGGACTTTAAATATTTTAAAACCACATTAATTTAAACATCATATCAGATTAAATCTTCAACTACCTATAGTTATCAGATCATATCGATTATCGAGCTAAAATATTTAAATATTCTCCTTTATACTTCTCAATACTTACCCTTGAATTGTATACACAAGTGCGAAATTTTAAGCTAATGTTTGGTATTTCTGTATCCGATTATACATTGACTTCACGAACAAATTACACGAATCAATGAATGCTTATTTTATGCACTTTCTCTAACTGTTGGTGCATTTTCGATGCGTTATGTATGATTATGTGTATGTGTGTTGCGAGGCAGAAGAACGGCAGGTGGACCAAAACATTAACGGACTGGAGACCCATGACTGGCCATAGAAACAGAGGTCGCCCACCAATGCGATGGGTTGACGACATTAGAACAACCGTAGGGAGCACCTGGATTCAATCTGCGCAGGACCTGGACGAGTGGCGTACAAGAAGAGAGGCCTATGCTCAGCAGTGGGCGACAACAGGCTGATGATGATGACGATGTTGTGTTTTAGGAGAACAATCAAATCGACTGATGATGTGTTGAAAATAATAATTGAATTTGAATCATTCAGGGGTAGTATACTCGCGGTATTATCGAAGTTAGCCAGTATTATATGGAACTATTGGATTTGTACGCTCACTCGAGTTGTGTTGAGATAATAAAGTCCCATATACCTATTAAAGTAGCCTATTACGTCTCCATGCCAAAAATCATAAAGATACGTCTCCGTTGAAGAGTAATAAGGATAAACATACATCAACGAACTGACTATCGTTTTATTTTATTGAATGTTTTTGCGTAGCAACAGGTCCTATTTAAGGCGTCAATTATAATGTTTAAGTCTGTAGTTTACATACTTACGTATGTCATTTATATGAGAAGAGGTAGGTCAGGTAATGTAATGTGTTCTTGTAGGTACATATAAGCACTGAATACCGAAGGTATAAAGCATAAATCGATGCTCCACCATTCGAAGCAAGAAAACTGTTAATAAACTAGTGCACTCAGCGAATGGAGCATTACTAGGTCATAGGTTTATATCAGAACTAGAAAAACTATGCACCTTGTGCCTAGGCATTGAATGTAGTAAGAGTATATAAGTATTGATAGAAAAATAGTTAAAGTTTTAGCTACGCCCTAAAACCTTCATAAATAGGGTAGATGTAAATTGTGTTCACCAAGAGTAATTTTCTAAGAAGAAATTGAATTGAAATGTTGCTATTTATAAAAGAATGGTCAGAGTTACGTGTTATTACGTAAATAGTAATTGGACTCCCGCGGCTTCACCTGCGTGGTATAAAAAATAATCGTATCAGAGTGGTAAAGTTAATTGTCGAGTTTTCATTACGACTTAGGAGCCTCTGATATGGCTTAACGGTTGCCGTAATGACAAAATTATATTGATGATGAATTGTAGCCTAATTTGGTATCAGTTTACACATCATGCAAGCTTAGCTTATGTAAACTACCTAATAAAGGATATTTATATAAAATTAAGGTTAGTTCTGTGACACTTCATTATGATTGGTTTAACCGTTATGTTAATTTTTATTTAGTTTATGATCATAACTTTGTCTTCAATGTCTTTATTAACGGTTTTAATCAAAGAGTTTCTAAGAGTTGTTATCTAAATTAGAAAGATCATAGATTTTGTTAAAAATAGAGAAACATTTACTTACTAGTTTTTGGGTATCACAATTTGTCTTTAAAAGTTTGATCAGAATATTATAATATCTAGTTTAACTTTGAGTTAAACTTATACATTTCATGCTTGTATAATCAAATATTTTTTTTTATATTAGATACTTATTTCTTCTGTTATGTACTATATAAAAGGCCTGTCCGGGCCATTTTACTGACATCAATAAATAATATTTTGTCTTTAATATGTATATAATATACTTTTAGTACATAGATACTACCTATATACATACATATTGTACTGTATAATTGTGACTATATTTTTATAGATTTCTAAATACAGCTACTGACACTGGTGGGTAGTTTTAACTAAAAATATGTATATAAGTAACAAAATAATTATGGCATCTGAAAACTGGTAACAATTGCTTTGGCCGGCAAAACACATTTTAGCGGCCTAAAGAACACATTTAAGTTTACACACATTTTTGGAGGATTATAATAAAATCTAGGAATTAGACAATGTCTAAACTAAACCTAATATATTAGTGAATTTCTGTATGTATGTCTGTTTCGCTTGTCGCTGCAGATATGGCTACATTTTGACTCCTACTACAATACGCTACTTTAATGTTACCATTACTTTGTGAGTATTTGTCATCTCCAATAACTATAGGTGTAAAATTCGTACTGTTTCTATCTCTCTGTTGGTCTATGACTGTAGAACTTGTCAGATTCTGACAATTTGTGTCTATCTGTCCGTCTTCATTTGTCATGGATATATTATTATCTACATTCTGACTAGTTCCCACCTGTCTGTCTGTGTCTGTATGACTTGTTAAATTCGGACAAGTTTGACCAATACCCTTGTTATCTACTTCAGTAGTAAGTTGCACAGTGTGTTTGTTTGTGTAGGCAACTTCGTGTGTGTCCCTAGATGTAGGTGAGCAAGCATGCAGTAGTGAGTGATAGCAACCTGTGAGCCGCTGCCGCAGGGTCTCGTCCAGCTCCCGGTCTGCCTTCTGCGCCTCCGGGCTGGGCTTGGGTGCGGCGGGGAAGGTCACCAGGACGATGCTCATGTTGTCTTTGCTTCCCTGGAATGGAGATTTGGTGATTAGAATTTGTACTTGAAATATTTATGTTGAAATGTTGTTTTTTTTGTTTTTTCTTGATTTTTTTAATCAAAGAGAGGGCATGTATCCTGTCATATAAAATGGTTTAGGAATTGGCCGAAAATCGAGGAGAATGGCGCCTCCACAGAGCATCACTCTCAAATTTTGAATGAATATTTATGTTCAGGACAAGACAGAAGACTATGGAATAGTAGCGATGGTTACACCAACAAGTCCACAAACAGATAGATATGAATGTTAAGGACAGAAATAAATAGTAAAATACAAAATAATATGAGATGCCACTTCCACACTTTGTCAAAATCAGAACCATAGAATATGAAGTGTAAGTAAGAATCCAACTAGAAACAAAGTATCAAAATATTGAATTTTAGATTTCCATAATTAAAATTATCACTAGTTCCAGCTGTTATACCTCACTAAGCAGACATCCCTTTAAAAGTATGGAGAAAAAACTGACAATTTGAGTAAAGTCTTCAGGAGTTTAGAATTGAGAATTCACAAGGTCTATTTAGGGCAAACAACTAGCATGATAAGCTGATTCAAGCTCGCATGCTAGAATGTTTGTGTCTATACAAGTCTAGACATGACAAACTTCACATCAAGGTCCCTTGAGGCAAGTTATTTATATTCCAACCAATACTTTATGACTGTAAGGCTTATATTGGAGCTTGAGAAATGCTAAACAAAAGTAGTAGCAAGCTGTAATAGAGAATGTATTATAATATTTCCGATTTAAACTCTTTATTGCATTTAAAAGGTTTGTATTTAATTTCAGCCCACCTCATGTTAACATGAAACAAATCTGGAATAAAGTGTAGCAAGAACATGTTTTCATCAAATGTAAAAAACCTATAAATAAACATTTTGGAAACTAAAAACAATAAAAATTGTCACCTGATTTGTTCTTCTACGTGTTGTGATTTAGTATTTTTTCAACAAAATAATATTCACTATATCTAAAAACAGATCAAATAATCCCATACAGTAATCTTATAACCAACAAATATTCAAATTCTCCAGCAGCAAACCCTTGTACCCCTAGCAGGTAAATAATTGAGTAATCAATAATGTCTTGAGACCATAAAAACATTGCATTCATCAACATAATGACATTCTAACTCACTCCAAATCCAATTCACTTGTTGATCCTGAATGAATTGATCCATTTCATTTAACAACCAATGTAAATGTGAGTGATGACTCCACCACAAGTATGGCCTAAAATAGGACTTCTTATTGCTAGACTTATAAATAAACTAGCTTACCTAAGATAGTGTTATAGGTATAATGATTTTGAGGTTTGTTCTTTTTCATTCACCTTTATCTGTATTAAGCATATGTGGTGTATTCTGCACATCTTTCTATCTACTAGTTACTATTTGCACTAATTTGAAGTCCAAAGATATTACGAAGAATGTTATCAAAGATATTTGTCGTTTTCTATATTGGCTAGTCTTCCTGGCAACCTACAATGAGATTCAAAGCTCCAATAATATCAGCAAGTACTGTACATATTAACATTATGTTTAAGTTCGATTCAGTCTAGCTAAATACATTATTAGTTATTTTTTCAAAGTACTTCATTGATTTTGTTGAATTCAATCTCCCAGCAAAGTAATTGTAGTTTGGTACGAGATAATGCCATCAAATTAAACAATAACTCACCTCTAATAACTGGAATAGGTAAATGAAAAGGCCTCACCGATGAGTGGATGTTAGCAATTTGGTTGCATCATGATTAGGCAACAAATGCATTGCCTTCTTGTTAGTAATTAGACAAGCATTATATAAAGCAAGAAAACATATTTTGTTCCACAAATATTGCTTTATAATATAGCACAAAAATAGAGTTAGAACACACAAGTCTCCATAACAAGAATGATTCATCCTTGCAAGAGAATCACTTGGTTATGCAAAGGCACAATTTGTTTACAAAACATCTTTTACAAGAGTTTTTGTGATGGTTATCAGATAAAAGGTGTGACTTAGTTATTCACACTTACAACAGGGAAAATTAATGATAAATATAGCCAGGGCTCAGGTTAGTGATGTTATTGAATAGCAGTCTCTGTAGTTGAAATTAAAAGCCAAACATTAACCAAAGTCAGGCAACTAATGACTAGGATGTGATGTAGGTGGTTGTGTCAGGTGGTACTCACTTTGTAGAGGCAGGTGTCGATGACCTGGTTGGTGATGGCCACAAGGTCATCGGTGAGCAGCAGCAAGGAGTGTATGTAGGCACAGAGCGCCTCGTTGCTCATGACGTCCCACACGCCGTCGCACGCCAGCACGAGGAACTCGTCCTCCGCCTCCACGCGCTCCAGCACAGACACCTCGGGCTCCGGCGACACCAGCTGCTCGCACGGGCCGCGGTCCTGCACCTTCTTGTACTCATAGTCGCCCAGCGCGCGCGACACGGCCAAGCTACCGTTGACGCGCTGGATCATCACGGAGCCACCCGCCTGCACGATGCGCGACTTCTCCGAGGGCAACTCGGGCTTGTGGTCGCGCGTGGCAAACACGGGCGCGCCGTTCCGCGCCAGCACGGCGCGCGAGTCGCCGCAGTTGGCGATGTAGATCTGCTTCGGCGACACGAACGCGCACACAGCCGTGGAGCCTGACTTCTCCTCGCCGTTGGACAGCTCGGGCAGCTCGCGCATCTTCTTGTCCAGGTCCAGGAAGCCCACCCGGATGGCCTCGGCTATGGCGTCCCGCCGGAACTCGTCGGTCTGCAGGATGCAGTCGAGCAGGTTCTTGGCGCAGTGCGCTGACACCCGCGCCCCTGCATGTCCGTCGAACACGGCGAAGTACGACCAGTCGGAGAGAGTTCCGTTCAGAGTCAGCTGCGCGCGGTGAGCATCCTCCATCTCCACGCGCCAACCCTGCATCGACGCCACGCCATATCGAAGACCGTTTCCTTCTCCGTTCTCGTTGTATTTCTTAGTTTCGGGCTTGTTTAAAAACGCCCCCATGCTGAGTCCTCTCTTCTTGTAACGTTAATCGCACATAGTTTCCACACCATCAGGCACTGGAACGCGAGTCGCAGCCGATAACGTAGAAGGCGACCGAGAGCATCACTGGAAGATACGATCTTACGGGTATGATCACGTCAGACGTCGGTTACGACAAGCCGGAGGCGGAGAAGCCTCAACGCGTAGAATCTGCTGTTTAGGAAACTCCTGCGTAAGGTTAATTAATTACGCGATGGTGTTGCGTAGATCTCGATGACAAATCGTGCACTTGGGAATAAAACGAAAAAGCAACTCAAAAAGAATGAATGGCGGACATAAATAGTATTTGTCTATGAATTAGAGATAAAATAATAATTCAAGAACCTTTTTCTGTTGTATCAAACAAGAAGATAGAAATTGTCTAATCGATCAATCAAGCAAAGTTGTAAGGCCTAAGGCACATCACTAGCGACTACCCAAAGACAACAAGTTATCTATCATCAGCCTATCATGTCATGTCAAGTCAAATGTCAATGTCATAACAAAATTCGAGGCGAATTGTGCAAGACTCGATGTTTTGTAATTTTTCCCGGATTTTCTAATAATATCCTTATACTATCATCGGCCAGAACTCAAAAATATAATTATTTACCTGTAAAATAAACTGGTCTAGTCAGGCTCAATGAAAACTAATGAAATTAGTAATTTATCAACATAACCTATTTTCATCTAAATTAGTATTATTTCACTGTATATTTTATAACTTCGTGACGATATTCTAATGTAATAAACAAGTCAACATGCACCGAACTTTTTTGTTGCGGCGGTAAGTCACTTTTCATTTATCTTTATCTAGTACATCTTTAATATGTAAACCTCAATGTAAACTATGTTTATCAGCTGTAGGCTGCAGGGTTTATCTCTGTTGGATGGTGTACTAGAATATATAGCTGTTAAGTTACATATGCAATGGTTTATTATCATTGAATACTAAGATCTTTGATGACAAACAAATGCCCCTGAGCCCACAATCAATTATTAATGATGATATTTGGTAGTGTATCAGAATGATGAGTGATTATCAAGTTTATATGATGTATGTTCACACAGGTTACCAATAAGTATCTACAAAAAGTCAGAAGGTCTCTCCCAAGTGACAAGAAAGAGGATATCATTGCAAGAGAGCCATGTCTGGGCTAGATCACTATCTGTATCATATGTATGCTGTAAGAAAAGAAGATCAGAAGAAGAAAAGGTTATGTCCCAGGCTTATTAATACTGCTTAAGTTACCTAAAATAGAAGTTCATTAGAATCACATGAAATTTTATCTAATTCTTTGATTCAGATAAAATGGAAATTTAAATTGTTTTGCTCTCAATATTATAAATCTATATTAAATATTAGTTATTTATTTATTTGCCAAGTGTTTAATGTACATTCTTTTTAATAATGTCTGGCTAAAGTTTAATTAAAAGGCTTAGAAATAATAGTGGTGCCACTTGTAACACTTATTCAGTATTTTTGTTCCTAATACTTACTTACCAGCCACCCTTAGTTATATCCTTTGTTTGTTTCCAGGTAGCAGAGAGTCATGGCAGGAGAGCAATCAAGTACTCCCCGAAGGCAAGCTCTGAGGTGGTTGGTATCTGGAGGAATATGACTGTGAAGGAGGTGGCTGAAGTGCTCGGGAAGGATGTAGGTATGTTCTTAACAACTCCTATGACTTTATTAACATTCACATAACTTTTATAACATTCAGAAAAATGTATGAAAGAGCAAAATAGTAAACATTACCTTACATTTATGTGTGTCTGTGTGTGTGTGTGTGTGTGTGTGTGTGTGTGTGTATGTATATTTTTTTTCTGAACAGTGTGTGATCAAAATAAGAAGAAAGTAACCATGCTTACCACTTGTACTTTAAAATAAAAAAATCACTTGGAATATCTGATATTGACCTGTTTGAAATGTATTTAAAAATAAGCATAAATAAATAAATTTTTCAAGAAGCACATATTGTGTCTAAGTAATTTTCTAGTTAAATTATGTGTCTGTCAAATTATTCTGTTTGCAATATTATTAACTTATGTATCTGATTAAATATTGTTACAACAGCCACCCCAAATTGAAAGCTGTAAATAAGTTCACAAATTTCATTTTAGAATATTCCATTCATGATTATTGTTTCCGATATACATATACAACTACTACAACTAACACAAACTTGTTGGGTGGGCTCTGCATTTTACATCTAGTATAGAAAAGTTGTGCTCTTGGGAATACAACTGTGTTTACACATGACAATGTCTCTACCTTATGATGGAGGAATAACTGCTCACCATCATCACAAATTTTTGGGTGAAGCTCTTGTCTGTGGAGCATGCGCCATCCTTCCCGATCTTCTGGCAACTCCATGACTCCATAATATACAACATGACGCCCGCATGAATGACTGCTAAACATACAAAAAAAGAAAACTACAACTTGTCTTTCATCCCTTATAATCTGTGATATCTTGAATAATCTAAGTAGATCTAGACTAATTTACTTATATTTTTATTTCAGATCACATCTTCAAGACCCTAGAGTTTGCCGACAAGACCTCCGACATCGATTACAAGGCGAGCACAGTGATACACAACCCGCAGGTGATCCGAGATATTGTGAAGATATGTGGCTGCCGGTTCAAACTGGTGCCCCGACCTGACCAGGAGCCTGTGGAGGAAGTTGTGAGTATAAATCTATTAATCATTTCTGTGCTACATGACATAAAATAACATGAGTATCAATTGCTCAGTTATTATATTAGCTGTAGGTAAGGTATTTGAATAAAAACCAAGCTGTTTTTAAGAGTTTTAATTTATTGCTATAGGCATATATGTAAAAATTTACATTGTAGGCAAGCATGATCAAATTACCTGATTGACTATCAACTGAGCGCCCATATTTCAGCAGATTGAAGTATTCATTAACGTGTTTTTGAGGTTACAGGCACCTTGAATTGTAGATTTTAACTGTTTGTCATAGTACAACAATAGTAAAACGTCAGTGGCACAGACTGTATACATTCTCTTCACTACGCGTTGTGTAGTGGCGTTCTTCAGTCTTAAAATTTAAAAGAAAGAAAAAAAAATGTGTTAGATTTTATAACACTTATTCATATATGTGTTGACCATTCTATACTGGCAAAAATTTTAATATTTTTTTTAATTTGATAAAATGTGTTCCAGAACAAAGACGCAGTCCCAGCGCCGGCCGCGCCCCCCGAGGCCCTGAAGCCCCGCCCGCCCGTGGTGTGTGTGATGGGACACGTGGACCACGGCAAGACCACGCTGCTTGATGCGCTGAGGGACACCTCCGTGGTGGACCAGGAGTTCGGAGGCATCACACAGCATATTGGAGCTTTTGAAGGTATTGAAAGAGTATATAAGCCAGTGAGTGAGTAATATTTGAACAAAAAGTTATTTGTTAAATAGACTATAATCATTATCATCATTTTGTTAATGATTGATTATAGTCTAGCCTATGGCAATCTTGTATCATTTGACTCAAAATTATCCAGGTTTTTTCAATCATTTTATTTTATTTTTTATCATGTTTAAATCTGAGTTAGTTTAGTTAGTTATCAAAACGGTTGGCTTATTAATATAAGATTTTTTCTTCAAAAGATTCTATTTAGGTACCAACAATGTTATACTGTGAACGAATAGCCTTGTAAGTTGTAGCATATAGGGCTAGGTAATGGTATTACATCCATTATCTAATCCCATCTCCCATAACACAAGCGTTTGCTTGCTATGAGACTAGGTGACGCTGTGTAAAATATCCCAGAATATTGTTATGAGTTATGTTATCAAGTGCTAAACCCGCACTACGGTTGTTTTACTTCAACTTTTATTGAATGATGAGCGAAAATAAGTCAGAACACCGTAATATTTATTGATGTAAAATTTTCAGTGAAACTCCCTTCCGGCGAGAAAGTGACATTCCTGGACACGCCGGGTCACGCCGCGTTCACCGCCATGCGCTCGCGGGGCGCGCACGCCACCGACCTGGTGGTGCTGGTGGTGGCGGCCGACGACGGAGTCATGGAACAGACGGTGGAGTCCATCCGGATGGCGAGAGAAGCCAACGGTAAGTGTTATAAGTCACTAGTGACTCACCGTCGTATCGCGATATAAAGTGGCCTCTGTTACAGTCGGCAGTCTATACAGCCACTATGCTAAAATCACGATGATCCGTCGCTCTGTTACAGCATTTAAGAGGAACTAACAGATAGACAATCATACTGATCAAATAAGACGTACATATTACAATTCAATACCTATATTTGTTATCTTCTATTCTATAACAATAAGAAGCCAATTTTAGAAGAAAAAAACTTATTTGAACTTTTTGCCACATTACTCTTTCTTTTGACTTGTGCCAATTTGGCTTGTCAATTTTATCAATAACTTCCTATAACTTCCCATTCTATATTATTGTTTTTATAATAATATCCAACCTAGGCTTAAAACATTTTAGATTTCTGTACAATGTTTATAATATTAAAAAGTAAATAATTTATAAATTACTTTAGCGATGGAAGTCCAAGCGTGGCATGTGTTTGTTCTCGGATTTACGTTTGGTTTCCTTCTAACTGTTAGCTTGTATTGTCTGTTTAAATACAGGTTCGGGTTTTGCAAAGCAAATAGGAACCAACCGAGGGCTTCTTGAAATATTTGACTATTTTTAAACTAGTTTAAAAAGGGAGTAAGTTCTCAATTCCACTCAAGTGTAATGAGCTAGGCAAGATTTTTCCAGTGATAAAGTAGTTAAATTTAATAATGAAGAAGATTTTGCTCGGTATATACAGTGCAGGTGCAGTAGTTATTGTTATAATATTTAGGCATACCTAATTTAGAAACTATCATACATATTTAATTTAAAAAAAAAAAATATGTTTCTATTTATTTATGTAGTTTAAGTTTTATCAGCATTTTGTAGTCTGAATTTGATATGGGCTTATTGCCTGAAATAAAGACATTATTATTATTTACTTATATATTAGTAGTGGGTGTTCGCGGCTTCACTCACATTAAGAAGTGAAACTTGCATTTCCTAAAATCCTTTTTTAGCGGATGCCTACATCATAACATCTACCATGCAGCATGCATATAGCATAGCATGCGAAATTTTAGCCAGATTCGTCCAGTGGTTTGGGCTGTGCGTTGATAGATCACTATGTCAGTCAGTCCTACCTACCTACCTTTGAGTTAAATTATATATTTAGATACGAGTAATTGTTACATTTCAAGACTTTTTCACTCATTTGGCGTTAAATATTCATTACTACTGCATTAGTGATCTACAAACTGTCATATGATATAATAGTTCATTTCTAAATGGTATGAAGCAGTATGCAGTATTTATAATGCAAGCAAATAAATTTAATCAAATCTTTAGTTAATAAAGTGATATATTGTCCACAGTGCCGATTCTGGTGGCGATCAACAAAATCGACAAGCCAGGTGTGAACATTGTAGGTATGCCTCGATTTTATATCTGTTTTGTAATTTTAACGACTCTTTCTAAGACTTTCTTGCTTTGTAACATCAAATCTTTTGCTGGTTTTGTATTATTTGTTGCTTTTACAAGC
This sequence comes from Macaria liturata, assembly GCA_964023185.1. NCBI lineage: Eukaryota > Metazoa > Arthropoda > Insecta > Lepidoptera > Geometridae > Macaria > Macaria liturata. The sequence goes on from OZ026809.1 coordinate 1,029,788, forward strand.
TTTCTATTTTATTTAAGCTACTTTTTATGGAAGGTGGTCATCAGTTCGACCCGGATGTCATGTTCTTAATAAGGCAGAGCCGTTATTTATGTTAGTTTCAACTCTGTAGCTTTTATCATATTGTTCTTCTTCTTCCTATCTAATGAGAGTGGCCAACTCTGTCGACGGTTTATCAAACCATCCTAAGAACCTCCGACACGACTTAGCAACTTTATGGTTGATATTTATAGATAATTTTAGGTCCAATCAAGCTGGGAGAAGCCATCAGCATCCTCAGTTTTAACTTGATCATATGCTTGATAATATAATTAACATGAGTTTATTTTTTATATATAGATTTATTTATTCGCAGGAGAGAACGATGCGCTCGCTGGCCCAGCACGGCGTAGTGTGCGAGTCTCTCGGCGGTGACATACAAGCCATACCAGTGTCTGCGCTGAAAAAGCAGAATCTGTCCACGTTGGTGGAGGCGCTCACGTTGCAGGCCCAGCTCATGGAGCTGCGCGCCGACCCCGGGGGGTACGTGGAGGGGGTCGTCATAGAGGCCCTGCTGGACCCCCGGACTGGGTAAGGGAACTATTTTAAAAATATTTCAGTTAATTTGTTCCTCTTGGATTCGATCTGAGCTAGATCGGCACAAGCGACTTAAAAAGATGGTTAACGCCCTTTTCAATCTGGATTTGCTATTGCATCACGGCTAGATTAGGGTGAAGATCATTCTTGTTGTCACCTTGTTTGCATGATACAAAGTAGGTATAAATGAAAACTAGAAATATCTGTTACTTTGGGTGAAGGAGTAAGAAACATGAACAAACCTATAAATAAGCAAACCTATAAAGTCACTCTTGCGTTCGTACACCAAAAGTAATAATAAAAATTGTAAACGAAATTTTCAAAAAGAATTATCAACCCATATTGTTTGTAGATCTGACATCTAATACAAATTGATAGGACGTTAATGTGTTGTTGCAGCAAACAAGCGACAGTGTTGGTACAAAGAGGGACGTTACGAAGAGGTTGCGTCATCGTCGCTGGGAACGGGTGGGCGAAGGTAACTAACGTGCAGTTTACACATAAAGTAATACACTTACTCTTATAAATAAAACTCTCACACATGTTGTAAAACCCTACCTTTAGCTTGTGCGGATGTCGCGCCAGGCAACCTATTTTATAAAATGGCATCAACTATATTATTTAATCAGTTCTAACAAGTCTTTTTCACTAATTTTCAGGTCTGTCAGGCTTGAAAATGAGTGAAAAAGACTTGTTAAAAAAAACTTTAAGACGACTTGATGACTTCCTTTTTTTGGAAGTCGGTCAAAAAGAGATAAAGTAATTTAACCAATCTCTCATATTCGGTTTCTAAAACGACGATCAATTTATTTCTACTGTTTGACTCCGGCTGTTATGGCTGATTTTTGAAATACCAATGATAGCTTCTAGAATTTGGACTGAGTTAAGTATTAAATTGATCGTCATTCTAGAAACCGAAGTTCTTTGTTCTACGTAAGTTTAAAACAGTTATTCAATTACATTATGTTTGTATTATGTATACTGTGATTATATCCAGGTGCGTGTACTAAACTCAGCAGACGGTCGTCCCGTACAAGAGGCCCCTCCATCGACCCCTGTCTCTGTACTGGGGTGGAAGGAACTGCCCTCCGCTGGAGACCAGGTGCTGGAGGTCAGCTCGGAGGTGAGGATGATGTAATTCAATAGTTTAAAATGATCAATAACCTGTAGATGAACTTTCCACGATTTCGACACACAAATTTAAGTGCTTCCAAGAGTCTTTTTTAACACGGAGATTCAGCGACTCTGCAGAGCTCACTCCCAGAGGCAGTATTTAAAAGAAAAAAGGTTTCTTCTGGACAAGTGTGTCTAAATCTTCGACTACACTATCGCTTCCCATCAGGCGTAGCGCCATCAAACGCCAGCCCGTAATGTAAAAAAATACCTTATTGGATACTTTATAGCACGTGCGTGACGTCATCTGCCGGTCCCACCCGCCCGTAGCTCAGCTAGCGGAGGCAATCGCCTGTTACCAATGTTAAGCAAAGGTCGATACGGTGAGTCCTTAGATGGGTGACTGAAAAGTGACATTCCATTTTGGGCGCTTCCGTGGGTCGGATGACACAAGCCATGTTAGAGGCCTGTAGGGCGGTTTGAAAACTCTCGACACCAGAGTTGGCCACTCTCATTCGATGAGAAGAGCAGACCTAACGGAAAATCAGCGTTGAACTTTTGCATGGAATGCAGTTGGGGCCGGTTTGTGACACGATTTTCGTGTTGATGTATTGAAATTGAAATATATTTTAATCATATTCGTATCTGTCATTTCTAGAAACGCGCCAACGAAGTGATGAAATGGCGTCACAACTTGCGCATGAAAGAGAAGCAAGCCTCCGACCTGGAGGCCATCACAGCGAAGGAGGCCCAGCACCAGCAGGAGTATCAAACTACGCTCGCCAGGAAGAGGGCCATGGGCAGGTTCAAGATGCGGAGAGAGGGGCCGAGAGAGAAGATGATACAGGAGGACACGCATCCTACCCTTAATGTGGTTGTTAAAGGTAGGTTTTTGTTATTTAGTTAAGGTAATTTTAGGATGAAATGTAGCTTATGTGGTAATCCATGGTGTAAGTTACATTTTCACCGAAATTCATCAAAATCGGGTCATTAACTTTATTCTTCTTACATTGTTATTTGATGATCTAAACAGATCGAAAGCAAACTGGTTTAAGAAACACATACGAGTGGCCCACACTAAAATGTCTGGAGTGGAGTGCTTGTTAGACATATTCTGAAAGCACAAGTGGCGCCATCAGCCGCTTAGTCTGAACTGTTTGGAAATGAAAGTGGATTTTTGCACCTGGCAGTTATACCAGGACCGTAGACCGTAGTCTAGTTGGTTAAATCGTTCTGACGGTAGCAGAAATACGCAGGTTCGAATCTGGTCGTGTTATTTTCGAACATTTTCCAATAAAAGTTTATAGTAAAATATGAAATGAAATTAAATCATTTATTGCGAACATGTAAAGTCACATTCACAACCTTAATTAATAAAATTAGGGGGAGTCATATTCCAAATTGGCTTTGTCAAAATTTGTTTACTAAATAAATGTGGAAATAATAATAAATCAATAATTCTCTATGTTGCCGTAAAGGGGCATCGTCAAAATTTAGAACTCTTCTTGATGTGGTCGTTTCTCCAGGTGACGTGGACGGGTCGGTGGAGGCGATCCTGGACCTCCTGGAGACATACGACGAGCACGAGCGAGTGCGGCTGCAGCTCGTGCACTACGGGGTCGGACCCGTCACACCCAACGATGTCGAGGTGACTATATACCAAACAATATCACTTTATTGTACACCAGAGAACTATGTTCACTCTATGATAACTATGGTACTGATATGATGAGGATATAAATGATCAAATAAGGGCGCTCACATAGCGTACTAATAAAATTGTACACGAGCACAATATAATTTGCTACCATGGTGTCTTCGACTTCGATAATTATTGCGAACGAAAGGTGACCTTTCCGTTAAGAAGATTTCACCAAAGTGAAACAGTTGTATATTACACTTTTTGAACTTCTTACATTCTTTCCCGACGATATCTTTTAATTTTGCAACTAAACACATAAGAATGAAAGTACTTATTGCTACAAGATAGGCTACAACTTACGTAACTAACTATAACCACCTCCTTTCCAGATAGCAGAAATGTTCAAAGCGGTAATATACGCGTTCAACGTAGACTGCTCTCCGACACTCGCCGCAGACGCAAAGAAGAAACAAATACCCGTGAAGGAACACAACGTCATCTACAGGCTGGTGGATGATGTCAAGGAGGAGATCAGTGCCAGGATACCTAAGAAACAGGAGGAGGAGTTTGTTGGTATGTTTGTATCTTTTATTTGTGTGAAAACTTTTGAAGTAGCTGCCGAGCTGTGTCTGTGTATGATGATGAATCTATTTAGATTTCTAACCATAAAGGTTCTAATTAGTATATTTATATGTTTGTCTCGAAAACTAAACATAGGTAGGTATATCATGATGATTTTCTTGATTTAGAATCTGTAGGTATATGACAACTCAAGTTTAATATACGTATAGATAGGCATAAATAACTAAATTAGAGTTGTCTTTTTCCCTCCCTTTACATGTCCTATATCGACATTCTACTATAAATAACCTGTTCTATTTTACTCTATTTTACACTGTTAACCCAATAATTATTCGTCTTTAGGCGAGGCCAACGTCCTCCAACAGTTCCTAGTGTCTGAAGGCAGGCGCAAGGTGCCGGTGGCGGGCTGCCGCTGCATGAAGGGCTCGCTGGCGCGCGCCGCGCTCTACCGCCTCGTGAGGGGGACTGAGGTTATTTATGAAGGTATTTACTTGTCCCATTTAAATCACTATAGGATAATCAGAATGGTAATTTCGATTTGCCCGATTGTACCTGCGACTACACATCTTTGTATTAGTTTCAAGAACTTTATTATTCACAAAAACATTACATATTCATATAGGCTACTGCAAAATGCTATACAATTAAATAAATAAACTATGATTATAACTAGCCTGTTAGCTTAGTTGGTAGTGGCTCTGCTTCTAATCTAGGGTTACGGGTTCGATTCCCGCATGATACAAGTAATTATGAATTTTAAACTAGTGCCGAGTCAGGTCGTTTCTATGCATAATATAATAAGTAAATAAATAAATATTCCGGGACATTGCACACAGCGCCATCCAGCCCCACACTAAGCAAACGCTTGTGTCGTGGGTAGTAGATAACGGATATATTACTTATATACTTTTTTTTTCTTTTTACTTATATTATATAAGTAGGTAATTTATGTAATTTACAAAAAAATATATAGACGTGTTACATAATATCCGTTATCTAGTATGATACAAGATATAAGCGTTTGCATGGTATGGGGTTAGATAGCGCTGTGTGTAATGTCCCGAAATATTTATTTACTTTTTATTTAGCAACCCCATTCATTGAACAAATTAATGAATTTATGATTATGAAATCAAACGAATTTATTGTTTGATTCCAGGTAAACTAGCATCAATGAAGCACTTGAAAGACGAAGTGAGCACAATAAAGCGCGACATGGAGTGTGGTCTGAGACTCGACAACCCAGACATACAGGTGCAGCCGGGGGACACACTAGTGTGCTACAGGATGGTGGACGCCAGCGATACTACCGGCTGGGACCCGGGGTTCTAAACTGTAGGGCTGATGTACAATAAATTGTTATTCGATTAGATAAAATGTGTTTTTTTTCAAGTATATGTTTTAAAGGCGAAAGACTGCATTGAGTGTATGGTTGATACTTCTATATTTACAAACGGCCTAACCGATTTGGAAGAAATTTGGTAAGCAGGTAGATTCGAACTTGGATTAACACATAGGCTACTATTTCTCGGATTGCGCCGGGGAAAATACTATATTATGTATCGCGGATTAAATACCATAGCTGCATAGGTATCTAGGTACTTGAAAGCAAGAATTTATTCAGGTTCATAAAACTAAGCAAGCAAGGCCTCAAAATAAAAAACAAGCTTATAAAGAGAATCGTCTATTTATATTTAACTTGATAGGCTTGTAATCGTGTCTCACTATTTTGAACAAATACATAAAATATCCATCTTAAATAAAAACCAGAATCAATCTGTTTTATTTTTATTCTTTTGCAACTATCAATGTAAAAAAGAGACAACATTCAGGTCGATCCTCAAGAAAAAAAAACATGCAAAAGACTTGATAACCTTCTTTTTTTGGAAGTCGGTTAAAAAGATAAAATTCAGATCGAACACAGAAAAAGGCATGTTGACTCAGGTTTTTAAGAAAGACAGTTAAAATAAAACATAATGTACATCATTGTCAAGTGTCAGACTTTCATACAAATGTATGAAACTAAACATAATTACGAAACAAGTTTACTTCGTAGGTATGAACATTTCAAATGTTGCATTAAAAGTTACATTCAATACAATATTTTAAACGATACAAATAGATTTCTGTTTTGTACAGTTCGTTGAAGTATAACGGTGTTTTATATAAATAGCAAGATAGGAAGTGTGTTCACTCAAATAAGTGAATATAGCGCCCGAAGTTCAGATATCGGAATTATGCGCAAAGGAAACCTGTATTTTTCTTTAAAAAACTTTCGTAGATAAATTATAGAAATGTTATTTATTCTAGATAATCTTTTTTAATCAGACAAGTAGCACAGCCAAAATACTATAACGTATATTTTTTTAGAGATCTCTTTATTGTCGAAGTCTTTTCGAACTAAATAGTACATTTTAATTGAATAGTATTGTTCAGCTGTTATGAAACACTCTTTCCTATACTTACTCCGACCAAAAAGTGTAGATAATAAAAAAAGGATTTCAAAATTAGATCCATTTCTACACATTTTGGTTTCACTGTACTTTAGTATTTGTTGTATATAAAACACCGTTATTCAGCAGTCTATACAACACTAGTGATACATTGAAGTCTTGTCTCTGGTAGTAACTAGGTTTCTTACATATATTGTAGTTCAGTGCGATAGCTAAATTAACATGAAGTTAGGAAAATATTGGTCAAAGATACAATACAATAATTATAAATGATATTCATTACTATAACTGTTTTACTATAAGTTTATATGAAACTAGCTGCGCTTTGAGGTTTTCATCTGTGTAGAAAAATGTTGAGTCCTTTTATACAAGGTTCCAGGTAACTCACTCAAGCTTTTTCGTAAGTAATCAGTAGGTAATCCTGTGTACTCACTATACTTCTCAATCTGAATTCATCAGATTAATAATCTCATCGTCATACTTGTTATGAAACAGACACAAAAATCTTTTGAATACATTGGTTAGAGGACATTCTTCTATCAAGTACTGAGGTTGTACAATAAAAAAACAATAATGTACTAAGTAACAGTCGTGAAATAAAAACATGACATGACATTTATTCAGCTGTTTCTTCACGGTTTCTGTGAATTTTGTTTCTGTTTCGATATATTTTCGATCAACGCCTATCTGATAACTTACAATCGAAGGTAAATCTTAAATTGAACTTTAACACTTGGACAATACGATTCACTTTCACCTGACACCATCTGTACACACATTGCAGCCACGAAAGTCGAACATTTTAAGAATAAGTAACATTCATAAGGCCACGAAAAAACAAATAATGTACAGGGTTATTGATAACTAATGGAAAATCTTCGCTCGTTTCAGTGTATGGGGATAAGTGAGTTCGTATAAACAAACTGGCACAGTTTTTGAACCACCTCTGGGCTTCTTAGTTGGTTTGTCGACTGCTGTACTCAATTTAACTTGATATCTAAACCACGAAAACCGTTTAAAAAGGGGTTACCACTTTTTAATTTCAATTGCTTACCCATCTAAAGATTGACTGCGTTTGCAGTTGCTTAACTTTTGAATGATAATAATACATAATTGAGTACCTAATGTATGTATATACTACATTTTGGTTCATTGTAAAAAAAGCATCTATAGGAAAAATATAAGAATTCAACTTTTGTAATATACTGATAAGTATATCAAAGATTTCACATTAGTTTCCAATAAACTTTTAACGTTAGAAAGTTACATCTTATACGTAAAATGCGTTCGAAACATTCACCATAGTTCACAAACCACGTCGCGTGAGGAAGAATTTTACAACATTTACTTTTGAAATATACAGGATTATTAGAAAAATGCTACTTGAAACAATAATTTCAAATCATAATTAATTTTACAGCATTCAATTCTATACACAATTCTACGTTATTATTAACTGAAATACACCTTTTCAAAATAAAAAAGTTATAGTTTTTAAAGTTGTTATTTTTAGCAGCAGTTGAATATGGTTTTTGTAGATATTCTACACAATTTGGTGATCCAAATTTTTTATTCCAAAAATGGGTCTCTTTTACATTTTCCATATAGTCATGTACATTTCAAAATTATAATTCGGAAAGACGTATTCACAATTTAGCATCTAAAGAAACGTTATACGCTATACATATAAATTATAAATAATAATGACTATAAAAGATTTATTTATAAACAAATAATTTAGGCGAATATAGGAAATACAGTGGTTCTTGTGTTAATCACTATTCAATAATCAAGCTGCTCCTACATATGAGTAATAGAAGCGAAATTGAATTTTTAGTTTCAAACCACAACAGAGTAAGATTTATCATGTTTTTTTGCGTGGTTATGCTTCTTATCGAATGAGAGTGGCCAACTCTGGTGTTGAGAGTTTATCAAGCCGCCCTAAGGGCCTTTTATCTTTTTGCGTGGTTTTACGTCGAGATGTCAGAAATATATTTTAAAAAGTTCAAATCATACTTGTAGTGCCGTAATAGGTATACTGGTTTATAAGACTTACCTTACATAGTTAGTTTTGTTAAAAATGTAATTAAATTTATAAAACAATCACTTTGTAACTCACATCCAGGAGCAACTTCAAATACAAACATATTGCATAACAAACTTCCACAATATGTCTTTTATTAACATGCAGTCGCAATAGAGCGTTCGTGAGATAAAGCTCAAATATTTAGGAATATTTTGAAAAATCTATATAACATTTACACTAGAAAGAAAACATGTAGAACCGAGTTAATTGATCTATTATACATTAAAAAGGATAAATTCACTAAATTATTAGCTAAATATAACAACTTATGCGAAGTTTCGCTTACAATTGATCTTTTCACAGTGTCTTAGAGACTCGGCCATCTCAACGATACACAAACTAGAATATAAATAAACAGTTTATTGATAATGTAATAGTTCACAGGCACTGTCTGTGGTGAAAGTATAACTAACTTGGCTACAGTAGACTCAATATTCAAAATATACACAATTCAATATACCTTGGGTACATAATCGTGCTACAACTTGGATCATTTATAGGCAGCCCTAATCTTTTTTCACTGAGATTTATCCTTGTCGTTAGTGGGACATACTTATAAGATACAACACAGAGATTTTAATTTAACAGTCAACTTTCTGTCTTTTGAGGTTTTGTAGTTTCATATTTACATTACACAATTATTAAATCAAGAAGCTAAAAATTATAGATCATAGGTTTTGAAACAAAGACGTTTTATTAAGAAGATTGTTATAACGAAAAATGTGTTTTAATTTTGAGTCTACTTCAGCCAAATTTAATTAGACATTTCACCAAAATGACAGCCCGAAAATAATAAACCGACATCGCATTTACGAGAGCGATCAGATCGCCAACATACCTACAACTATATGTACAGTGAGAGAGGAATATACTCCTCCCTTCTACCTTAGACTGATAATTACAATGTACAATCAATTATCTATACATAATGAATCTCGGTACCTATACATAGCTAACTAAACTTCGTATATCGTATTACAACACTAGAAATGCTCAACGGAACATCTTAGATGGTGGAGCTTTACTTTTTAAAACAAAACTTTAAAATAAATAATATTGGTTGGTTATAAATCAATACTGATAATTTACGCATACGTTTTTGAGGCCTGTTACATTTTATCTGAGATTAGTCAAAAGCGTTCAGTTTTTTTTATGTAAAACTTTTGCAAGAGACATACATATTTTTCGGATTGTTTTATGGAATGTGTACTTAATCTTTTATATTTTTTTGAGAAACATATATAAAATAATAAAAATAAAAACAGAGAAACATATAAATGAATGTAATTATGTATGCCACGTAATTCAAGAATCAGAGTTACTATTCGGACTACAATACATTTTGAAACAGTATACTAGTTTGTTAGTAAAGCTCCACACTTACACATACATTAACACTCGCCTTACAATGGAATAACTTACACGCACACATTCAAGGACTCTACCTAACGTCCACATGTTTGACATACGGTACAACAGCAACATGTCAGGCTCCAAATTATTGTATTTACTTCTAGATGGCGCTAAAACAAATAATAATTTTCATTTGTTTTCAACCTATCACTGGACCAATACTGACACATATAACTTAAGGTAATAATAAAACAATAATTTCGTGTACATATCCATAACAATAAATAACGCAAAACCGAGTATACTAACCGAGTATGTGTGTACCTCCGTACGTTCACTCGTCATTTCGTCTCACTCAAGTTAAAATTAACGCCATCTAGCGACCTCAACATGCAATTCAAAACAATCGCTCGTACAGGAGCCAGTGTTGTAGTGTTGCGTCATACCGGATGCGCAGTATGGACTAGTCGACGAGGTCGATGCGGTCAAGGCGGCGCGGGCGCGGGTCGGGCGCGCCGCGCGCCGGCCGCGCCCACGTAGATACACAACCATCCGCACACGCAGTCACCAGATACTCTGCTCGGAACAACAGCGATGTCAGTCTCTCGTGCGCTATCTTCTTACAGACCAGCGGCTCCAGGACAGGACACTCGTCGAACCGTGGACACGCAGCCGTCCCTATCAATCTCAAAGGGTCGTATGAGTCGTTAGATTGCGTCCCCGCCGATTTCCCCCGTAATGCTACGCTGTTAGACGCCGAGCTTTTCGTCTCGGCTGGTTTTGATAAGCTAAAGTTCCGTCGGTGTTCCGACCGCCGCTCTCCAAACGAGAAGCCCGCTAGCCGCTGCGTTAGAGAGTTCACTCCGAGCGAGCCGGAGCTTTCCTCCTTCGCCTTACCTACACTGATATTTAAAGTAGACACGTTGTTAGACTTGGCTTTCTGTTTCGCGCCGGATGGTTCTCCCGTGGCGTTGTTGCTCAGTTCCGCGTGTTTGTGTCCTATTTTGTTCGTCTTGGCAGGTTTAGGCGGTGGCTTGCCGGGCACACCGTTGGGCGACAGCGCCGCACTGTTAGGTGAGAGATGCGCTGACGCTCTCGCTCTAACCGGCGGCCTTAGAACGTCCTCCGTCAAATCCCACAAACATAATTGAGTATCTTGCGACACGCTGCCGAGCCGGTAGCACTGCTGCTCCGTCCTATCCTTTTCCTCCTCCACTTCTTCGTCCGGGTCCGTGAAGCTGACCACGTAGGGATCAAACGCGACCACGGACACCCACGACTTGTGTCCCTCTCCTCGAGCCACTACGCGTCTCTCACTGAACGACCACACCGTCACCAGATCGTCCTCCCCGCCGACCACCACGTACTTCCCGTCGGGCGACCAGCACACGCACAGGAACCCCCCGAAGTAGGACCGCGCCCGTCCTATAAGCTCCATGGTGTTGTAGTGGAACACTCGCAGGAAGCCGTCCTGAGACACGACGGCGAGGTTGGTCCCGCACGGGGAGAACGCGAACTCGTTGATACAGCTGCCGTCACCAAGTAGCCACCGGTACAGAGGGTTGCGAGTGCTTTTCGTGCGACACGTGTGGATGGAGTAGCCATCACCCTGGACAGGAAATATATATTACACCATTTTAATATTAATTGCTAGCGTGCTGCCGCGGTCCCAGAACGCACGTTCTGAAGATGGATGTCACATCCGAAACGCGTAAACAACATACGCGAATTACACGTGAGTGAAAACCGTTTAGTTAACATATTGATATATTACACCAATCTAACAGTTATTCTACATGCATATTTTGAACCAAACGATAGAAGTTAAGTGGCCACAAGCTACATTGTAAAATGCTACAATGGATGATTCACTTTATGGGTCATTCTACATTCTATTGAGACAAAGGGAAATAAAAATAATGTACATATTTGGTGGCTATGATCTATGCAAATCGACTTATTAAAAAGGATTAATCAATAGAATAGAAAAACATTTACAGATTAGACAGATTTACAGACATTACATTTAGCAAATACACACACACACACACATACATACAACAAATAAATAAGTCTCCTCCAACTCAGCATAATGCTGATTACTGGAAGCAATCAGCGCTGGTCTTCCGTTGGGACTGGCTGTGACGACACGTACAAGGCGATATAAGTAATAGGACTCTACAATGTACGAACCTGTTTAAATAGCTGATACACCGGCGGCGCCGAGCCACAAGGGAGCTCCTCATTGTACACGTAGAGCTGGCCCGAGGCGTGTGACGTCACAAACAGGTTGGACGAGCCCGGCACCCACCGGATACACGTCACGCGAGACTTGTCTATCAGTCTCTGGAAGATGGACAGTAAATAAATAAATAAATATTCCGGGATATTGCTCACAGCGCCATCTAGCCCCACACTAAGCAAACGCTTGTGTCGTGGGTAATTTATAATGGATATAATACTTTTCTTTTGTAAATACATACTTATTATACATGCAAATAAAATACATAAATTAATACTCTAGGACATATTAAATCAACCGTGGTTTCTGCAACATAGGATGTTCCTAGTGCAGAACCAACAGGCATATCAAAAATGCAGTATTCTTAGTTACATAAGTGAAATATATTATTTAAGTAATTGTTAAGGTAAATCAATTATTTTCTCTTATATCACACAGCGCCATCTAGTCCCATATCACTGTATTCTGTGCCCATACTAAGAAAACGCTCGTGTAGTGAACAAATCGATAAGTAAGCAAGCGGCGCTCCTCGGTGTTACCCGCGTTAATTCGGGATGTAAATTAGACTTGTTAATCCAGCAGGGTCTCATAATACTTCCATATCTATTTTCATTCATCCCGATTTATTTGGGTTTTACAACGTCAATTTTTAAATATGGATAGGCGCACACTACAAGGAAGGGATGATTGTCTTAGAATATGGCACTCTCAGGGCTTTATACAATCGCCATACCAAAAATAACAAAATCCATTGCTCTTTTACAGCATGAAAGTGGAATAAACAGAACTATTATTTTAGACTTACCCAGCCCTACTTTTTTATTCACTCCTAGGAAAATTTCCCCAAATAAATTGGTAAATTATGTTCCCATCCCACATCATAATATCATTATTGATTATTACAAGTGCCCATCAAGTACCTATGATACAAACATCAAAGGATGTGGGCTTGATAAGGAAATACCTACAGAGTGTACTTGAACTCTATTCAATAAATGTGTAGTAGTTAAACTTCCATCCAGTGGAATATTGGGTGTTGTTGAAACGACAACATAAATAAGTAATAATAAATATTCCGGGACATTGCACACATCGCCATCTAGCCCCACACTAAGCAACGCTTGTGTTGTGGGTACTAGATAATGGATATAACACTTATGTATATACATATGTTTTATACATAGAAACTACCAGACTCAACACACGTAATTACATATTTAAAATTTATAATGACTTGTGCCATGTGGGAATCAAACTCACAACCCTAGAGAAGAAGACAGAGCCACTACCAACTAAGCTAGCAGTGCAGTCAAACTGTACCTACCAATATTGTGGCCACATCTATGGATCTTGCATTGACTTATATAGCCATGAGTGCAGTTGCAAGAATCAAGTGGATGCTACAAACATCATCTCACATAGGTACTTAGATGTTGCTTACCATCAGACAAACTATAGTTAAGGTCATATCTGTTTTAGTTAAAAAAAAGGCCATGATGTATGATATGATCAAGGGTCCCATAACTGTATATTGTATGGGAGCAATAATTTTTACAAAGTCAGTTAATAGGTAGATTGGCTATAATTTAATAGGTTGCTTGTTTTTAATCAAACCATATAATAAGATCTTTAGGACTAATATGAGTCAAATTGAACCTTGGAAATTTTAGTGTTTTTTTTTTAAATCAAGTTTCTGTTAAAGTGGCAGATTCAGATATGGATAGAGTGTACAATGATGGGTAATCAATGTTACTTATTATTATCTATTTACTTTGTCACTTATTTAAATAAATGACTTCACTTAAATTGTAGGTCTCGGCTGTTTGTTTAGTATGGCAGTTGTTAAGCCATGTCAGAGGCCCTTGGGGCAGCTTGAGAAACTCTCGACAACAGAGTTGGCCACTCTCATTTGATAAGAAGAAGAAGTCACTTAATCATTCTATGAATTAGTAGCAGCCAGATTGTTACTTAGTGAGTAATATGTGATATTTCTTATCAATAAACCTTTTTGAGCAGGTATTTAAATTTACATGTGTTTTTTAAATCACCACAGGTATTTTTTTTTAATTCAAATTCTGGTTTGAGTAATCCTTCTGTAAAGTGCAAACAAGAGGCTGATTCACTTATATTGCAACTTTATATATATATATATGTGAAAAACTCACCTCTTCATTATACAATTTACTTAATTCCTTCTTAATAGGGTCTATGAGTTGTATTTGGCCGGTGGAGAATCCGATGGCGAGGGAGACACTGTCCCATGACATGGTCACCGAGTTGAAGTCATGGCAGGTGGGGTTTGTGCCCTTATACATCTTCTTGTCCACGGGCTTCGTGAGATCTGCTGCCTGGAACAGTTGATAATAATAAATAGGACATTTCTTATGACTTCATATTTTTAAGTGCTGAAACTTTACTGATATTACAAAAAACAATTACACTTAGACAATAGTTATTGCTTACTATCAAGCAAACTATGGTCAAGTGCAGTCCTGGTAAAGTTAAAAAAAAAATATCTTACAAAAATCTGCCAGAAAAATATGAACGCTATCAATGATTAAGAAAGGTACAATGTTTATTATGCCTCAAACTCAATCAATGTTCTAGACATATTCAATCAAATGTTTTCATTTGGATAAAATAGTATTCAACATAATTTAGATATTGCACAGTCAGTTCATTATTAGTTTATATTTCCAGAGATAAGACCCTTACAAACAAGTGTTGTTTGTTATCAGTGCTTATGAATGTGAATATTGATCTAATCAGTGAACATCTGGCTGAATGACTATGTTTATAAGAATTTTTGGGTCATAGAAGAAATTATATCACTCATGTTGCAGAGATCCATATGTGATTGTATAGGGAGCATTTTCATGTGATTCTAGATTATGATCACTGTGTTAACTATATGTAATCATTTAGCTTTAGGTCTGCTGTAGTTACAATGAGTGTAATAATCATGAATTGATAGTTTACCTTTTTAATGCCTCTGTAAACATAAACATAGACCTCCTTGCCATGGTTGAAGCAGATCCTGTCCTCAGGCGGCAGGGGCTCCGCGCCGGGCTCCTGCGCGGCCGGGGGCGGCGGGAGAGTCACGAGGGACACCCGCACCTGCGACGAGCCCGGCCCACTGTTGTATCCCACTCGATTTGGTCTCGAGTACTCCGACAGTGTCATCAATCGATACGTGCCTTCTCTTGTCGCAAACTGAGTCTTCACTTCGTCTTTCCCTCCGGAGTCGGTCTGCACAGCCATGTTAACATATTATCCTGTTATTATTCATGGAGACCGCCGCCAGAGAAGCCCCGATTGGACGTGACAGGTCACTTGAACTTCTATAGCGGTTTGTGACTATCTTACACAATATCCATGACCGTAGTATAGGCGGAAGTGAACCTAGTTTATTCGCTTTCGCGACGATAAGCGTTATAAGCTACTTTTTCATTTTAATTCGTCAAATTAGATAAAATTTTGGATGCAACTAAAAAGTCAGGTGTCAATCAGACAACATGACGGCTCATTGTTTATGGTACTTATTTTTTTATTAGAGATGGGGTAAAAAACAATGGTTTATGTTTAGGAGCATAGACAAAGTTAGCAATCTAAACAAACAGATTTACGATATCATAAACCATAACCATCATGAAACATTTTTTTTATTATATTTTGTACGCCCCCGGCCCCGCCTTTATTCTGAAACCCGGCCAAAAAGAAAGAGGTGTGTTATAATAATAGTGTGATTGTATTGTAAACGTATTGTAAAGGAAACAGGATTTATGTGTAAAAAGGCCAACTCATTACCCTTTTATTGGCAGCCCGATTACAATCATACAAGGACACTGGATTAACTTAAAAAAGTGTTTGTGAATAAGTACTTAGTTAATACGCAAATATAATTATGTTTTGATTGTATGGATTGTATTTATTGATCTGAAATAAAGAATATTTTATATGTATCCCATATCATATTAATAGTATGTCCTCTATTCTATGTGAGGTATCATTGATTTGCAACTTGTAATGTATAATTAGAACAAAATATCTAAAAGAAAAATTGATTTATTAGGTAGGTACCTACTTGCTACACATTTTAATAAGCACCTAAAGAATGAAATGAAATTGAAAGGCCCACTAAAGTAAGTTTTTAGTTTTTTACTTGTAAGTTTTTTCAAATAAAGTGTTTCTCTACTTAATATCATTAAGAATCATAATATTATATAAGTGGTTAACTAAATTAAAGTTGATAGTGTAAGTGTAAGAAGAACAGAGAACAGGATAGAATAAATAATAGGCAAAAACTGATTAATTTAGCCTAATTTATTCAATGTACAATAAAAATACACTTATTCTAAACATTCTTTACATCCTCAATATCATTTGATATATTGGAAACTTCTTTTGGAGGTGTTACAGATGGGCCTTCTGATTTCCCAGAAATTTCTTGAGATGTATCTTCTGTAGAACTCTCAACATCCATGGATACACTAGAACCTGCTGTAGTCTGGTCAGAACTAGGATCATTCTTATCTTCTTCCTTTCCTTCCAAAAACTTGTCCCATTTGTCAATTCTCTTGTTGATGTCAGCATCAGTTTCAGCAATTCTGTACTTTGTCCTTCCATCCCAAATCTCCGCAGTAATTTGACGTTTGCCGAACCATCTCCCATTCATAAGTTCTACCACTGCATCAGCTTGTTCAGGCTCTTTCATAGTGATTTGAGCTACACCCTCGGGATGTCTGTCGTAAAGGACAACTTTACGAACCTCCCCACACTTTGTGGCCTCTTCTCTCAAATCTTGCTGATAATCCAAAATTAATTGTACCTCTTTGTCAAAGTCAGTTGAATGGAACATATTTTTCAGTATAACTACTCTTTCATGTTTTGATCTTTCTCCAACAATCTTTTCTGGTCTCCAATCAAATAACTTTTGTTGCATTTTCTTGATTTTTTCCAGCTCTTTCTTTTTCTTCTTCTTGGGTTTCAGAGCTGGGTTGTATTCACCTTTAAGTTCAAAATGTGCCTTTTCTACTCTGATTTTGTTACCTTTAAAATCACTGCCATCCAACAAATTAAGAGCCAAGTCTACAGACTCAATTTTAATATAAGTGCAAAGAGCATCTCCTTTGAAGCAATTTTGTTCTTTATCCATGTAAAGTTTGACTTTCATCTTCTGTGTGTGAGGATCTCTCTCAACTAGCCCACATTTTTGCATAAAATTTACAAACTCTTCCTCAGTGAGGTCTAATGGAAGATTTGACACATACACTTTAGTGTTTTGATCTTGAGAGGGTTCAAACCACTGAGGATCATTCTTTCTTTTCACGCCAGCTTGTGCTTCAGACTTCTTAGGAGCCTCTATGGTTTTTTCTTCAACTTTTTTCTCAGTTGTCTTATTATCAACAAAACCATAAGACATCTGATAAAATGCTAAGAAGTCATCATCAACTTTAGGTAGCCATGCTTTCTTCTCTTCATCCCAGAAGCACTTTGATCCATCTGCATCAGTGTACACATGTGTATCATTTTCATAACTATACACTCTGTTGGTGTCACTTTCTTTTGCAACCCAAGCATTAGTATCTTGGCTCCAAGTATACTGCTGCCTAGAAGTAGGATCTGTATAGATAGCTTCCTCACCTTCATAGGTGATATATGGCGCATATTCACCCCATGAAGGGTGACTGGCATCTGAGCATTCATCTTTTGATATTTTTGAGGTTATATTTATACCAGAATCATTATGAGATTTTGAGTCGTCAATCGAACTATCTTCGGAGGCAGGATGTTGATCGGTCTCAGGTACAGAAGTATCTTTGCCCATAGGGTTATCTTCAGACCTGTTTTTTATGACAGAATTCTGGGTATCTGCGATGTTAATTTGTTTCTCCACTTTTGCACTTTCTTTGCTTTTCTCATCTTCACTAGCTTTCAACGCTTCTTCTTCAGCTTTATTCTTAGCCTGCTGCTCTTCTTCGGCTAGTTTCTGAGCAGTTTCATTCGATAGTTTGATCACAAACCCTGATTTTACAACTCTCTCTTGTTTTGCCATTTTGTGTTAAATTCATAGAAATGTTTCAGACTGACAAATATGTACTTATTCTTCTCTTCTTCTGTTATTCACGATTACTTATACATGACAATAATATTAATTATTATTCATTCAACAAATTAAAATATAAATCCATTTTCATATTCATAGCAACGTTACGCTGATATTTGACATTTCAATGAATTGAATGATCACTGAATTTTTAAATGCCAATGTCGAAAATAATAAAAAAAATAACTTAAGCGTGTCTATGAAACTAAGCCTAACCAATAGGCGCTGTGCTTTGTTGCGTTCGATCAAACATTTTTAATCTTGGCTGTCAATGTCATAATTCATTTTCCAGTTTCCACTTCCACTTCAATTTTCATTTGTCGTTCTCTCTCGCGCTTCGTGTTGATTTTCCTGTAAATTTATACGGGAAATTCTTGTGTTGTCTAAAATTTTGATAACTTCTTATAAATTATGGAAGATCTCTCGAACATTTTTATTACTCCATTGCCTCCGGATTCGCCCTACGTGAAACCTTTCCGATTCAACTACACACAGAATGGAAAAGAGAAATCTTGGGATCTTCTAGAAGTACACGACAGCGTTGCTATAGTCATCTTCAACATTTCTAGGAAGGTCATGATCTTCGTGAAGCAATTTCGTCCAGGTATTATACAAACATATGTACCAAGCCAGAAAAACAATATTTACTATTCAAACTCACAAAACTTTTTTTTTCAGCGATTTATTACAACTGCATTGCACCAGAAGACCGTAACAAGCCTATAGACACAAAGAAGTACCCGGCCAAGCTTGGCGTTGCTCTGGAAATGTGTGCTGGCATTGTAGATAAAGATAAGCCACTTGATGTTATAGCTCAGGAAGAAGTGCTTGAGGAATGTGGCTATGAAGTGCCGAGTAAATGTTTGCAGAAGATCACTTCTTACAGGTAATATTGAAATATCTAGGGTAATATATCTAGGTTTGTAACTGCAGCTGGAATGTGTGATCACTATGATTTCTATTAACACACTGCTGATTTTGTATAAAGATATTTATAGCTGAATTGGTTCATATTTATACTATACTCTGTTTTATAAACAATCTATGATTGTATAGGCTGCATTATGCTGAAATGATAAATTGTATCATTGCTTTAAATTATTACTTTTGGTTATGAATACTATAAATGTTTTTTGAAAACCTTATTTCCATCAAGTAACTTACATAATACTAACAAACAGTTACCAAATTAAAGCAGTATACATATGTTTTACAATGACCAATAAATTAACTATAATCATAACATCCATTTATAAAGTCAAGGCTGTGATAAGAGGTCAAGGCTACATGATAATGCTGTGGTTTTGGTTATTATATGTCAAATACATTTTTATGGTTTTACAGGTCAGGAGTGGGTGTGCAGGGCTCGCTGCAGACATTCTACTACTGTGAGGTCACTGATGAAATGAAAGTTGAACATGGTAACTATAATAGCTGTCTGCAATCTGCATGTTTTGCTGCAGCTTGTTCTGTTACTTGAATACTACTTGTTATTGAACTACTAAATAATCTAGTATTCTATATCTTTAGTATGTATATTGATAATGATGATTTAAAGTTATATTTATACCTACTATATTTATTTATGTTACATACCTATATCATATCACTGATAACAGAAAGTTAGTTGCCTACTCACTCACCCTTCATTTAAAAATGGTAGTAATACACATAAACATAATCAAACAAAGATCTTGGGTCTTAACATCTCATAATGGTTTAATTCTTTTCCAGGTGGTGGAGTAGATGACGAGATAATAGATGTGATAGAGATGACAATCCCGGAGGTGGAGGACTACCTGGCGTCCCCAGGCCCCCTGGCCAGCCCACCCAGCTGCCTGTTTGCTCTCATGTGGTTCCTACACAACAAGGCAAACAAGTTTAGGAAGTAAGGTGCTCTTGACTTGTTCAGTCGAGGAATATGATGAGTTTCAGATTGAGACCTGTTTATCTCTATTGGTTTCATACAAATATAATGCCGCTACGATCATATATGCTAGGTTTATTGCAGAACATAACAGTATTACATATGTATCAGAGAATAACAGCTCAAAATCTGAAATTTATTGTGTTCAAGACTTTACTTATTTTAATAAAGGTAGCCTAATACTAGGTTAATTAGCCAATCATTTGACATATTATGTTATAATATTTTGAATGTATTTTATGTATAGCACAATTATTTTATATAAATTGACAGTTGAAATATAGAGAAGTAATAATTATTTTTAAATAAACCTAGAACCTTGCAATTATCAAATTTTGTAGCAAATACTAGTAATTAGCACCCATGCACATTTCTTGTTTGACAGTACATATCTCACTTTTATATCTTGTTCGTATTAGATCTTAGTTAATCATACATTCTATGTATAACTATGTATGTTTTATAGAGGCAGTCTCATTAACCCTTAATAGGGCGGAGAAAAGAATAATTATAAAACAAGGTTTTGAGGTATTATTTATACGTTTATTAGGACCATATTTAACATTTTTTCGTAAAATCTAAAAATATTTAATCACAAGTACGCGAATATTTGGTGGTTATTATTTTACCATCGCCCGTTTACGTTTAGGTGTTGGTGGTAATTATTTGACCTTAGCCCGTTAGGGTAGAGCTTGTGGAGCTGCTACAGTCCATAGCCTCTCCTTCTTCTGAAGCAATATGAAAGCTTTTGAAGCATGGTGTGGCACATAAAGCTACTTTGCAGACATCGCAAATGATTCTTGATCGTTTTTGAGTATTTTTTGTGCTGCAAAATCGGCATCTGGTAAATTTGCCTTGGTCTTGTGGGTAGTGTGGCACAGAAGAGCGTCTGATTTCAGCGGGTACCCCGAAATTTCCACCTTGCTTGTTTCTGAAAGTAATATTAGTGGATCTTTTTTTCCCTGTGAATCCATCTATAAGGCTACGAGCCAAACGAAGTCGAAAATCTCGATGCGTGTGAACTGTTTGCTTGTGAATTTGTATGTAAGCTATGTATGCGTTGATGATAGCTGCATCAAACATGAAATAAAATAGACGCAACCAGTTCCGCCTCGATTTTCGGCCTATTGGATATGAGGCCCGGAAGTGATCAAAATGATCAACACCTCCCATGTTTACAGTATATTCGGCAATAGCAGTTGGGATGGTAATATCTTTTTTGGAGCCATCTTTCTGTGTTCGTTTGATCGTAGACACCGATTTTGGGTTGTGTGCTGTTGTCAAAACGTTCACCAGTTGAGTATCCATCCACTGTATCGCAGAAACGGGAGCTTTGGTTTTATACATGAACTCGTGCTTTGCAAGTTTTTCCTTCTTGAGTTTATTTTTGGGCAACAACTTTTCTGGTAAGCCTTTTCGGTTCAAACGCACGGTACCGACGGCATATATTCCTTTCTTTAGCAACAAATCTATCATTAGAGGAATACCGGTAAAAAAGTTGTCAAAAGCTACTAGAGTATTGCGTGGAACACCTTGACATAGTTTCATTATGACATTATACCCTAAGCCTTCCTCGCTTGATGCATTTTCATCTGCTTTGCCGATATATATATCAAAGACATACATGTACCCAGTCTTAGCATCACACCGGGCCCATACCTTATATCCTCTTTTTATTGGCTTTTTCGGCATATACTGTTTGAGTGTGCTTTTACCTTTGAACTTCACCATGCTTTCGTCCACCGATTGAGTGCTTGATTGTGAACATTGAGTCTGGAATATTTCGTTTAGTCTTGTTATCATAGGACGTATTTTATAAAGCTTATCATGATCTGGCGAATCTCTTGCAGATTCTTTTGTATTATCATTTAAGTGAATGTTTTCAGTCAGTTTTTTGAACCTCTTTTGAGTAAAGGTTTGGGAAATATCGGGATTTCTATAAAAAGTATCAGTAGACCAATACAGATTGACATCAGGTAAGGGGTGAAGACCCATCATGATCAAGACACCAAGATATGCACGCATTTCAGCTTCAAATGTTGGACTCCAGTGACGCGTTTGCCTTTGTGCCGCATAAATATTTGTTTGTTCTACCAACAAATCTACGAGATCACTAGGGAAGTAATTGTCGAAAAATTCAATAGGCGATGTTTTATGAGTGACGTGCCTGTTTACAGTCAGCCGTTTATCAAACTTTGGTATGCTATGCTTTGGAATCGTATCTGACCAGATTTGTGCTACACGAATAGGCCTACTAACTATATTTGTGCTCATCGTTTCATTAGGCACTAAGTCAGACTGAGCCGGAGTCAGGTGGTTTGATTCGGAAAGAGCGCCAGAAGAGACTTTGTGATCATTTTCATAAGGCGTACTTACTTCCATCACCGGTTCCTTAGCCAGTGCTGGTTCAACGCTTTCTAAATATTCTACAGAAACACGTGGCCCAGGAGGGTCTTCCCAATGTTGTAATTCTCTGATCTCCAACATAGGCTCTTCCCCAATTATCCTTGATAGGCCGCGCGATACTTCATCGTCGTAATCCAGTACGCAATTGCCCAAAAGTGGTTCTTCTGAAACACTTTCGTCATTGCTTTCAATAGCGGAGAGATCATCTTCAAGAATACTGGCGATAATATTGTCAGATAACTGCTTTTTCTTCGACATTCTCCTGAAATAACAAGTACGTAAATGGGTAACGGTAACTATTTTACCACCAAAAACTACTAAGGTTTCGTAACCGGGCAATGGTAAGAGTTTTACCACCAAGTTTACGACAATTTTCTAAATAGCCCAGGTTTCACTTCAAAAATTATTTTACGAGTCATGCAGGATAATATAATCAATTATCGTATCAAATATCACAAAACCACTTACCAGAATCTTGGTATGACAAAATTTCTAATCAAATGGCGCGTACACCTCCTATTTTCAAAATTTGTCAAAATTTTTGTTTGAATGATGACAGTTTGCAAACTTTGACAGTTAGCTTAGTTGCCAGTACTAATAAAAGTTTTGATGGTATTCTCGCATTTAAAATAGTGTATTTATGAAAATGTACATAGAACTAATCTTGCACTATGGTCAAAAAGGTGAGGTGGTAAACAATTGTCCTTTGCCCTATTAAGGGTTAAATTACAATTCCACATTCCGCCTCAAGCATTGCTATCAGTTGGCGCGACGAAATGTACCCAACTATAGCAAATTGGAATAATCCCCGACCAAATAGTAAATCATTTGTTCAAACAGCGTGCATTAACTACCCATTATGTTGGCAAATATTGCTTCATGAGATATGGAACTGTAGTTGCTAATCATAATCAAAATGTATACTGAGTGTAATTAGATCTACTCT
This sequence comes from Macaria liturata, assembly GCA_964023185.1. Classification (NCBI taxonomy): domain Eukaryota; kingdom Metazoa; phylum Arthropoda; class Insecta; order Lepidoptera; family Geometridae; genus Macaria; species Macaria liturata. Next base: position 1,053,217 of record OZ026809.1, read on the forward strand.
TAGGAATCACATTTAGCTAGATTTTATTTAGCTGTGTATATTTTTTGCAATCAATATTTTACGAAATATGTCCTAGAAGATTTTTATTGAATTTCAGCAAACTTTTAGTGCTGTTTTGTAATAATATTTGTATTACTCTTTGACCTTTACTCTACATTGACATTTATTTTGCTTTTTTTTTTTTTTTTTTATTAATGGACTCTGCGGCACCGCCGCAATTTCGCCAATGATTTATTTTGCTTAGACTGGATAATAAAAAAGACATCAATGAAATGTTTTATTTCTTTTTATCTATGACAATATTTTGATTTTTGAACTAGCTTATTGTAATGTTTACTTTGTTTGTACTAACTGTACTGTTTCAGTTCCCTTTCAAGTTTGTAAAACTTTTACATCATAGTATTTGTTTAGATATTGTAAAATAATCATTTTACTTGCCATAGGACCTATGATAGAACTTGCGGCGAATGCAAGAAACCTGCTTTAGAAGAGCGACAAAACAAACTTGGTCTTTAGCAAGTACATTGTACTACATTAAATAGTAAATAACTAAAAATGTTATGAACTATACCTGCTTTAGTTCCATTGCTTTTATAATAGGTAACTGTAGTGCTATTACACTTACAAACATAATAATTAATTAGCCCAGTTTGAAATCCCTGTGGTATCAATGTTCAAGGTCATAAGAATTTATATTAGTTGTTGTGTAACTTTCATGAATACATAATTTGTAGTGACATGGAAATGGTTACTATGTATGTATGTACAATAGTAGAATAATGTTGACATGTGTATATTATTAATTAATGATTCATATTTTAAAAGTCTTCTAAAATCTTCGTCTCATTGTTTTTATTTCACTATATTTTAGACATCGATAGTTGCCTAGCCGAATTAAATGTGGGTCCTATTCAACGAAGAAATTGCTCACAGTAAATCTATTTAAAGACACTACACTCAAATAGCTTGTTTTACTTTCAGTATGTAGAATAGAGTAAGCATTACTATTCCTATATTGGTGTAAGTTCTCGTTAGATTCTATCGGGAATTTTGACATAATGATGATAATTTATTTAACATTTTTTTATATTGTACACAATAAACTGTGATTTAAGGCCTTTCTGTGATTAAATCATAGAAATATGTACGTTTGTTTCATTGAAAAGTTACCTAATTTTAGCGGAAATATTAAAATGTGTTATATCTAAGTAGGTGTGTAGAATAATTATATATTGAGTAGGTAAGTTATAAGTAATTCTAAAAATACATATACCTAGGCTATTTAGTTTTGATTGTGCTAGTAACATTCATCCATAGGACATAGTACATATTCACAGGAATAGATAACGATAATAATTATGCATATCTTGATTTATAAGATATCTATTGTAGTGATAATCTTTCTGATTGGTAAAGCAAACAACAGTACAAGTTGATAATTATTTAATTAAATCTGTTATTATATGGTGGCATCTAACTAGTGTATTCTCGTGAGGTCCTCTACTATTTTGATAATATCATCGATGGTTGCGTCGCGCGTCATACCGCCTCCGTCGTCGATCTGAAATATACAAAAAGATTATTAAAACATAAGTAAAATACAAGATCTTCATAGTACAATCCTTAATGAGGTTCGATTATTGAAAATATGACCCGAATTGCTGCAATAACAGTGTATTATCGCCAAATTTAATAACTTATGCAATGTTTAGCTGCACGAAAATTGAAAGGTTTTTAAAACTATTACATTATAATAATTCAAATCTAAAACAAACATACATCATAGGCCAACGTAGAACATTGCTTAATTTATTAATTAATAAAACGATTTGTTAAGCGTGAACTTGTCTCTAACTAACAATAAATGATTACTACTGATGACGAGACAGACAGCCGAGACCTACAATTTAATGTGTCAACTCACGGAAGCGCAAGAAAAAAAAGTACTGGACCGAATGAAAAAAAAATATGGGACCATTTCGGAAACAATCCCCATCGAATAAAAAAAAAGAAATTTTGAAATTGGTTCATAAATAACGGAGTAATCGCGTAACATACACACAAAAAAAACTTTCAGAAGCCTTGATGTGCTCCTTTTTTTGAAGTCGGTTAAATAGAAACAAGCCCCACCTTCAAATGCTGCACAGTCTCGAGCTGCACCTCCCTGGAGAGGTCGAGGAAGCTCTCGATGAGGTCGCCGTCGATGAAACCCTCCGCCGGCTCCGTCTTTATGTCCGTGTTGAAGGAACGCCAGAACTGGAATCATTGTTATTATGGTCAATTTTAGTGCTGAGAGTTATCTAGATGACGATGTAGGAGAAAAGCTAGTTTTTAACTATGGTAGGTAGCGAATCATAGAATTTCCAACGTTAAAAGTTTATTGGTTTTCGCAGCTCCAAAGACAAAACATTACATGATTACATCACAGTAATAACAGCAGCGATCGACCATCGCTTGCGTTGTATGTCACTCAGGATATACGATACGATCCCCCGATAGATACGATCTTTCGCTACGTTACGCCGTGATTGCGAATCAGACCAAAAAAAGATACTTAAGCTTTGCATGTATGGTATGATTCTATGGCAATAGTATAGTTACCTCGTGCGGTATCTTCCCGACGGACTTGATGGTCTGGTTGAGGCGCTCCTCCAGCTGGTGCAGGAACTCGTACAGCTCCTGCGAGAGCTGCACCACCAGGCCTGAGGGGAACATGATGATATTAGTAAAATCGATGTTTTTAACGACGCTTTTAGTAGAAGGCTGGCAGCTGTCACTGTCGAAATTATCCGTTTCAATTAGTATATTGAATCAGGCGTTACATTGCGGAAGTCTATTGCAGATGTAACTCTGGGGAAATATTTATAGTGTCCGCTGCGACTGCTTCTCACTGACTTCAAAAGTTTATTGTTTGAAGTTCAAACAATAAACGTCTGTAAGTGCGTGAAAATGTCGGTCGTATGTGTATGGTATTACACGGATCTCGTTATTTTTTACTGTAGAAAAACAGCGTGGCGGGACCAGGTTTTATTGACAAGTATTGCTTTTTGTCGTTGGATATATGAGTGACGTACATATCGCCCCCGAGACGGTGGCCAGCAGCACGGGGTGTGACACCGGCGCCGCCGTGTCCGCGTGCTGCTGCACGAGCGAGCCCAGCCGCATCACGTTACACATGTCTCCGATGTGGAACTGTATATATGTATGAGTGACGTACATATCGCCCCCGAGACGGTGGCCAGCAGCACGGGGTGTGACACCGGCGCCGCCGTGTCCGCGTGCTGCTGCACGTGCGAGCCCAGCCGCATCACGTTACACATGTCTCCGATGTGGAACTGTATATATGTATGAGTGACGTACATATCGCCCCCGAGACGGTGGCCAGCAGCACGGGGTGTGACACCGGCGCCGCCGTGTCCGCGTGCTGCTGCACGAGCGAGCCCAGCCGCATCACGTTACACATGTCTCCGATGTGGAACTGCCCCATGTAGCCCATCTGCTGCCGCTCCTCATCCGTTGTGGCCGCGCTGGAGACAATACATCGTACTTTATTTTTATTACGAAACTAGACACAAAATAAAGAATACTATAATCTCCAGAAGTAAGTCGGCCTCATCTCAACATGTGGTACACAGTAATTTTAAGTATGCACAATGATGACGCTGTAGGCACAGTTAGGAGTCAACGTAGCATTTCAGCACCTGAATTTTTAAATAGGAATAAATAGTTGTGCTAATAGGTTATATAAGTTACTATGGGTAAGTCAAAACTTTTCATCATTAGTAAAATTACCTAGTATCTTTATGTCTCGATGAAACTCTGACCCCGACTTTTGAATAAAGTAACATGCTACTTTTAACTTGAGTAACGTGCTACTTTGAACTTGAGTGACGTGCTTCTTTAAACTTGAGTGACGTGCTACTTTTAACTTGAGTAACGTGCAACTAAATAAACATGCTACTTTAATGGCACCGTAAGTTCCTCACCTGTCCTTCTGACACACGAAGAGGTTGAAGCTGTTCTCAGCACCGAGGAACGTGTCGTCATCCAGTATCTCTATCGCAGTCATCCAGTTGGGGCTGTAGTCACGCGCTATCTCCTCGAAACTACCCTCCATCTGTGGGGGAGTTAGTGCTACTGGTAATTTAACGATCCTGTATAAATAAATACATATACGAACACATTTTTAGAACACCATTTGATCATACTGAAAAAGATCATTTTTTCAGAAATATTTGTGGTATTTTCGTCTTATAATGCAACAAATTATTAAAAAAATGTTTATACGTAACGTCTGTTATCTATCAATCTATCGGCGTTTCGGCTCATTATACCGCGAAGTAAAAATGGGAAATAAGCACAGAGAATTTCATAATCAAACGGTAATAGAATAAAATTCTAACATAATTCTTGATGTTTCCCGACCGTAGTCTAGCAGTAAATGTAAGTTACCTGTTTATACTGTAGTAGTGACATAGACCGCATGAGGTCCCCGACCAGTATGAAGTCTCCCTTCGTCTTGAGATACAGAGCGACAATGTTGTTGAAGTGACTGCATTCCAGACGCAACTCCTTCTCCGATGACCATTCGAATAATCGCACCTAGAATTAAGAGAAAAACAATAAAAATTTGTGGTTTTATTTGTGGGTTTAGTACGCCATTTCTAGATACCGCGTAGATATCTTGAAGGTATGATGATTATAAATGGTAATAAGTATTTTAGTAAGAAAAAAAGTCAACTACACAGTGAGGCGCACACACGCAATTAAGATATAATTAATAAGTTTATTAATTAAACAACTATAAGTTTAATAGTTTCTTGTGCTTCTTTCACGTCACAAAGCTGCGATATTTAATAATTTTCTCAGTTTAAGCCGCGTTTAACTTAAAACATAAAATGGTCCTTCGAGCCGGATACAACTCTAATTCTTTCACATATAACATGCTCCTTTAGCTACTTGTAAAAACTTGTACATTTTTAAATTGACATCTTTCCCTTTACAGTGTTCTATTAGTGTTAAGTTCTGGGTTGAATATGCCTAAAGCGCCCGTAGGTCAGCTAGCGGAGGCAATGATATTCGATTACCAATGTCGACGCAGCCAGTCCTAGGATGGGTGACCAAAAAGTGGCATTCCATTTTGGGCGCTTCCGTGGGTCGGATGACATGTTAATTGTAGGTCCCGGCTGTTTGTCTAGTCCAGCAGTCGTTAAGCCATGTCAGCGGCCTTCGGGCGGCTTTTTTTTATACTAATCCCGGACAAAATCGGGGGCCTTATTATCTTTCTCATTCATTCTAGTTCTCACTTTTATGCTTCGCGCACTTTTGCGCTTCATACTATTTTTCGGCGGCTTGATAAACTCTCGACACCGGAGTTGGCCGCATTCATTCGATAAGAAGAAGATTATTAAAGTGCAACATACAGTACTGTTGATGGAGGCGAGCAGTTTCCCGTTGAACTCGACGAGCGTGTAGCACGCTCCCTTGATCTCCTTCTCAGCCACCAGCGCCAGCTTGCCGTCCGACCAGTGGAACAGCAGGATGCGGCCCTACAAACAGGACACAAAAATCATCTATATAATATTAAATTGAAAGATTTAAGATGCATAGTTTTCGTATTGGTTCGTGTGGGTGAAATAATTCGCTTGTGCGATTCAGACCGAGCGTTGTGATTATGTGGTGTACCTGTTTAGGTTCCGACTCCTCCGGGTTGAGGAGCGCGGTCCCCAGCGCGTAGTAGTGATGCGGGTCGTCGCCCAACTTGCACGAGATCAGGGACATTGCGAACTCATTCGTCATCAGCTGGTGTGCGTGCAGGACTGGAATGTAACGAATACATTATCAGATTAAGATCATCATCATCCACAGCCGGTTTTTTTCCTCTTGTATAGGCCTCTCTTTTGTCTTGCCGATTGTGTCTTAGTATGTAATTTAGACGTTATTCTGCAAAATTGGCTGATTACAACTTTTGACAAGTTTATATACATACTAGTGCATGATAGGGGATATTGCTCGCATTGAGTAGCTTAGACACCTTATACACATGAAAAGATGAAAACAAAAATCTCGTTTGAAGTACGACGACGATGTATCTGCCCAAGACCGACCCAGTTTTTAATTATGATCAATGACTTGCCGGAGGTTGTTAGAACCGCGGAGTGTCTTCTTCTGGCTGATGATTTAAAACTGTACATGGGTATCAGTAGTGTGTCAGACTGTGAGGCTTTGCAATGGGACATCGATAGTGTACAGGAATGGGCAGTTCGGAACCAATTGGAGTTCAATACTAGTAAATGTAAAACGATAACATTCACCCGTTCACACAATCGCGCTCTGTTCGCGTCGCCGCGCGTGCGCTCGCTTACCTCCCGCTACGCTCCCACGGCGCAAGGTATTACTCTGCTCAATGCTCTGTTAGCTCACAATACAACAATTGATGTATTTTGTTCAAATTACAGAGTATTTTATAATGCGTGTTTAAATTATGTAAGCGAATTTGTTATTCCTTTACTAAAAAAAAATAATAATGTATATTTGTAAAGTATCTCTTCTAATCCATGTTGTATGTTTTGGTGAAATAGTCTGTAAGTACAGCATGTAACTACAATAAATAAATAAATAAGAGAACTCCCCTAACGAATTAAGCCTGGGGGGAGTCACGACGCTCTGTCATGAGGAAATAGGATTCATAGAGAGATGATAGAAAGAGGATACTACATTTACCTTCAAATGTGTGGTGATCAAGTATGAGCAGGTTGTGCACCTCCAGGTCCAGTGCGTTGGGAGCGTGTTTGGGCGGCGCGGGCGGAGCACCCGACGTGGCGGCCGCCGCCGTGCTGGCCGAGCCACGCGCGGGGGCTCCCGTGCCGCCCTCGAGGCGCTCCACGCGCATTGACACCACGCCGAATGACTGCGGAAACATTAAACTTAGAAACACATAATTTATTATATAAAGATAACAGATATCTATTTGCTAACTGTTACACAATTATGGTTAGCTCTGCCATACTACACAGGCTACTTTTAAACGCAGGTAACACCGCAGAGCGCAAGTACCGCGCGCAAGTAAAATTAGTTATAACTACTATTACATGTAAATAAAATTTAGTAGATACTAATTATAATATTGCTTATGTCTCTTGCTGTGCCTGCACCTCCGCATAAGTAAGTAACAATATATAAAAGTTATAGATGAACATAGCCACAGATTCTATTAACTTGAACTTTTTTATAGGAAAATGAGCGAAAATAATCACGACCCATTAAAATAAAGTCCGAGCAGTGCTGGAACGAGACATATGGATGAAGCATGGAGGAGGCCTTCACTCATCTCTGAGTGCCCTGACGTCACACACGAAACTTAATATTATCACAGTTGAAGGAATAATCTTATAAATTTAGTGAATAGAAACTCGTATAACTGTTTAACGTCATGTCATGGCAAATAAAGGCTTTTTTATTTATTTTATTTAATGTTTGACCTGCGAGGCCTCCTGGTACGCGATCCGTCGCGGCGTCTCCCCGAGCGGCACCGTGCGGATGTGCAGCTTCTGGATCTCGTCTATGGTGCCAATAGTCACCGTGCTGTCCGTGGCCAGCGCGAGACTGGAACCAAACAATATGTTAACTAAACGGTTTTCACTCACGTGTAATTCGCGTATGTTGTTTACGCGTTTCTGCGTGCTGCCGCGGACCCAGAAAATATGTAATGTACGTCATGAAAGTACCAAAAAAAGCATTTTAGACGTGTTCTCAAACGTTTTTTTGTTTCTCTTTTTTTCAAATCAAATCAAATCAAATCAAAATCATTTATTTGCAGAATATAGGTTTTACAGAGTTGTTCAAAAATAAGATATTGACCGCTACATTCTCACCCATAGGGCGTGCAAATTGGTTTCACAAAGTATGAATATAAATTTAAATTTAAATGCCAGAAAAATCAATTAAAATTAGGTACATCATAAATGTCAAATAGTTTCATCGTTCAAAAATAATTTTATGGAATAATAACACTTTTCCAATAAAAACACTCTGAGTCGTTTTTGAAATATAGCATCAGACTTGATTTCTTTGATGGTCGCAGGGAGCTAATTGTATATTTTTTTGCCCATATTGAAAATGCTGTTTCCATATTGTACACTTCTATGTTTTTCTGTGCAGAGTCTGTTGTCATATCTTGAGCTTTTTAGTATTTTATATTTATGCAGATTGTTCCTTGTCATAAGTGATGCTTCATATATGTATATTGATTTTGTTTCTTTAATTTTTAGTTTAGGGCAAAAAGTAATATACATATTTGTAGGCAAAACAGTTTACTACAAATTATGTCTGAACAATTTTATTGTAATACGCATAGTTTCCCAGATATCGCGAAAAAAGCGTTTCCGCTCATTTTGCCAAAACTTGACCCCCCAACATGTCTCAAAAATAATATTGCATCCTCTAAAAAAATGCAAAGCTCATGTAACATTTCAATGGACTATTTGTATATGACATACATAGTTTGATTTGCACTATCAGAAGACAGATACTAAAGCATGAGTGAGTGATAATAACTCTGACAGCTTACAAATTCAACAATAGTCTTTATCAATGGTTTAGTAAACTTTGGGTGTAATATACACACCTGTCAGGGTACGCCTGTGCGTTGAGTGAGCACATGTGTGTCACTTCCTTCAGGTTGACGTTAGAGAACACCAGCTTGTGGTTGGACGAGAATATCACCGTGGGCCGGTCCGAGCACGCGAATATGTTTGTTGTGGACAACGATCTGAAAACATATAAAGAGATAGTCATTTGAACATCTTTCTCAAATTCCTTAGGGCAGTTCTCTTGAGCAATTACATCGTGGTGGGAGCCCAAATGCCTTTCACAGAAGTTTTCGGAAGTTTTGTGGTCCTCTAACATGTTGGGTTACTAGAGTTAGTTATACTGTAAAAAAAAAGTTGTACGATAATTAAAAGAAATCTTACGTTGATGCCTTCTAAAATGAGGGAAATAATAGATTTTAGGCCATTAAATATTCAAAAGTTTTCGTGTATTTTTTCTGGGTTGGTTGCTGGTCTACTGTGAAGTAGACCATGGTGCCAACATACCTGAAGCTCCTCAGCACAGTGGGCTGCGTGCCGAGCGTGACTTTCTTCTTGTTGCACAGCGCGCCGGTCTGCTGGTCTACTGTGAAGTAGAACATGGAGCCGTCTCCGAGCGCACACAGCAGGTAGCACACTCCCTCCAGCACGCAGATCAGCAGCGAGCGCGGGATTATCTCTGGAACCCGATATTATTTAAGAAATGGGATTAGGAGATGAAACGGGAATGCAAAAGAATGTCGCGGACTATCCATGGTAGGGTTACAGAATTTTCGATCAATGTCATTGTTTTTGTGTAAAGTTATTTAAAGATAAAGTGGTGGTTTTCCACCACTACAGAATATTATATATTCATTTTGTGTGACCTTAAAATTAAGACATTGTCTTCCTCCTTCTACTCTCGTCTTCATGGTTTAGCCATCAATATGCCTACCTCCATGTAGTTTCTCAGTGTGCATGGGCGCGAGGTCGGGCAGGCGCAGCACCCGCACGGAGATGTCTGTCCACAGCCCCACCCCGAGCAGCGCCGCGTCCTCGCCCGGGCCCAGGTCCAGGCACGCCACCTCCTCCTCCATGCACACCTCGCTGGGGACAAGTCACATGGTAGAGCATGAGTAAGCTTTTAATAAAATTTAACAGGTTAAGGTTCAGTGACAACAGATGGCGCTGTAAAGTAAATATATTTTATTCTAAACTTAAACTAAATGACGATATATTTTATTGAGTCCGAAAATTTTACACATACAATGGCATATGTACCTACATATATTCTGTATAGCTCAATATGCTACACAAATTACAATAATTCTTCAATTAAAAATGCAGTTTATCAAATATCAGAATGATTAAATCAGTGTATGTCAACCATAAATAACAATAACAAGATCCTTCGGCACTAATAGATGGCGCTGTCGCCAATAAACACTAATATGAATACTATATACTCACGTGATGAGTTCAATGGCCCGGTCCTGTATGGCGAGCAGGTAGAGTCTCGGGCCGGCGGCGCACACGGCGCGCGTGTCACTGCACGCCACCACGGACACTGCCCTCGCGCCGCCCACCTTCCACTCGGCGGCCAGCGCCCACCCATCCGCAGCGCGACCTATCAGGCGGATACCTTCGTCTGTTACCTGGGAAACAACAAAATGATCTATATTCAACCTGACAGACGCAAAATCATGTCACAGGCCCTTAGATAGGTAAAAATATCTCAAGGGTGACTCATCATACGATTATACAAACGATCTTCTTTACTATGACCATAATATTGAAGAAATAAATGGTGCCGTAACCAGGATTTATAAGAGCAACTTACTTGTACTAACTGATCATGACACACATTCCCCGTGAAGAATGTCTGTCGATCTGACAAGAAGCCTTGGATTTCAGTCTCTTCTACTTCCTCTCCATTTAGTTGTAGTACCCTAGAAAATAATATTTGATATAATAGGGCCATGGTAAAATAAAAACATAAAATCGTTCAAATTAATCACACAAAAATCGTTTTTGGATGGCAAAATACTGGAATAGGGCAGATTTGTCGAGTTTAATATCCCTCTTTCGTCACGTCAGCAGCGAAAATTTGTAATAGGATAACTAACAATCGTTAAAGCTCATAATTATCCTGGGAAGGTATATAAAGGCCTGCCATTATCTTATGTTACTCTCGTATAGCAAGCAGGGGCTTTACTGGGCTAATACTGGGGCTTTGCATCACAGGATCCCAGGATAACTAGCGCAAAGCCCAGTAAAACCTATCTAGAGTAGCACCAATACAAAGGTAAGAAAAACTCTGTATTTATAAAAATTAAAATAAAATAAATATTCCGGGACATTATACACAGCGCCATGTAGCACCACACTAAGCAAACGCTTGTGTCGTGGGTACTAGATAACTGATATAATACTTATATACTTTTATTTTGTAAATACATACTTAATATACATACAAACGACCAGACCAGAGAATTTTACACAAGTGTTGAACAAGTAATTATACATTTTAAAATTCATAAATACTTGTGTCACGCAGGAATCGAATCCGCAACTCCTAGATTAGAAGGCAGAGCCACTACCAACTAAGCTAACAGGCCAGTCAAAATACATACCTAGTCTGTCCGACGAAGGCTAGCACGAGGTGGTCGTGGTACTGCGTAGTGCCCAACGTCAGAGGCCACATCCCTTTGATGCCCGGCAGGTCGATAGACGCCTGCTCTTGGATGCCGATGCCGTTGCGGATTATACGCAGCGAACCCATTTTGAATGCGCCTTTAATTGAAGAATACTCGAATTAGTATGTGAAAGATTGGTAGGCTATTTTCCCTCTTCGCTACAAAAGCTTTCATGAGCAAGATGTGATGATAAACGATGACAACTTTGAACCTGTGTATAAAATAGTTTATTAATTTTTGCCATTTTTTTTCATTTATTTAGATTAATTTATTTGTTTTGTTTATCTTGTTTGTGATGTGTATCAGATATCTGATATAAATAAATAACTATGACTATAAGGAGGGCATGTGTCTTCTGTAGAAGGGCCAGGGCGCGCCCAGCACGATGTATCTGCCAGAACGGTCAGAATGAGAATGAATAAATATTTAAGGAGGAAAGTGGAGGGCGGCTTATACCCAGACGATTCGATAAGTATGACAATGATTATGAGGAAGTTTTGTATATATGTTTCTGTAATTCTCATACATATACGTATGACCGTCAAGTTAATGACTGAAACAACAATAATTTTATGTGGTAGTAACAGAGACAATCATACACTGGTCAATCTTAAATTAGGCATGTTCTTGTTAATTTAATTAAGTTCCCTTAATTATTCCAGACTGTTTGAGCATAGCTGTTAAAGCAGCTCCTTGATGGTGGTGGCCAGGGGGTCGATAATACCATTTCGGATATACAGAGCTTTATTAAAACTTTATCAATATGTTACTAAAATGGTTTTCATTCATGGTTTCATGACCGCGGCAGCGCGCAGAATGGTGTTAAAATACTGTCCAGTGGAAAACCGAGTAACTAACCAATAAACTGACCTGAACAAGTGATGAGCTGGTTCTGTCCCTGCTTCTCCAGGTCCACGACGCACATGTCCACGATGGGCGAGAGGCTGGTGAAGGTCTCCATGGGCTGCACGTACTGGCTGGCCTCGTTGCGCACACTGGACAGGCGGACCAGCGCCGAGTCACCCAGCCGGGAACCGATGAACACCACGCCGTTGTCCAGGTACGTCATGCATTCGGGGATTGGGATGTCGCCTGGAATTACAGGACATTATTCTTCTTCTTGTCGAATGAGAGTGGCCACTCTGGTGTCGAAAGTTTATCATGGCATGGCTTAACACTTAACTTACCGTGGGTCGGATGACACGCTAAATTGTAGGTCCAGACTGTTTGTCTAGTACAGGACATTATCAATCGACTAGTTATTCAAGGTAAAATTATCAAAATTTTCGTCATAAATGCTGTATTACTTTTATCATATAATTTTACTATCAAAAATTTCATTTATGAAACTTTGTTGTCAGGTAAAAAACGCCTATAAGTGTGCCAAGAACCAATGTGTTAGCAAAATAAATATAATATGTAGACAAATATCCAGGAGTCAGGACCTTAATAGTAAACTAAATTCTATTTCACAATATCCAATGTACCACAAAAGTAGTCCTTGCTGATGTACATGTCCAAGATAACTCCCCTGATGAAGTGATTCCCGGGGGAGTCACGAACCTCATTAATGAGGAGCGAAGTGGCAACTCACCCAGCAATTCCATCTTCAGGTCCTTGACGGTCTGAGTGCCATCCATCTTCTCATGCAGCTCCAGCAGCAGCATGAAGAGGCGGCCCGCGATGTCCCCCAGCAGGTAGCGCAGCCCACGGCTGTCCACGCGGCAGTAGCAGCAGATTGGAGTCAACTACAACAAGAAAGTAGAATATGTATGAGTGCTTGTTAGACGTATTATAACAGGACAAGTGGCGCAATCAGTCGCCTAGTCCGAAGAGCATGGATATGAGTGTGGATTTTCGCGCCTGGTCTTCAGTCAACCATTCCATAGACGAGTGATCTTAGGCATTCTGACATGTAATTTCTCAAATTGATTTACATACTTAGTTACATACAACATTTCATGATTTATAGATTTACGTTTTTAAATAAGATGGTAATGGTGTAAAAAAAACAAATACAGTTATTATACATAGTTACTTACTTTGCTTGCCACTGCTACATAACTTTGTCCATCATGGTATACTATTGACTCTTGCCCTATCACTATTGATCCACCTGCAAATGATATTTAAATAAGCACTATAAGAATTGTATATAAACTTGCTTAGAAGAAACATCACTGTGATTTATAAAGGTAGACATCATTAGAATAACTAGTACCTAAAAGAAAGATACTGAGTTGGACACATAAACTATATACCTGGAATACATATTTACTAAGATGGTTTTTATAAAAAAAAAATGTATTTCTCATTAATTTACTCACCGAGTGGGCTAGGAACAGGGATTAGTATGGAAGCTTCTGTTTCTACATTATCTTGTTTCCAAGGTACTTTTGAAAACTCTTTATCTCTTAAACTTATTTCATGTGTCTGTAAAAGAATGTAAAATGGAATTAATACACATTACAAAATTATTAATTTGGCAAAATAAACTTTTTCATAAAATGTTATCTTTTAAATTAATAAACTTTATCATTGATGATTAGTTAGCAACACTTTACACAAACCTTGTGGACTGATTTATAGAAATACATAGCTATGTAATTATTTACTTTAGTATACTATTAATACATACTTTTTCATTAACTAATTTACTTACTTTTATGTGCCTGCCATTGGGATCCTGGTGAATGAGAATAAGGGTAGGGTTGGCACATCCATGGAGGAATTCAATGTCATATACATTCAGCTCTTCCAATCTGTAATCATTTATAAAATGTAGTCACTAAGACTAACAACTTTTTCTCATTTCGAAGGTCAACCAATTGTAAATTATGGCTATACATATACTATTATGAGCCTTTATATGAGTCAAAACATTTCAAAGTTCTTTTATGCAACCTATGCATTATGCTCAAGATCAGTTGATTACTAAATAGTGTTAGTTACAAAATAATCTTGGAATATACCTTAAACTAGCAGCTTTCAGTTCTGTAGAATCTTTATCCAGTGGTATAATCTTCAGTAGTCCATCATAAAGTCTGAGACCTATTACCCGGGCCTGTGGGTCTATGACAGCCAGTATACCATTCTCTGAAGGTTTGCCGATGCGGTCGGAGACATTGCCGTGGGCTCTGGTGACTACTTCTAAGTCTCCGTTTAGGTTTGTACGCCATTCCAAGATCATAGCATTGTAGCGGGCTGTCAGGATGAATACTAGATCTTTTTTCTCATACTGAAATAACAGTTTCAGATCATTAGTCTTTCATTATATTGTATGAGAGAATCTTTGACAAAACATAAACCATTATCATGTTCAAATCAACAAAAAACTACAAAAACAATCAATCAATCAATATAGCTTTATTGTACACAGAAAACAGAAATACAAAACAATTTACAGTAATATTACTTAACCTAGGTACATAGGGTGGCCTTATCACATAAGAGTGATCTCTTCCAGGCAAAAATTAGACTAACAAGGAATACAATCAGTAAAGGCAATATTGTAAGAACTGTAGCCCACTGAATATAAAGAAACCTAACAAGTATAACTCAACTTCATTAGAAAAAGGAGTTAATTCATTGACAGCTTAAATTAACCCTTAACAAATTCAGTACCTTAATATCAAGTAATTCATACTCACAGAGGGTCTAAACAGCTTCATTTTAGCGACCCGTCCATACAGCCCCACTTCCTTCATGGGTCGGAGCCCCTCAGGCGTCACCAGGTACATCTCCAGGCGATTCACCTTCGCCACAAGGAGGTTTAGATCCGTTGGGGAAGTGAAGTTTCCTAAAATCAATGTAAGTTTGATAAATATTGAAGTTAGCGCAAGCAGATACAGTATGGAGTTTATGATTCCTTGATGAAAAATCTTGTTAGCAAAAAGTAACAAACAGATTCAACAGTGAGCAAAAGTAACAAGTACAGGTGTAACATGTACAATCAAAATTAGTTTGTGTTTTGGAATAGTCATATTCTGATTGTGGACACTGGCAATAGATATACTACAGAAACCTATTGATTTGAAAAAAAGTATTTGGAGGATACCTTTTTGGAGTAAGTTGAAGTCAAGTAAGTATTTTTGGATCTAAATTATAGGTGGTGCAAATAGAGACACAATGCACGAATATTGTGCAAATAAAGCAAAATCATAACTCATTTTCATGTCAAAAGCATGGATGTTAGCCAAGAGAGTAGAGAAATATATATTTGGAATTAGACTTCATAGCAGGCGACCCGATTGCAAGCAATTATCTCTCAATATATCTTTTTATGGTGAAAGTAAATATTTCTGTATGATACGAGCACGATTACGAGCTTTGTCTGGTTGCCCGTTTAGGTTTTCAAGATAACCTCAATGAAGGACGAAAATAATATTTGTGGTAAATTACCTGTAACACATGCTGTAACCGCAGTTGGTTTCTGTGCAGTAACCACGTAGTGGTAAGCCATGATGATATTTCGTCAAATAAACAGCATTCAATCACAAAACTGCTTCTTGTATCGGCAAACAACACAAAAAATCGCCGATTCTTAATTTATTTTTTCTTTTGATTGGATGCGCGACCCATAGCGTTTTGAATATTATAAACTCTTTGATATTTACAATGTTTTTTTTTATAACCATAAACACATATTTTTTTGAGCTTACTTTCGCTAGTAGTTATAGCTATTAGAGCCATTTAACCGAAATAAATAATTCACTGCTACGACAGCTAAAGGCGAGGCTTTACTGCATTACATTACTATGCTTTACTGTAAAGGTAGCCATCACCTGTGCTTATGCTAGGTTGATTTATGAACTTAAAGCATAAAAGGAAATCAATTACGAAATAATACATCGTTCGTAGGAAAATATTTTATTCGTATTCTTCATTATTTTATTTATTTGCTATGTATAAATTTTACTTAATTAAACTAGACTAATCGAGGGAGTAGGTAAATAACCAACAAAGGGTTAAAACCCATCAGGACATATAATTTATAGGTACACTTGTAACAGACTTAAGTAAAAAACGTGGTCACTGCTTTAAAAAACAACAATAAAATTATTGTAGTAATATTTCAGTAAATTTATAAAAATGCAATACTGGCACTAAAATTATTCCAAAAGTTTTTAAAATAAGGTTACCTACTGGTAACTTACGCAAAACATTTTAAGGGTGGTATTAACAACCCTAATAGTTAAAAACATTTGAATTACCTACGCCTATACAAATGTTATGTGGAAGTTACCAGAAACAGTTTTTTTTATGTAGAGTTGTTTATAAACTCAGTATTATGTATCCTGTTCAAACAAATATAAGTGCTTTTATTATTTAGTACAGGCATAGTACCTAAGGCTTTTATAGCCTTTTATTTTTGTATAAAGTCTATAGTAAATCTTCACAGACTGGTCCCATGACAACTGGGCAAGTTAAAATAAGTTTCTTCTTTATTAGTTGTATCAATCTTCTTGCTTGCTCGGCGGCACACTCTCGAATAGCACTTGCGTGAGGAATGTCAGTTTCTCTGCGAAATAAAAATGGAATATAAATTTTAATAAGTACCTACAGGTGCAGAAGATAATTGTTTTAAGTTTCTCTACTTTTTATCTCGTTAGAAATTGTGGTGTATATAGCCAGGATCTGAGATTATTGTTAACTGACACTGTTGGGCATAGAAGGTTCTAGGACTATTTGTTTGGATGACTGCATACAGTATACGACTTTGTGATGTTTGCATATAAAATTACCCAATAACATGAAACTTGTCATAGTACTTTTTGGCTTAGCCTCCTCTTTGAGACATACCTATTACGGACTTTATTACAGGGGCACGTTTTTCCATAGGTGACACATGTCTTCGGATTTTACGACTTGAATTACAATAATTGCTTTTATTCCTTAACATCAGGCGAGTTATAGCCAAGCGTGAGTCTATAAAAAACAATGTTTTCCTTCATCGTATCAACCTACTTAACACTATTGAGCTGTGACCGATGAACACTAGATGGCGTTATACTAGTTAGGCGTCAAGCGTTCAAGGTCATTGGGAAATATTAGTCTCTTAAGTACTTACTTAACAAGGCAGTAGGCGTCTTCTTGTAATACACAAACACAGTGTAGACAGCCACGCCGAGCAGAAGCAGACCTATCGCCGCAAAGTACATCGGGGACGGACGGAGCACTATCGGTACCACTGAAACAATGTTACAATACATTGTTTTTATTATTCATAGAACATTATTATGTCAACAAAGGATTAAGTGTCACAAGATTAATATCAAATTAAATTTTGTCTCGTGCCCGTAGAAGGATACTCATATTATATGGACGTGTTTGGTGCTTTGTTCGTTTTTTGTTCGGTCTTTATGCAGAAACGGCTGGATGTGTTTGAATGAAATTTGGTATACACATAGATTAGAGGCTAAACTAACGCATAGGATACTTTTTATTCCAAATTGACGACTAAAACACTTAGAAATGGTACTAAATAAATAAAACACTATACCTGACAGGAATATAGCGACGAGTAGTACAAAGTAGGGCACAGGTGTAGGGACCCTGTAGGGCCGGTGCACGTCCGGCTGTGTCTTACGCAGCACTAGTAGCGCCACCATGGCCAACCCGTAGAAGAACCACAGGAACCAGCTCGCGAAGCTGATGAGGGACTGCACGTCACCCACCGAGATGAATACTGCTGTTAGGAAGGCCTGGAAGGAACGTTTTATAATATTTAGCGATATTTTGTGATAAATTCAAAAAGTTTTAAGTATGGCATAAGTTTTGGGATTAACTCAAACAGTTTTGTGAAAATTTTAATTTCAAACTAGATAAGCAGATAAGTTTTTAGAAATTTTATGATTTTTGACTAGGGCTGGCACATTGGACTCAATTCGGGATGGCTTATGAATTAAATAAATAAATATGTATAGCTGTACACACGAATAAGAAACGGTTTCGTGGCTGTACATGATCATTTTGGATAATTTCAGATATTGAGAATGCTTTAAATAAGATAGGCTGCAAAATATTAAAATTTTGTGTTTAGAAATGTATGTACCTACCTACATTTGTGACACCCAAAAATTCGATTCAACTCAATGACCTTGAAGATATCACAAACTACAAGAATCTGATACCCAAGTATATACATTTTTTACTCTTTTTTTATTTTTTATAAAATGTCTGTCAAATAATGAGTGTTTGTATGCACCTGGTAGGCGACGGCGGGCGCGGGCGTGAGGCGCTTCATGTTGACGTATGAGAACAACTCCAACATGTGGCCGCCGCGAGCTGCCGTGTAGCATACTCTGCAATACAAGGAATATTGAACAATAAAAAAACATGCTACTTTTTATTCTAGTATCAGGTAAAACTTGTGGTACTTGGGACGACCAACTGGTCGACGGCCAGTCGGACGTCCCAAGTACCGCTGGAAGGACCAGATAGAGGAGGATCTGCAACAACTCTATGCTACCGAGTGGCAGGAGATGGCGCAGAACCGAGAGGAGTGGCGTCTCTTTGTGTCGGAGGCCAGGATCTACTTTGGGTCGCACATTAGTAGCGCCACATTAGTAAATATCAGGTAAAAAGTGAAATAAAAAAAAATTAGACAACTTGGTTAATGCAGGTGGTAACAAAACTTATAATACGATCTAGGAGGGTTTACAAAATTTTAATGCATACATTATTTTAATACCTATAGTTATGATACACTGTGATGGTAAAATATCATTATAGCCCTTTCACAACTGAAATTATACTAGATTTATTTATATTAACATTTTGGAAGTGTTTTATGAAAACTGAAATGTATTAAGTCAGATGCAACTATACAGTAGTGTACTTAGTATTTCACTTGCATTACAAGAATTAACTAGCTATGTATCCATCATCAAGTTGAAAATAAACTGATGTAGGTAAAGCCCGCTTCATTTTATAATATCAACATCATCTGTGAGTGGCTTTATAACCTAGTAGTCTTGGAAGGCATATTTAATAGCTTCAAGTATTTATGCGTTTGTCAAAAAACATTAAACTTACTAGTTTCTATACGATATTTCATGATTGCTATGAATCAGTAAAACCTGTCTTCAAGTTCTTAACTGTGTTTAACCAGCTCGATATGAGAGCCAGTTCCATTTCAGTACAGATATGTTCTGTATAGGACCACAATGTCACATGTGCGGGTGACTTCAGGTGACTTGGTAGGCAAATGCCTTAAAGTCCAGTTTAAAAAGAATCTTACCTGGTAACACCAAACTGCACACTCATAGCGCATCCGAACGTAGCTATGGCAACACCCAGCGGTATCACAAACGCCATGGGCCCCAGCACCTTGGCCCCGAAGGCCACCGCCACAGCATCCACAGACACCATCTGTGAGTAGCTCAGTACAGTCATGTACGCTACGTTCATAAACACATACAGCGCCGTGATGAGCGGGACGGCGATAGATATGCTGAGCGGCACGTTGCTGTGGGACAGAGATGGGTGTATTAGTGGCAGTTGCTATTGAATTAGAATATTAATAAAAATACACTATATCATCATATCATATTGTCGGTGTGGGAGCCTTAAGCTAACCAAGGAATTTTTATATTTGCAAGAACTAATTATTTATTTTAAATATACATTATTATATAACTTCGAAAGTGTGGAAACAGTAGGATTTAAATACTAAACTTATCATGATTTACCTGGCCAAGAAACATCTCAATAAAAAGATAACCAGAGTTGGCCACTCTCATTCGCTAAGAAGAATAATAAATAGACAACAGATGCAAGAGTAAAAAGATCCCCAGTTTTAGGAAATACATTGAGGAGGTTAGGCCTAGCTGTAGGATAGGTACCTAATCGTTAGGATCGACAATCATCAGACCGATTGGTTCCGTAACTGATTTGGATTACTTAGTCATAAAATTAAGCCAGTTATAAGCCCATAATTAGTTATAATTAATGTGATAAGGTCCGTACATACCTACTATAAAATTACTATTATATTTATACTATGTCACCTTTATAAGTGATATTAAGTTATCGTCAAAAAAGTTGTCACTATGACATCAAATTAAAAAATAAAGCAGTGGTAACTAACACTTGATTATAAGGTCTAAGTTGGAACGCGCTTAAACTAGTTCAGTTTATAACATTACTTAACATCAATCGCTAAGCAAGAAGCATATCTGTAGCACAAAAATAGTTGCCATATTCAACAGATTTACAAAGTTATCCGGATCAATAAATAAGTTGTCAGTACATACAATATGAAGTTGCGTGTGAACAGTAATCAAATACTACCGCCATTAGTTAATTAGAAGAAACTTGAGTAACTACGCCTTTATCTAGCAAGGGGTCGTCGGGAAAGCACATAACTAAGTATATAAATATAGGGTTACCTACTGCAGTACCTACATTCAAGACGGCTTCAGGCCCCTATACTAGGTAACTAGGAACAAATTTTATTTCAAATCAAATCAAATCAAATTTATTCTTTGAATCTATGTAAATCTTTACAGCTTTTGTTTTGCGTCGTTTGGATAGGGGCAAAAGCTGTTCTATATGAAAAGTTCGTAAACAGAAGTAGATGGACTAAAGAAGCCGGTCTTATATAATTTTGCGTATTTATACTAGTCTTCTTCTTATCGAATGAGAGTGGCCAACTCTGGTGTCGAGAGTTAATTGAGTCGCCCTAAGGGCCTCTGATATGGCTTAACGACTGCCGTACTAGACAAACAGTAATACTTATACTAGTAACATTTTATTATAGCACATAACGGCACGGATAATTCACACTTCACATTGCTAGGCTGCTGAGTGAGTAACCTCATTGCTTATATACTTAATTGCTTAGGTACTAACTCGTATATAGGACGAGGTCAGTACAGCTATCAGGGGGATGTTAACATTTTATGCGATCGTTTTAGAGATATTGACGTCATTTGTAGAACTGGGTTCTACAATCTATTACATAGGTATAATAAAGCTGAAGAGGGTAAAAAATCTGTACATCGAATATAATTACGGCTGAACGTATCATTATGATTTTTGGTATGTAGGTAGTATGGGGTCTTAGGAGTGTCATACGCTACTTTTATCCTGAAATAATGCGAGCGAAGCCGCGGGCATAATCATTTTGTAGGTTTACTAAGGTATAATGTGTACTTACAGCACTATATGTAACACGTATTAGGAATTAGTAAATCCCTCTACTAAATCGTAATTTTGTCAAGAATACACAAAACAAACCACTAGTATCTATTATATTATAGTTTGAAGTAGGCGCTAATCTCGAGAGCCTATTTTCACATTTAAGCCGGGACTTAACGTTGGATTTAACGTGTCATTTGACCCACGGAAGCGTCCAAACTGGAATACCACTTTTCGGTCACCCATCCAAGGACTAACCGTATCGACCTTTGCTTAACATTGGTAATCGCATGCGATTCCTTCCGCTAGCTGAGCTACGGGCGCTTTGCCCTGTCACTTATAAAGCTGTAGTACACATATTATAAGCTGTTAAAACCATTTTTGTCCATTCATACCTACTGCTTTTACCCTGACGAGGTACCTATAGATTAGATACGTTTCCAAAAAAAACATGAATAGTATACATATATGTACTCACACAGCAGGGTTGATGATCTCCTCGGTGACGACGGTGACGCTGTTCCAGCCGTCGTACGCCCACAGGCCGGAGTAGAGCGCCATGGCAATGGCGCCGAGGTTAGTCGTGCTGCCTTCGAAGCCCTTGTTCAGGTTCGACGTGTTGCCTGGAATTATAGCCAATTGCTTATAGGACATATTTGGTATAACTTTGTACGAAAGATTCTTCACATTTATGTGTATGCAATGACTTTGTATCTGCCCAAGAGAACTCCCCTAACGAATTAATTCTGCGGGGGAGTCCCTCGACCCTCAGTCATGAGGAAATACGATTAACAGAAACGAAATACTAAACGTTATGCTTGTACATTTGCAATCTGCCAAATTGAGGAATTCATTGATGGATTCCTTATAACTATCATTATACTACAAACTACAATGTATCAATTTCAAGACCAGTATCTTCTAGGCAAGCGCGTAAGACCTAAGACGCAACGATGCTTAATATCAGGGACTTGTAGTCGAGTGTGAGCATTTTTGCATACTTGCAGCATATTTGAGAAACCCGATAAATTCGGTAAGTTTATCCATCGGTAAAAATGTGGGCGTAAAATAATATAACTTATCTATCGTTTAGAATCTTATGAAGGTTTATAAATTTTCTAAGAAATCTTTAAACGTATGGATCTTGTTATTTTTCGGTGACATAATAATATATAAACTAATCAATGTAGTATCAACTCACCTTTACAGATCTCATACAGTCCGCCCCCAATGACAATGAGACAGGCCAGTACTTTACACACACCAAACACATTCTGGACCTTCACAAACAGCTTCACGCTCGTTATGTTTATGTATGTCATTATAACTGAAACAAGAAGTCTAATAAATTATTGTGCATTCTAACAGCTTTTTTTAACAAGGAATGGGTTTGCA
The DNA here is from genome assembly GCA_964023185.1 of Macaria liturata. Taxonomy (NCBI): domain Eukaryota; kingdom Metazoa; phylum Arthropoda; class Insecta; order Lepidoptera; family Geometridae; genus Macaria; species Macaria liturata. The sequence continues at coordinate 1,076,018 of OZ026809.1, forward strand.
CTTGACCGTAATTCGCCTGGTGGTAAGCAAACATTACGGTCTAGGATGGAGCGTGCTTACCCAGTAAGAACCGATTCACTCTCGCTTTGAAGATCGCAAGGTTAAATTGAAACTTGTCTTCTAGGATAGTCTAACACAAAGAAGGTAAGTCATTTAACAGGTACATAAGACAGTTGGAAACCTCTAATACTCCTGAGCTGAGTTTGCTACTCACATTAGAACTTACTCAATTTAAAAGGATGAAACTATTGACACTAACGTTTTTGTGTATGGTGAAATAACAGTCCAGAAAAATATAATATGCTAACCCAACAGCCCAGTACTGTTATCATAGAAATATAAAATGCACAAAACGCCCCAAAGAAGGCAATATAAATAATGTAGGTACCTGCTTCCTACTAAAATAAAGAAAACAACAGCTATACAAGTGTGTTTTTATTTAATTTACACTTACAAGTTAATATATTTATATTTGATTAACTTAATTAGAAGTATATGTAAATTAAAAGTTCATTTTCACTTGGAACTGGTTGTAAGGGTTTAAGGCAACAATGTTCATATCTCTCAGCTTGTTGATGATTTCAAAGTTTTCCGATGTGATTGTTATGTAGCCTGATGAATCTTCTAGATTGGATGCCATAAGCTCCTGTAATGAAACATAAACATAACTATTTTTAATCAACGTATTTTAGGTATTCACTTTTTTTTTAACATGAAATAGGCTTACGTTTTACTATAGCCTGCCTGATGTTAAGCACCATTATAGTCTAAGATGTAGCATGCTTGCCTAGAAGAAACCTATTTACCTACTCTAGAAAGAAAGTATACTTATTTACGATTATTTATTATTATTATTACAGTAATCATGATAATCCGAGATAAATAAGTAGTCTACTCCAGGTTCTAACCTGTATTCTAAAACTATAAAAACCAATATAGTAGATTTTCTAGAAACAAGCTATTAGTTTGAGCTATACATCATCACAAATGTATCTTAGCTTTTCAGTTATACTATACATCATCATCTTTAGCCTCTATCAAGCCACTGCTGGTTATAAGTCTTTCCTTCCTTCCTTAGATGCTGCAGATGGAAGTCTTGTGCCTTTCTCTTTGTCATACACCAGTTTGTATAAAATGCAGTCAACCTATAATTTCATGATTACATCATGACTGAGGGTCGTAACTCCCCCGCAGAATTAATTCGATAGGGGAGTTCTCTTGGGCAGATACATCATGATGGGCACCCAGGTCCTTCCACCGAAGACACATGTCCTTGGATATTGTGGTCCTCAAACATGTCAGTTTCCTCACAAAGTTTTCCTTCACCGTTAAGTGAGTGCAAATCCACACTAAACTTGAAAATACAAGTCATTGGTGTAGGGCCAGATTCAAACCAGGGTGCATCTAGAAGAAAAGCAGACACTGGAACCACTGAGCCACACTTGCTTTTCAATTTCATGGTTACTTACCCCTAACACTTTCTTAACAGCCTCATAATCATGTGGTAGAAGTGACTGCAGGAGGCCATGGACCTCATTCTTCATAATTTTAAACCTTTCCTTTGCTTTCTGTACATGCTCCAGCTGGATCTCATTTTTCTTTATCTTTGGCAATGATTGTGCCTCTTGTGCAGTGGTTATTTGAGATTTTAATCTGTAAATAAAATAAAACAAGCATACAAATACAAATAGATTATTGGTCAAAAATACCAGAGTAAAAACATACCTATGTATTTTACCTATTTTATGTTATCTATATATTTAAAACTCAAAGGTGACTGACTGATATAGTGATCTATCAACACACAGCCCAAACCACTGGACGGATTGGGCTGAAATTTGGAATTAAGGTAGATGTTATGACATAGGCATCCACTAAGAAAGGAATTTGGAAATGTTACTTTTAAAGAATTGAAATATGGGATGTAAGTTTTACTTCTCAATGTGAGCAAAGCCGCGAGCACCCACTAGTGTAGGATATTATGCAAATCCAATAATAAGTGTTTGGTATGCCGTAGAATGACCAACTCTTGTGCTAGGTACCAGAGGTCCTGTGTTGCAAGGAAATCAGAGACACCACCACCCCCACACTTGTAACCATGTTTCTTTCCACTATTAGTACATTAATTAAGTAAAAATACTAATTAAATAAGCATACACAGAATACATGGTTCTGATGTTTAAGTTTGTCTGCTATATCTAAGCAGAAGAAAACAGAAAAAAGTGCAATTTATAAATATTAATATAAGAGACAATCAATACCAGCAGAAATCTAATGTTTGTCTATAAGTAATTTTGTCTAACTAGGGACTTGTAGTTTTAATTACATTACATATTCACTAAACTTAGTTACATTGCTCATCCGCAAAATGTCTGATAAATAAAAACTTATCTAGAACCTTACTTGTTTATTTCAGAATCCAAATCACGAATGCACCCCGCTGTAAAGGCTGTATTCTCATCCATGCGTTTGTTCATTTCATTTATGTATCTTAGGAACTGACTTGAGAGCAGATTAATATCTGTTGATATTAGCGGGGTCGACTCATGGACTGCGGCCTCGAGCCCTTTAACATAGCAGTTTATTTTGTGTGTTGCAGCTTCGTCAGTGACTTCTAGGTCCGGTGGAAACTCAGGAGGAGCATTATCGATGACCTCACAGGTGTGGAAACAGCGGTCTTGTATAGCCTTAATCTCCGCTTTGAGGCAATCCAAAGTGCATGTGCTACGCTCATCTGACATTCTAAAACATATTTAAAGTGTTATATGATAAAATAACGATATATTCATGAATAATATAGCTGAAAACATCACTTACGTATGACGTCTGATAAATACAGCGTTTTAGTCGATAGTGATGCTCCAATAATACGGTTTATACTCAATCCGATAAGATAACACAGTGGAGAAGAGAATTACCAAAATTATCTATGAAGAAATGAATAAAACATAAAGCAAATGTCCGGATTAAAAACAATTATAAATAAATAAACGCAACGGAATTATTTTGAATAGACGGGCGATGGGCGATGAGGTGAGGGGTCGCGCGCGCTTATACTGTCAATGTCAAAAAGGACCGTCACTTCACGAAAGTGATGTGCCGTGATGTTTAATATCATTATTCGAACAAAATTATATTATAATTATCATCATCCGCAACCTGTTCATATAGTTTTAGTTATGTTATGATTTACTTGTATACGAAACATTAGAAATAAAAGCTTTCCGATGCTTCTTGGCTGATGGCTTCTTCATTATATCGCCTTGCGCTGGAGTGGCTGCGGAGTGCGGCCAAACTATATTTATTTATTTATATAATGCTGTACCTACACAATACAAAAGTATACCTTCAATTGAAAATCAATTTGCAATATGTTTCGAATAACGATACTCACATAGCGCAGCTAGAGAAGTCAATTTGATTGCATTTGCTTTTTGATTTGGATCCACATTTGCTAAAAACGGTTCAATAGCATACTGAGCAAATGTCATGACAATAACAGCAACTTCAGCTGGTCGCAAGATCATCACATAGATCCATGCGCAGCTGAAAGACGGTAGGGGGCCCCAAAACTTGTGCATTTTTCCAAAGGCTTCTTCAAAATATGAGTATTCAGCTCCTGATTTTTTCACTACAGTACCTAACTCAGCGAACGATAGTGCTCCTGGAAAAAAATAACATGCATTTAATTCAAATTCATGTCATCGTTTCAAACAATTTTTCCAATATATAGATAGGTAGGTATCTTACCTACACCCACCTAATAATGAAATTACTCCTGATACTGTCCATATGACTAAGCATAGCCCTACTGACTGTGAGTGTTCTAGTGCTGCTGCTGGTGAAACGAATATACCAGATCCGATCATCACTCCAAGGATTAAATTTACAGCTGAGAATAATCCGAGTTCTCTCTTGAGTTTGACAGTGCTGCCGGCCGCGCTTTCCATGCCGTTGCCTATATTGATAGGGTCTCGATTATCTGAATCCGCTACTTTAGCCGCCATATTTGTGTTTCTGAAAATAAATAGAAATACCATGTTAGATAACGATCCATGTACGTAGTTAAGTACACATGAGCTTCTACCTACAGCCACAAAAAGTCGACAATAAAAACAGTTGAAGCAAAACTGAATGTGTACGCAGTGAATGTGCAGGTACGAGCATAGATTTAAGAAAATAAGTTCTTAAGAATAACTTCTTTCTTAAATCTATGGGTACGAGTTTTTCTGTATGAGCACTTAACTCAGTCAAATGAGAAATTTATTGTGGAATGTAACTAATAAATTTATGTGTCTAATCCTGGCATATTGTGTTGGCGTTAATAATTCTTTCTACAATAATGAACCACAATAATCTGTGTGAATCGCAATGGGAAGTAGTAAGTCAGTACCTAAGTATAAATTAGGTGATTAATTATTACATTGTCGTATAACTATCGATTGACCCCATAAATATAGTTTGTTCGTATTTTATTTATTTAATTTCGGCAAATAATATTCAAGCTATTGACCGTGGTCCATGACATTCCAACTGAATACATCTACTAAATGGTAACCTAGTCATTCTAAATTGGTCAATGATGCTTACGAGATAAGTGGCATTTAGCAATTGCCTCACGGGTCCACGTATTTCTTATACAAAAACCCCAGCAAGCCTCCTGATTTAGCTCGACAATAGCTTCGAGCCCGGGGGTCAAGTTGATTCAATCCAGACACACGAATACCATCGTATTATAGTGCCGTAGTGTAAAGTGTAATCGAGTTAACGGTGAATGAACTGTCACGTCCTCAGCTGAGCTGTGAGAATGTGGGTTCGTATGGAAAATAAAGATGAAGGGACATCACGCCGCGTGCGTAGGAATTATCATAAAGATGCATACCTACCAACTGGACTTGCATCTTTTTTTTTACATGGATAGGCTCACGTTTGCCTACAACTTGCTTGATGTTAAGCAACGTTATAATCTACGATCTATTTATTTTTCTATTCATATAACTTATTATGACTAGAGTCGTAATTAAATTAGCGTCAACTGAATATGCATTATCAGTTTTAAACGTGTAGTATGTATACATATAAATATTTATTTTTTAATAAACTAACTAGTTCTTTGATAACATTATGATGTCTGTTGCAAGCATTGTCACATTTTTTATTATTACGGAGCAATACTTGGTTGAAATTTAGTAATAAGTTATTTTGTACACAGATTTAACATAATAATTTAAGTCTCTATATTTAAGTTTTAAGTACTTATAATATTTTCCAGTTTTATTTTTATCGTACCAGCTTAATGTATTATGTAGGTCCAAAAACTTCTATGTAAACACATTAAGTTTCCAGGATTTTGGGCTGAATGATAACAATGAAAAAGTGATAAAAATGTAGCGTAAAAACGTGAACATTCAAGGCGAAGTCTGTATTTGCTAACTATACAATCACGAATTTCATAATGATACCGTTAATCATTTACATCACGTGTAAATTGGTAAACTTGTAACATAACGTTCTGCGGGGTAGGTATTAAAAGTAAGGCGTTTATGATCTGTTTACAAAGACATTACTGCTGGTATGCTGATATTTTTTGGTATGCAATACGATTTCAAGCATCATGTCTCATCATACTTTTGTACAGGGTAAACTTATCTAGTTTGTTTATTATGTCGACTTACCCTTTGTTTGTGTTGTCTTTATTTAGACTAAATACGAGTCAGTTCGAGAACTTTGCTCTCAATTTCGTAAAATAACTCGAAGGACGCGTATTGCCCAAAATAATATTCCGAAACTGAAAGTCACTCACTCATTGGGGATAAATATATTTTGCGCGCGTATAAGTTTTATGCACTGCAATGAATATGCAAATTTGTGTTTGTAAACACAATACTTGGACCGGTTTATTCTTATCTTACTAACAAAGCAATAGTACCAATATCTATTTTGTACCTATATGTAGGTAATTGGCTGGTCTTTATGTAGTCATATTGTGTTTTAAAAGCATGTCTATATATAATATTGTAAGTAATATTTTACTATCGGGGCATCCTGCATGATGCATTCACGAAATAAAACTCATATAGCATTGTAAGTAAATAATGATTATCTATAGTACTCATTCACACGTGTGCTCTCTCTCACTCTATACATATAATTAGTTTAGCAGTGTGTGGGGTTCAATGTACGTACAGCCTTTTATTATCGTGTTTGCACAAGCATGCACAACATGCGGTCTGCGTCTCTGCCTAAATAGGTACGACACCATGCAGTGCACAATGCAACTTCACAGAAAAAAAGATTCGAAATACTAAGAAATTATGCAACTTTAAATTTGGTGTGCGTGCTGACGTGCAATTCCTTTTTCAAATTGGGTCCGAGAATAATTTTTTGCCTTGGCTGAGATTCTTTGAAATGAGATATAATTACAATGAAAGATAATGTTGAACTTTATTTTGTTTGCTGTATTTTCAACAAACACATACCTATCAGTCATAAAATAATAAAAGTAAAAGTGTGTTCGTTTGTGTGTCTGTTTGTTTTTCTTCCATGCGGTATCTGAATGACAGATATTTTTGGTATGGTGGTATGGTAATGCATATATTATTATATATGGTCGCTAGCATTCAGAAAAGAAACATAGAATAGAATAAATATATATAGTGATACAATTTAATGCATTATTTACTATGCATAAGTATATTTGACTATGATATCAATCTCGGAGAGATTTCATTAACAATGTCGTAGGACATACGGACGAAAGGACACATCTAAAAGGCAATATCTTATCTATATTTTAATTATTTAAACTGATTTTTCTGTCGCAACGTGTTTTACAAAAACAAAACTATTGCACGATGATTTAATTTTGTAACAGATGATTACTGATACGAATCTGTCTGTACGATAATATTATTACATTTCCAGAGATAAATAAATTATTGTAAAAATGTTTTCCGTTGCTAGGACCAGATTAGATTATTAGGTACTTTGCTTAATAAGCCACGCTGACAACATGTGCTTTAGCAAGAATATAATAATTAGGTACTTTGTAATACAGATTTATTTTGTTGTTATTGAATTACCAATTTTGACGATATTGAAAAAATTGTTTGTAAACTTAGGTAAACTGAATATTAGCATGAATAAATACCATACAAGGAATACTTTTTAAAATAAATAATGTAGGAAATATATGATACATTAAAGAAAAAATGTGTTATATAAAAATCAGAATGATGATTTTGTAAATTTAAATAGGTACCTAATGAAATCATAATTTTAATTCGGCGAAAACCACATTTTTCGGTGAGGAGCCAGAAGTGCATAATAATTACACCAGTCAAGTAAGTTTGGAAAAAAAAAACTGCAAATATGCCAGTTGGTCGGTTATAAAACCGGAAATCATGAAAAAAGCTATGTATAATGCACTCATCTCAAAGATTTTATTTTCTTATTTAGTGTTAGGGTATAAAATACTGATTTTATGTTGCTTATTGTTAGTTAAAGAACTTCCGCAGTACATAAGAATTACAATCAACGATAAAATAATGATACAGATACTTCTCACTTGGAAAAACAAAAGTAAAATAAAAAAATCGTATTTTTTATTTACTATATAGGTATACCTAGTACCTATTTTACATTATGAAGATTACAGCAATGGTTAAGTTACTTACCTATACGGTGTCAAACTCTGAATTATTTAAGCGTCTGCTCTATGGGTACCAATAGTCCAATACCTAATTAAGTAGGTACTTATCGATTTATTAATTTAGGATTCCATGTCGATAAAAAATAGGGTTGTATTCCTTTACTTATTAAGTTGCTCATCAATACAATGTTGCTCCAAAATTACAACATAAATTGCGTTACGACAGCACCTGACCCAAAACTTTCATCGAAGGTCAACAACAGACAAATATTCGGACAGTTTTAGCACAAGTTTAGTATACATAATACTTAGATAAACGTAGCTTAATCCAATTTAGCTCTCAGTCAAAGCCAGACTACTACTACTGTAAGAAATATTTGTAAATAGGAAAATTTATGCGTATTTTACTTACTACTACAAAACGTACCATTTTTATACAAAAACAGAAAAGCAAATTGCCGCGTCGTGCCTTTTATTTTTCTCCCAATACTTAATTCTCCATGCCTATTGTTATAAGGATTCAATATTTTTCATACAGTGGCTCGTAAAAATATAGCACTTTAAGATGTAGGTAGGTACATAGCCTGTAAAATATGTTAGCAAATTTATTTTAAGTCCTTTCTAATATTAGGTATGCACAAACGTACCTTTAGCTGTGCGATGAAGAATAATGGGCTTATGATATGCACATAAGTGAATAGATAGATAGTTGACTGTGGTATATGTCACGATTATCACAGGTTTGTTGTTAAGCACACGTACACCCACGGCTACTCCTAAACAAATACTGTCTCATGTACGCAGATATCAGCCATGAGCTAACCCAGGGGTGTTACGATAACGAGCGAAAATATCGTAAACATTGACTGATAGCGAAACTCATTTCATTTAATTTAGCTCTTCTAATCAGTTAAGACTTGAACTCTGGCACACTAAAGTAATTAAATAATCGTCTCTAACACTCGCAAAATGATGTCATTAAGGCGGTCGCACGTTTATGTGATATTAAAGTAGCTTAATGGTTTATTTTAGGAATTAATTGATGTGATCAATGGCATTAGATATAATTATTTTGTCCTTTCTAATTACTGCCAGTGGCGCCTGTTTTAAAAATGCGGGTAAATAATAAATCAGTTTATAAAATGATGAATTGATGATGGAATATATATTATTTTTCTGATTTAAAGCCTATGCTGCTAGCTTAGCTGTGGATTATGTAAGTGAGTGAGACATAGATAAATTAAATAAATTAAACCACTGACCTCCTTCAAATAAGGTTGGACCAATCAATCGGAATGTGAAGGGTTTGATAACGATGTTTGTACTTCGACTTACGTAGAAAACGCATTTGGGATATATCTAAGCAGCTACATTCTTGTCCATCTATTTAAGCTTACACTGGCTTTATATCACATTTGTTAAAAAGTTACTTAATATGATTACTAAAGTTCAACTTTTTCTACTGATAAAATATATGCACCGGATAGGTGACCGTCAGTGTTAAGTTAACACTCTTGTATTTAATATTGCGTTTATTTATACTTAGGTATTTTAATTTTGTACAAATAAATGTAACAATAAAACGCATGTCGTAAATATCGTTGGCGGATATCGAGGCATTCATATTTTTTTTAACCTTATTTATTTCAAATAACAATTTCATATACTTATTTAAAAACAATGCAATTTTTACTGGCAAAACTTATAAACTCACCAAATTAACAGACAACCAGGTGTGTTTAGCTACAAAAAGCTGTGCACTTTAACTATTTTTTCACGTCCTATGCACTTTTAAAGCTATTGTTCTAAAGCTTTATTTCTCGATCTATAATTTTATGCACCATGTCCGGTCAGTGTATAACAAAGACGTGCACCGACGTCGGTCTCAGTCCGTGAACTGCCAAACCACCTACCTTATACAATATTGTTATCCTTTACCTACACATTCATTACACTGCACGAGACAACGAATATAATGAAAATACCTAGAAGAACATGTTTTTATTTCTTACAATAAAACGCATAAAAGTGCGCTTTGAAGAACCTTAGTAGGTTGTACCTACATCATAATTTTAAAACTGTTTTTTTAATACTCTCGTAGCAGCGCAAAGCTCAAAGTTTTTTAAAATAAGTATAATTGATACATTAATGAACCAAAATAGTAAACTACCATGATATTTAAAAATAATATAATTAATCGGAAAGAAAAATGAAATGAAATTAAAAAATACGTAGCATAGGTACATTATTATAACATACCTACATGTATTTACACCGGGTACACATGACGTAAAAATGCTAGTAAATAGGTACTCAAGTAGGTATGCTTTATTTATTTATCTACACTAATGTTGTAACATTCTACTTAGGTTTCCAATACTAGACTTATAATTACTACTGTTATAGCGCAGACAACAAAACACTCATTTTAAGCAATTTCACATGATGGTATAATATCCACATCGATATCGTAATATCTCATTATAACATCAATAAAACGCGACCAACCTGATTGCAGGGCCAATCAGGTTGGTCGCGTTTTATTGATGCGCGCAGCTGCGCTCTCATTGGTTAGATTTTAATGGCGGCAAAATCACTGTGACAATACACGTACGATAAACTATTGTCAGCTTTTACTCTTGTTGTTTGATTAATTGCATTAGTGAAGATAAACTACTATTACACCAATTCATTATTTAATTAATGAAAATTATCTACCTTCCCATTAAAGTCACAGTTAGGTAGATATCTAAACGAAACTGATGCAAGTTCTTGAGTGAAATATCGTAACTAGGTAGGTAAGTAAGTACTCTGTGCTTAATATAGTTCTTAATTGCAATTTGTAAAGCGGATTAGATTTCAAATCTATCTCATTATCTGGTGTCATTGTTCCTAACTAGAACAATACTTTTACCTGATATGGGAAGTTAATATGGAAGTTCGACAAATTGTTATTGCTTTGTATTGTGATGTTAAAAGGATTGTTCATGGCATGTTTATATGTAGACAGGCTTTTAAATACTGTTTAGAGTAATTACGCAAATTCATTATGTGATAACGTTAGGTACCTTCTACCAAATAAACGGTTTCTACTTTTATTTTATGCAGCCATCTATGGGGCAAATTACACAGTTATTATTTTAAGTGGAAGAATAAACTGAAAGAGACAGACACACAAGATCTTTGTTTAAAACATGAACCTATTTATAAATAAGTCGTACGATTTAAAGATTGTAAAATGATAAATAAATTTTTCCATATTTTTTACCTCAGTTATAAAATTATAGAATACCTAGATTAATTAAATAAATTACAAAGTTAAATGCCTTTGTCTCTTGATTAGATTTGAATGGATAAAATACTTTCTTCGAATAGTAGTAATACAAACAAATTGCTCGATTTAATTTAGTCATTCATACCCAGCACTAGTGCAACATGGTATTGCCATACATGAAAATGCGACTCAATTTCACGGTATTATTTTAGGTTTTGATTTTACAACAGATTTTATATGATTTGAAAAATATATGTACTATTTTATCCAAGGGCGTAACTTGTGCAAGAAAGTCTTAGTTACCATCTCTTTTCCTTATTCATTTGATGCTCATCAATGGTTTTGCTTACTCTCTGGTGAAGATTACGTATGTCTAATTTTTGAGTGTCTTTATAATACGTAAGTAAATTCGTTGCATTGCTAAACATAATAGCGATTTATTCGACGTTGCTTAAATATCATGGCGTATAAATACCTTTTTATGCATTTAAAAATATAGATATCATCAATGTATGGGTTTTATGTTCATCTCACTATTCTCACTTAAACACATTTTTAGTCTTTGAGGTAAATTAAAATCTTTACTGGCAGCCCCTTTGCCTCGAGAAAATCTTTCAATTTTGTGAAAAAAGCTCGTTGTTCATGTTTAACATTTTCGAGCATTTTTTCCTTAAAGTATTGTTTTAATTGGTGATATTTCCTTTAAAAGTTAATAATTTGGTGCTAACGAAGCGCTCCTGATCGAAACAATACATAATTTGTGGTGATATTAGCTTTTTACGTAGAATATCTGACAGATCGATTCGGCGTTCCTATAATTTCAGGTTATAATAAAATTACATTCGTTTTGTTCGGTTAATTCTTATTGAAATGGAAAACATGGACGTCGCTCAAGAAGGTACTTCGGCAGCGTCGACGCCTGTCACAGAAAATGGTAAGTTACATGTGCACATTTTCGAAATGCCGGTCGCTTGTACTCGAAACGTGTTTTGTGCCATTGTTCGTTTTGCTTGATAACTCACATTTTGCTCGTGAGCATGGCATCTTACTTTAAGTTTGTTTTTGTTTGCGCATTCTATTGCTTCAATACGCGTTTGTACATTGCCAAGTGTCGATTATTTTTGGATTTCGGTCAATGTTTATGCTCATTGTTGTATGTATGCTAGGTACTTACATGTTACCTAGCTAGAATGTAGAATTCTTTAGAAAATGTATGCTGTTTCTCTTTGTTTACTGCTTTACTGCTTGGCAGTACAATAGTCAGTCCCCACCTTGACATAGTAGGTAATCATTTTGAAGAGCATGATGCATACTATTTATGATAATACATAACCTATGAATATAGCCATAAAGTGTTTCCTGCCAATGGCCTCCCTTTCTAACTATTTCTCACTGTGTAAATGTTTTATAGCTTTATATAACCTTCTCACCTAACAATACCTTGTGATAATTAAATATGTCATTTCATCTCAGGCCCAACATTGAAGACGGAGCCCAATGTTGGCGCAGAAGAGATGACTTCCCGAGACTACTACTTTGACTCGTATGCACACTTCGGTATTCACGAGGAGATGCTGAAGGATGAAGTTAGGACCCTCACATACAGAAATGCCATGTACCACAATAAACATCTCTTTAAGGGAAAGGTAAGAAGCTAAAATTTATTTTTAAGGGACTTTTTAACCATCTTCTGAGATAAAGAGTTATCCATCCAACATGTATGTATGTGATATTGTCAAAGAATTGGATAAAATTTGAGTGTCAAGATATGTTTTGGGTGCCTAAGATGTGTGGCACATTTTACAAGTGTGTGTACACAGTTTTTTTTTAAATATGATACTTTATTTATCAGATTAGGTATGTTTTCACTTTGGAAACAGTTATATGTTTTAGACATTTATCAATTCAGTGGGTTTTTTGGATATGCAAGTATAAGTACCTTATTCCACATTAATTAGGTAGGTACAACTTAATTTATACATCCTCAACAACACTGGCTACATATGGAAGGACTCATGATCACTGAACATCATACATATCATGCTTAGAATCTGTAGTTCTGATGTTGTCTTAATTATTTATGGACACATTACTTACACTTAGTAAGAACAAAATTGATACACTTTAGTATTTTTTTTGCCTTCCAACAACATAGGTATATCATAAAATGTAGGAGAGTAGTCTTGTTTGAAACACACATACCAGTATTTTAGTCAGGTCGGTTTCTCAAACAACCTATAGCAAAAAAAGAAAAAATTAATAAAAATAATGCTGATCATGCTCATTTTTGCTAGCAAACAAATGTTTTATATAATCAAAATGTAATATAAACATATATTAATAATAATAATAATAATAAAAACGTTTATTTGCAAACTTATATGGGAATATACAAACAATAACTTAAAACTAGAACTAGTAGGCAACTAATTAGTGTGCTATTCAAGATGTTATTGAATGTTGGAGATTTATGTCCATTCACACTAGGTATTCCTGTGTTGTGAATGGAATTTTTACTACACAATTATTATTTTACATTATTTACAAGAGCCAGGAAGTTGTTTAAGGAACGAATGGAGCGAGTGATTGAATTGAACCACAGACTGCTAAAGTGATACCAGGTCATAGTTCAAAAAGTGGAAATAATCTTTACTGACTGAGTGACCTGTTTGTTGAGTAAGTGTTAGATATTATATATATATATATATATATATATATATATATGAGCATATAAATGTGAAGATGAAGGTAATATATACATAAAATAATATATAATAATAATATTTGTTATCTAGTACTCATAACACAAGCATTTTTGACTGGCCTGTTAGTTTAGTTGGTAGTGGCTGTGCCTTCTAATCTAGGGGTTGCGGGTTTGATTCCAACATACAAAGTACTTGTGCTACAAGTATTTATGCACTTAAAAAAATATATACATATATAATTACTTGTGTTGGGTCTGGTTGTTTGTATGTATAATAAGTATGTATTTACAAAAAAAAGTATATTTATGAGTATTATAACCGTTATCTAGTACCCACGACACAAGTGTTTGCTTAGTGTAGCGCTAGATGGCGATGTGTGTAATGTCCGTGAATATTTATTTATTTTATTTAATTATTTTCTTGGTATAGGACTAGCTTGTCATGAGTGAAATGTCTTAATTTACAAATGGATGTCCAAGGGTTTGCTTGAGTTTTTAAGGGATTAAAATCAAATGTAGTAGGCTATCTCTATACCAAAAATAATGAAGCATTGTGATGTGACAGCAAAACAAACAGATTAACAAACACACGTAAACTTTTACATAATGGTTGTGTAAAAACCACTACTTTTCCCTTCCATTCAGGTAGTGCTAGACATAGGCTGTGGCACGGGCATCCTCTCCATGTTTGCCGCCAAGGCGGGAGCTGCCAAGGTGATTGCAGTGGAGTGCTCCAACATTGTGGACTACGCCAGGAAGATCATCGAGGCCAACAGACTCAGCGATGTCATTGAGATTGTCAAGGGCAAAGTAAGAAATCTGTTAGCATTTGAAAAAAAAAAGATGGTAAAATTATGCAGATTAGTAATTATTTTCTAAAATTCTTTTTTTTAATCTTTTATACATATAGTATTACTACAGATAGGCTTATCACTTTTTAAACTTGGATCTTATACTTGGTTGACTATATTTAGATTTCTTGTAATTGTATGAGATTGGCCAACTCTAATATCAAGAGTTTTCAAACCAACACTGACTGTCCTAAACAATTAGTTGGTCCATGTTTGTAAGGACCCATTATTTACAGTAGTGGTTTTGAGATGAAAGTGTGGTCATATATTTTTAAATTTTGAATATGTTCCTGCATAAAGATTTAAAAAAGAAAATTGTTTGTGTAGCATGGAGCACTATATTAAGTTTAAGTGGTGCTTTAGTAACCACTACCCTGTCAAAAGACCTGGGTGCCTACCACAATGTATCTGCCCAAGAGAACTCCCCTAACGAATTCAGTCTGCTGGGGAGTCATGACTCTCAGTCATGAGGAAATACGACTCAAGAGAGGGCCTACCACTAGCTACCACTGCCTTAACAATGTGTTTGTGAGACTCGTGCAAACTTGTCTGTGACTAAACCTACCTATTGTTTGTTCTGTAGGTAGAGGAAGTAGAGCTGCCGGTTGAGAAGGTGGACATCATCATCTCGGAGTGGATGGGGTACTGCCTGTTCTACGAGAGCATGCTGGACACGGTGCTGTACGCGCGGGACAAGTGGCTGCAACCCGACGGCATGCTGTTCCCAGACAGGTAGGCACTACACTGTACCTTCAGGCTTCTTATTAAATGTGAGTGACAAACTCGGGTGTCGAGAGTTTATCAAGCCCCAAAGGCTTGGAGTAGCGCATGTCGTTTCTCAGATTCACGGCATGGGTCTCAAAACGGCACCACAAAAGACCGAAGCTCTGTGGTTCCACAGAAACAGACGAGGAGCGGCTCCAGACACTGCATCAATAAAAGTTGGAGACACGGTTGTGGAAGTCGGTAAATTCCTAAAAAACCTCGGCCTGACTCTTGATACTTACTGGCGGTTTGACGAGCACTTTACACGTATTGTCCCCCGGATCAAAAAAGTTGCGGGTGCACTGCAAAGATTGCTTCCCAACCTAGGTGGACCAAACGAAGAAGTTCGGCTTTTATATGCAGGAGTAATACGCTCTATGGCACTCTACGGTGCCCCGGTGTGGTACCAAAGACTCACAGAGATCAAACGCAACCAAGCCAAATATAAGAGCGTTCAGAGACTAGTGGCTATTAGAATAGCGAGAGGCTATCGCACGATTTCATACGAGGCAGCTACTCTTATCGCGCGCTTTCCTCCACTGGACATCCTTGCCGAGATGGATGCACGTGTGTACCAGCGACTTCACTGTGAGGACGGCAGCCTCGCTTCCTGGGCACAAGTTAGAAAAGACGAATATCGAAAGGCCCTGGAAAGATGGCAAAAAAGACTTAGTGAACCCCAAAATTCAAAACAACGGGCAGTGGGAGCCATTTTACCTAGTTTTCATTGTTGGCTACAGAGAAAAGAGCGTGTAACATTCCGCATGACCCAAATCATCACAGGACACGGGTGCTTCAGTGCCTTCCTGCATAAAATCAAGAAGGTGACTTCAGCACAATGTTTACATTGTGGAGAGCAGACAGATTGTGCTCAGCACACTTTGGAAGTATGCCCAGCGTGGAACATGGAACGCAAAGCACTTATAGATGTAGTCGGACAAGACCTGGCACCCAGGGCGCTTGTCTCTGCCATATTGTTAGACAACGTGGCGTGGAACGCGGCTGTAGAATTTTGTGAGAAAGTGATCTCACAAAAAGAGATAGTCGGAAGAGCAAGGGAGAGCACGGAGAACGCTGAGACGCAGCAACAAGAGGGAGGCGAAGAAATCCACCCCCCTTTGACCCTGGAACTGGGGTAAGTAGAATTCAGTTTCGGTAGCCCCTGCCTGTCGTAAGAGCCGACTAAAAGGGGGCCTATGAGTGTCGCTGGTGATCAGATTTGGGGATCTGACCCACCAAAACAAGCGAACTTGGGAGAACGATAGCATCAAACGCTGTCACCATGTGGAAGAGACAAAAGAGATGCAACAAGCGGTGCTGGTTGTTGTGGTGAATTCACATGACATCCCACAACATCCATCAAGGCACCGAGGGATGGCGAGGGGGTTTTAGTGAGTAGAAATCTCACATACCCCGGCTGTACCCCCTGTACAGACGGGAATCTATGAAGATTTGCCCCTCGAAAAAAAAAAATTAAAAAAAAAAAGCCCCAAAGGCCTCTGACAAGTCTTAATGACTGCCGTACTAGACAAACAGCCAGGACCTACAATTGAATGTGTCATCCGACCCACAAAACACCCAATACTTCTTATTTTTTTTGGTATAGATAGTCTTATACTACCTTTACCAAATCAAGAGCCTGAATTGACATAGGCTGTGTTTTATATTGAAACTACACAATTGACTGGAAACTGACGGCATGCTGTTCCCAGAAAGGTAGGCATATTACTGAGTAACTTTAGGCTACAATGAAGCTATGGTTCTTGATTTTTTGAGTATAGTTAGTATGGACATAGTACAGGCGCCTGAATTGACATAGGCTATGTTTTATATATTGAAACTACACAATTGACTGAAAACTGAAGGCTTCCTAGACTGGTAAGCATATTACTGTACCTTCAAGTTACAACTGTGTCATAGGTCATCATGAAGTTTAGTATGGAGATGGTACAGGTTCCAGATGAGATTGGTACTAGTTCAAATAGGTGGCATGAAAGGAGACAGGCCTAGACATACGAGGCGAAACTGCCTGTGGTTAGTGGCACTCACTTCTTATAATTTTTATCATAAAATTGTACAATTTGCCATTCTTCAAAATTTTCTATAAAAAGAAACTTTTTCAACAAAAATAAATGTGTATCAAGACAATTTGAAGACTTGATATGTTTAAACTAAAAAATCTTATTCATAATCTTACTTGTTTAGTGTGTTGCCTTGTTTGTAATCTGCGGTTTTAGTGTTTGACCCAAAGTTGGTTTTCCAGGAAATTTGTTTGACTTGTCTACTTGGCCCTGGAATTGACTGTATGTCCATTACTGTAAAAAAGCAAAACTATTTATTGGTGGTGATAAATGGATGGATGAATGTGGTTCTATTTTCACGAATATATAGGTATTTTTTGATAGGCTTACTCACGCTGACTCAGCATGTTAGATTCAGTGAAACTTATCACACTTATCAAATTACTGCTTTGATTTTATAAATACATACTTTGTTTATGGTTAAGCCACTTTGGGCACAATTTCTTTAAATTAATTCATTCTTTTGTTTTGAAATGTATTTTTTATTACGCATGTGCTTGTATGCCTCAAGGGCTTGTTTTTGTTTGACCCCTACCTTGAATTATGCAGTATGCTGGTGCTACACCACAGTTTTCACCCTCGCGTTTGCGGTTTTTGCAATGTGAGTGTGAAAACACCCTAAATTTTTCGGCACACTTCGAGTGCGACACTGTCATTCCAGTTCAAAGATAAATATTCTAAACCTCTATTGTTAAGGTACAATTTTTTTTGGAAATATTGCAATTTCCATTACACGTAGTTAACAAATTTATACGAAGACTTAAAGACCACTTACCAAATGTTTTTACACATAATTCACTTACAATATTTTCACAGTTAATCACAAGAAATAACATTTTATTTACCTATTTATACACTCACTAAGGTGATTAATAACAGTTAACATTTTGTATTGACAAATTCGTTATTATTTTCCTGCACTGACGTTAAAATAATAAAGCTGTCATTACCTATACCTTTCGAAAAGGCTTTAAATAACAAGGTTTTGTTGTAAAATCTCCAGCGTAGGGATAAAATTGCAGCCTTGAAATGAATGACTCTGTTATCGATGCATTCTTAGCTGCGCAATAAAATGTTGCAGTTGTTCCATTACCGGCGGATATTGAGTGCAGACAGGTGGTATTATTTCCACCACACGAGCATACTCTAATACTACTTTACATTGTGTTTCCCCTGTGACCGGTAAATTGGCCACACAACTAATTAACACATGTAAGATTGCTTGTGAACAGAAATGCTTGAATTGCATTAGATGAGGATAATGTATTCGTTATATTGGTTTCTGTTTGTTGTGAATCAGCGGAACAGCGCGAATTGCCTGCACTTTCGTTGAATAATGCGGACAATTTATTGTAGTATACAAGTTACACTGAATGAGAATTACATTAATTATAATTAATGTTGTTATATTTTCTCATTTGATAAAGTAAATAATTTACGCCTACCACCCAATCAACAATAAATCACCGAGCCTAAAATTATATTTTCGATTGTGATATAGGATATTTTCAACATCTTTAATTTCTATCTACTATATTCTGTATTGGCTTAAAAATATAATATTAAAGTTCAATAGATAAGTAATTAATATGAATTGAATGTTAAATAATGCAACAATTGTTAATTACTATTCCAGATGCACCCTGTTCATCTGCGGCATCGAGGACCGCCAGTACAAGGACGAGAAGATCAACTGGTGGGACGATGTGTACGGTTTCGACATGTCCTCCATCCGCAAGGTGGCCATCTCCGAGCCACTCGTCGACGTGGTGGACGCCAAGCAGGTACAGATACATAACAAACAGCAGTTACATGTCAATACTTTAAAAAATAATCAATTGTTTAGTCATGATCAAAGCTTAAAAAAAACAACATTAAAAAAATTAATTAATCAATTAATTAAAAATTAATCCACAAGAGGTAGGTAGGTACTCATTGTGTGAATAAAATGTCTTCTCTGTTAACCATTTTTTAACTCTTTATTTTAAAAGATTGTTTTGAAGGAGCATTTTAAATTAATAATGCAGCCAGCATACTTAGAAGGCTAGCTTCATATTTTTTAATGAGGCTGGCCACCGGGGGGGGTTTTAGTGGGTAAAAATCCCACATAACCCGACTACACGCCATTGTGGTCGGGTATCTTGCTGAAGATTTCCCCCTCGAAACAAAAAAAAAGGTAGTTTGGTTGATATTTTTGGGTGTAAGTATCCTAACCAGTCACACCCCCCCTTGTAACACTGTGACAGGTAGGCAAGAAATAGAAGCCAATTTGGCCATTCCTATCCTGTCACATCCCCTTGTAACACTGTTTCTGTTTACTTAAAATTTCATTTGCAACTGGTAGAACCATATTTTTAATCAATTATTCTGATTTCTTAATACATTGTATTTCATATCCAGTTAGTATAAATGAAACCTTGCTAATGTTTATATTTACATAAGTCATAATGCAATTGTTTTTTCTAACCTACCTTATAACTGAGTTTTGAAATGTATTAACCATAAACTTATAAGACATTGGATATGATAGTGTAATCAGATCAGATTTACGTCTATTGGTTGGAGTAATTACCGGCCACTGTGATCTGAACTATCACCAGTACCTACACTATTGGAACGACAGACAGCCCTCTGTGCAGAGGATGTATGAAAAGGATAGGATAGGAATGGCCAAATTGGCTTCTATTTCTTGCCTAACCTGTCACAGTGTTACAAGGGGGGTGTGACTGGTTAGGATACACCCATATTTTTAAACAACTCCTTCTAAAAGTCAGTTCAGACTTTGTTCACTGTATGTTTGTCATATAGTCAGGATTAGATAAAATGTGAGTATGATGAATTATTTAGGCGTCTTAACACATGTGCCGCCAAATATAGTAAGTCTAAGTTCATTATACGGATTCGGGCCGATTCGGATCCCGATTCGGAAACGGGCGGACAGAAAAGTTGTGGATTTTTAGAATGATTTCATTTTTTCGTGACAAAATATTGTCGTGACTTTAATCTGTGTGTACTACTTTAAGAAAAATGTGACTTGAATACATGTGGGTTCATTGTTAGAGGCGTTAATATACTGAGATATCTACGGAAATGAGATATCTATGGAAAATGTTAGCGAATGTTAGAAATAAACAGAAAAACTAAAGCTTTTTTAACTTTTTTTTAACTGGCGTGAAGGCCTAATTCGAATTTGTTTCTTTAAAGTAGCCAGTGGTAGAAACGGGCTTTAAACCTGTATTGTATAACAATCTTAAGTTAATGTAATTGTATTCCAGGTGGTGACAAACTCGTCTCTGTTGAAAGAGATCGACCTCTACACAGTCAAGAAGGAAGACCTCAACTTCGAGTGCAAGTTCCACCTTCAGGTATGTCTGACTAATTATTATTTACTGTCGCCTTCAAATGATCTCTGATAATGATCAAAAAGCAGTGTAATGTATTTTTTATTTTAGTGACAACTATTAGGAGTCAGCGGATTCACTCGCATTGTCTCAAGATAAAGAAGTAGCCTGTCATTTCTTGTACTAAGTTGACAAACCTGTCTACTGAGATAACCTATTTTGCTCAAGTAAATCTATCAACTGCAAAGTATACGCTTCCTTTCTAGTTTTCTTCTTTTTATACATCACAATTCCCAACCTGTCTAAACAAACTAAGATAAACCATCTAATCAGCTGATGCATTTCTGATGTCATACGTCTGTAATGTCTGCCTGTTTAGGTTTTTTTTTATGTGGGATAGGTTTACCTTTGACTACAGCCTGCCTGATGTTAAGCATTGCTGCAACCTAGGATGTAACACGCTTACCTAGAAGATACCTGTTAACTCTTCTAGGTCTGCCATATTTTGGTTAATTAACTTACTCCTAATGTTGTATCGTAGGTGCGTCGCAACGACTTCATCCAAGCGCTGGTGACGTTCTTCAACGTGGAGTTCACGAAGTCTCACAAGCGGCTCGGGTTCAGCACCGCCCCCGAGGCGCCTTACACGCACTGGAAGCAGACCGTCTTCTACTTCGATGACTACATGACGGTAATATACCATTTTATGGGAATTGTGGTTGCTGATAGTTTTTATTGAAACTATAATTGGCTATAGTGCCTTTGTGCCTCTGACATGGCTTCAAGAAAGTCCTGATGTACTCCCGTTGACAAAGACCCAAGTCTAAAATGTTGCGAGTAACCCGACCAACAAAATAATCACAATCTTCTTTTTCAGTCTCTTTTTTCTTCGCGTCTTTTTTCGCAGATCCATCTTTGTACTGTATGCCATTTCGAATTGTGTTAGTAAGCACCACTTACACAATTCACAATACACGTCTGATACTAACCACCGAACTAATATCCCCAGGTAAAGAAGTTCGAGGAGATCACGGGCACGTTCTCGATGCGGCAGAACGCGCGCAACAACCGCGACCTGGACTTCGAGATAGAGATCGACTTCAAGGGCGAGCTCTGCCAGGTGAAGGAGAAGAACCACTACAGGATGCGCTGATCATAGACCCGCACGTCGCATCTACACCAGCCTGCATTGTACGTCACTCTAACCACGGCTCGGCTCGGTGTGAGCGCGCTTCATCCTCTACTGTCCTTCAACTGTGTTATAATTTTAAGATAGGTTTTATAGCGGGTTGCAGGAAAGAAATTTTGAATTAGCGACTTACTTATATTAGACGTAATAACAGATTTTTTTGTATGGTATAACATATTTTGGTAAACAATCTTGATACGATTAAATGAACATGGTGGTCAATATAATTTAAAGTTTCTTCCTGCAACTTGGTTTAAGTCTCATTTATAGAAATGTTTAATTAATAAGGAGGTCACCATTGGATTGGGGTCACTGTATCCCACGATAACAATATATGTAATATGTTAATACTATCACGAATATGTTACAAATTACATTCTTATGATGAAATACCAAATAAACCGTTTTTTAATACAATCTAGCCAATATAGGAACAGAAATTAAAACGCGCTCACATTTAGCTCTTTTTTTTACGATTTGAGGTTTTGTGTTCAAATACACAATTTTGAAGAGATAATATAGTGAAATTTTCGAAGAAAATCCGAAACGGTGAGCAAATTCTGTTATAAAATGATTAAAAAAAAAGATTGAAGGATCTCTTATCTTCAAAACTGTGTACATTGAAAACAGTGGTATTCGTAATCAACTATAGAATATATGTAAGATCTGTGCTTTTCCATACATGTGTCCCTTCAGGTAACAATCATTTTGAAGAAATTATTCTTTTATTAGGTAAATAGTTTTTGTTTGAAACTCTGAAAGTTACCGAAACAATGTTTTTGAGTTCGCTAGAGATAGTATTAGAGGCTGCTGGCAGCTTACAAACAGGGCCCCAAATGACGAAAGAAGAATTGCTTTAAATTTCTGCAGCACCTCAATACAGAATTGTAATATGAAATTCCATTTTTGTAATCATCAGGGAAAAAAACTTTGTCAAGCTCATGAGTATGTTTTTTTTTCTTTTCTAACTTTTCTTTTTTGCATTATGTTACAAAACTAAGTAGAAATTTCTTTAAAACTTAATTCTCTAATTTCACTTTGATAATCTTGAGGTGAGTATTTGTTGCATTATGATCGTTATAGCTTTCGTCTTAAGGTTGGTTATCATATAAGTCGAATTTCCTTCTTGAACATGGTATATGGTCACTGCTATTATTGTATGTACTCTTACACTCCTAGAGTGGACTTGGCTCATTTTATTTGGTTGCATTTTGATGTGACTATTTTTTCCTTTCTTATAGACTACTTTAGAAAAACTAGAAGCATTATAATATATGAATAAAGAAAAACTAAAAAACCAGTAAAATGACAGGATAGGATATAATAAAACAACAACATGTTTTGGACAAGTGCAGTGTATGTTTTAAACCAATAAATTGTAATTCGACAGCAGACAGGTACTTCTAGTTATGAACAACCACATTTTTTTGCTATTTTAATTTGTGTATGAGGATTTTATCAAACATACATGAAAACGTAAACATTTCAATACCCAAATAAAATGAGACCGAGTAATAATTTGTATAATGTTTACATTACATTATAAGTGTCGTGTTTGTACGTTTGTACCGCCTACACCGCCTGTGGCTGGGACTGTGTATCCTACTTACCAACGATACTATCATACACATGGAATAACCATAAGCAAGAACATAAAAAACTAAAACAATATGTTAAAAGGATCAAACCACAGCTTCTTTGATTCACGCATTTATTTTCCGGTCAGATTTTACACATCTCATGATAAATTCTGTGTTAGAAGGGAATAAGCATAAGAAGTATGATATGGTTATTTCTTGTTTATGTTTAAATTACTTTTTAATTAATGGCAATTTTGAGGCAACTTTAAATAAAAATACAACAGTATACCTACTTACATTTTATGCAAAGTAAAGTGTTAGCAAAATTGAGAACAATTTTGTACCTATGTTTTTTTTTATTAAGAGTACGTTTATGTACTATCAAACTATACTCGATACATAGTTATGTGTGTATGTATAAAATACATAAGTATATATTGTTCTTAAAATTGCCATTACATTTGTGACAATTTT
The DNA here is from genome assembly GCA_964023185.1 of Macaria liturata. Lineage (NCBI taxonomy): Eukaryota > Metazoa > Arthropoda > Insecta > Lepidoptera > Geometridae > Macaria > Macaria liturata. The sequence continues at coordinate 1,099,928 of OZ026809.1, forward strand.
ATTTTGATTCGTATTTGCATTAGTCTTCATTATTCTATTTGTTTGTATTTAATTAAATATAATAAACGACTCTGAATTATTGTGCTTGTTTTTAAACAAGGATATTCTGTCAGCTGATTCCAATTCAAAATGTTAAGTGTCATGTTAATTTACTGATAAAATAGTCTTGTTTAATAAGTTTTGGAACAACATATGTATGAATCATTTTAAATTTTATAAGTATGTTTTGCACTTTGACCAGACCACCTAATGCCCTAACTGTATAATATAATCAAAGGAGACAGAAATCTGTTTTAACATGAATAAAGCCTAGTTTTGTACAGGTGTCCAAATGCCAAGTGATTCAGTTTTGTACGAGTAGTGAGATGCATGTATGTTGTTACATATAAGTATTTTTGTGGTGCATAAATGAGTACCTATAAGGCAGTTTGTTGTTTCATTTCATATTGCAGTTCCTTAGTCTACATACATATATAGCTGTATAGGTATATATATATTTACTGGGCTTCTAATGTCTTTCTTTATCATAGTCTAATATGAGATAATGTTTTCTATGTTAGTTCACATTGACTATAGTGTGTATAATATAATAAATACGGAAGCAAATAAAATGTACAAGAGCAAGAGTTGTCAAAATCTGTAGTGATTTTGTACTGACATTGATTCAGTCAGTCCTTGGCTACAAGTGTATGTCATGGTTAGGTTGGTTTTGAATAAAAAACGGAATAGTTAAAAGATTTTTATGGATACTAAATTACTTAGCTTAGATACCTATCCGTCTTACAGAACTATTATAAAATTATTATATTTTTATTATTTAAGATTCATATTCTTTTATTTTGTATTTGGAAAACAGTTACAGAATCAAAAGAATATAAAGAGATTTAACTACTAGCTCATCTAAGTGGTGCTAAAACTTTTGATGGCAAAACAGTAAGCCAATTTTTCCAGAGAAACTCAAAATGGCATATGAATTAAGTAAATATTCCTCTGAAGTAAATAGTATTTTCTGATCTACCTATGTCATTTTGAGCATCTACTAACGGCAAGTCTTCACATGCGTCTGCTAACCCAAAAGCTACCTTATGCCTATGTAACTAAGTTGTAAAGTTGTCTACACGAGCGGTGCGACGACAGGCGACACGATAGCGTTCTTGTGCAGATCAACGCAGCAGCACGACGAGATGAGGTTGTACTCCTGGCAAGAGTTGGCGTACAGGAACTTGCAGTCAGCCTTGCGGCAACCATAGCCGTCTGTGGGGTGGAACAGGAAGGAATTAGAATAAAAGATGTTGGGACGCAAAACACGTCAGAATACATCCGTAGCATAGGTACCTAGGTAAAGGAAAAGAGTATTAGAAAAATTTGGTATTAGGTACAACCCGACCTAACTTGATATACGCTACGCGCCACTATAGTGCTAGAAATAATGGGGGCACCACTTGTAGTACTTTTTCTGCTTTTGGTGTTTTCCTGGCCATTACCACCCTGTTATTTGTCACGGAAATAAAAAATAAAGCCGTTTCAGATTTTTTACTAACCTTCCTATGCGCCTCCATACTCGTATTTTAAGATATTTTAAGAACTTAGTCAAATTCCCGTACATTTTCCAACCTGTTTCCAGACCTAATTAAAATATATCGTTTACCGTGTAATGAAGTACCTATTTTACTAAAATTATGACTCAAGTCCCAATACAATTAATTTATAGTAGTCCACATATCCAAACTACCCAAGGCCCAAGTAGGTAGTGTACATATGTCGCAGTGGACCGGTTTGAAGAGCAAGGACCTCACACCTGCACCGACCCGAGTGAACTGGATGGGTGGGTAATGTGGGTACCATGCTTACCTGATCTACTGGATTGGGACAGAGACTCGGGCTTGGCAGTCTCTTTTGACTTGGGAGTTTATTTTTATGTTCGGGTGTAACGATTTACTTGTTTATGGAAGAAAACCTCAATAAAGTGTACTTTTTCGTTTTTGATTGTTTTTAAGGACACGAATAAATCTACTTACTGCGTATTCCAAAATTCCCTTGCAAAAATAACTACAGATTAATTGGGGATGCAACACTGATTTCGTATAGCAAACCTACAGCTTATAGGTTACACATAGGTAGGTAAGCAAAACAAATAGGTAGAGATATTGTTTCTTTTATAATTAGGTGCTCTGTATTTCGATCTTCTATATTTTGTTGCACATATAATGTCTGCTTATTTATTAAATTACTTTTTTATAAAAAGTACTTACAAGAAGCTCCTCCACAGCAGCACGCGTCATGTGCCTCCTTGTGCGAGCAGTAGCTGTACACCGACGAATCACAGAGCGGACATCCAGGGTGCGCGCCAGGGGGACCAGGAGGTCCCGGGTTGTACCCCCCAGGGTAATTACCCCCCGGGTAATACCCCCCAGATCCACTCGGCCCGTTCGGGTAAGGTCCAGGCCCGTAGTTGCCCCCTTGGTAGTAGTTGCCGTAACCAGCGCCTCCTAATACATAATGCATTAGGTCTGATAAGCCGAAACCTGTGGAATGATGATGGTGATGGTTAGCTGGAAGCAATGAGGTCGAGGTTGCTATACGTGGTGGGATTAAATTCGTAAATGAAAAGGTCGGTGAACATGGAAAGGTGGAAAGAAAATGAAAAATTGTTCATTAACGTTATATGTTATGTTATTAGAAATTATGGCACGTGGGTAACTATAATACATACCTAGAATAGTTTTATAATGTATGTTTTTTGTTAAAACATTGCAGTAAGGGATGAAGCGATCACTAGGTACTCCAATAAAATACCTTCTTTATATTACAAGTACCTACTTAGATTAATTTAATATGCCTACTTGTAATCTATTAAGACAAATCTCTCAATTAACAGAGAACAATAACAAACTTCACTGTTTTTGTAGATTAATTACTTCGTAACTAAAATCTTAGACTGAGCTTGATCTCTTGACATAATTGCCCGTAATTAAACCATTATTTGACTATATTTCTGCTCAATTTTTACAGATATAATCTGACAAGGCAAGCGGACAATACCGGTCTTAATAACACAGTTTTTCGTATTAATAAATGTACTAAGAAACGTACAAATCTGAGAAAACGACGTCTAATGTAGTTATGAGTGTAATTATCTCAGAATGTAGGTATTTAGTGGATAATTAGTAGAATAATTTGGGGGATTCTGCCGTGACCTTGTTCTATGTTTCCTCTTTTAGGGTAATTAGCTATTGTTTATGTGTAGGCCTACCTATTTGTGCTTATGGTGGGGATGTACAATTTCTTTTGTTTCGTGGAATCATAGATAAGTATATTATTTTATGATCTTTTCAAGGAAATAATATATCATGTAATGTGATCTGACATTATTTGAGCTAAAAATGGATGAAATGATTTTTTTAAAATAATAAATGAATTGATTTCTGCGATTGAAGTAACTATTGCCTATACTTATAACATTTATCGACAATCTAATATTACATATTAAATAAAAATGTTGGAAAGTGTATTCTGTTTTTCAGTTTTATTGTCACCTAACATATTTTGCATTACCTAACACAGTTTCATAAAATATAAAAGTAACAAAAATAAAGACTACTAATAATTTGTATAATAAGAGCTAAACAGAAAGCATGTGAATAATTTTGCTAATTTACCTCTGATATAACCTAGGTAATCTAGACCCGCATCCTCCTTATCATGTAGGTGACTAGGGCATGTACCTTCTAGCCACGACTAAGTAGATAACGTTAGGCTGCACAGGGCTAGCCTACATCGCAGGATACCTAGCTTTAGAACTATAAAAATAATATTTGTTTTACGATAGCATGCCGGGGATTGTAGAAAAAGGTTATTTTTTTATGGTAAATAATTGGTGTCCTTTGAGTAGGTATGCATAAGTATGTTTCATATTTGTTTAGTTTTTATTTTCCTTATTTCATTAAAAAAACATTAATTTTACTTAATTACTAGTTATTTCGGGATAAAAATTAGCTCATGACACTTCCGGAACCTCATACTACCTACATACCAAAAATCATGAAGATCCGTTCAGCCGTTTTTGCATGATGAGCGACACACAGATTAACAGTCAAATATTCTATAAATTGTTGGAACGTGCTATGTTATCAAGTTTAAGTACCATCAAACATTTTTTTTAAATATCTTCAATGTTGAGACTTTCAACCCCTTGTCAGCTGTATATATATGTAGGTACACATTAATTGACTTCTTTTATGTGTAATTAAAAAGTGAATTAAAGTATAATTTTATTTAACTTTATTGTCTGTAGAACACATGAACCAGTTTCAAAGTGTGAGCCGGCGTTTAGATCCGGAGGTCAATGTTCACATAATTAGATACAGATTTTGCATAATTATGGAAATTGGACCTAAGGTTTGAGGCATAAATTATCAGATATGTATATTTTGTATATGGCCAAATATAAAGTGACTGAAAAAAATTTAATAAATATTAATAAATAATAAAAAAAAAACTATTAGTAAGTATATATTAATGATTATGATAATATTATTTTTAGTGTAATTAAAGTACAAGTTCTGAATTTTTTACATATTTTTTAAAATAATTAATATATTGTTGTGTTAAAATGATGACAGCCAAGCTTGTGATATGATAATGATAGTTTCATGATCATGATGCCAGTCTTTAGACTTACCACCATAGCCGAGCTTGTTTCGGCTTAATTCATAGTTTGATAAGATTTCTACACCTAAGAGAAAACAAAATTTAATAAGGAGGAAAAAATTAATTTACTTCCCTAAACCTTAATATAAAGCATACATACTGATTTGCGCATGTTTACTTTTTTAGATTAAAATAATTTTCTCAAATTTATATATTTTTTTCTTTGATTTTGTTTCGAGTTTAATTTTATAATCGCATTTTAACTGTAATTTTTTAAAGTATGTTGTATTGCTCATAAGAACAGCTCACTGTTAAATATTTATAATCATAAAGAACTTATGGAAGAAATTCTAGTAACAAATATAATTGGTTTACTTACAACTAGTAGCAGCGATGCACGCGCCGAAAACAACAAAAACAAACAACAATTTATCCATACTGAACACTATCAAAAACACACCAGCCAGTAAAGATGAGATGTGTTGCAGTCTCGCTGGTTGGTGTCTAAATAAAATGTTATAAATAAATGGACGCGCAGCTAAGATACGTGGATTTACCGGTACATTCATATAGTAAAGTTTTTATCTCCAGTTTTTTATAAATGGCGCTTTAGTCTTGGTAATGAATGGTGAAAATGAACGTTGACGATATCTAACCAACATAAGAATAATGATTAAAGTTAGTAAGTATAATAGTGAGCTGATACCTGATTCAAATGCCTTAATAGTCAGTGTAACAACAAAACTTAAAATAAGTTCTAAATTTCTTAAAATTCAATGTTCTGGTTAGAGATACAAAAATTAAACCATTAACCTTTGCTTCTTTTGCATTCAAATACTTACAATTTCCTCACTAACAGATAGAGGAAGAACTTTAGAACTTGTCAAACTTTCGACAATATCCAAAAACTAATTTATCCAAAACTTTTGTCACAATCTGTACTTGAAGTGCATTTAATTAAAGGGCTAAAAGTTGTCCTTAACTCTAGTTTAACTGAGCCCTTCTCCAATCATGGGACCGGTTATGATCTAACTTGGTACCTAGAATGCCTAGGTCGTTAGTGCTTTAACAACTGACCTAACTGGAATATTATCTAAGTACTGGGAGCTGGGCCGGAAAATGGAAAATTTTCGCAATCGGTTCGAAGAACTATCAAGGCGAAGTCTAGTTTAAGCTAGTAAAATTGAACCTTAGAGATATAACTCGTAGGTTTACTCTTAAACTCAAAGCTTCGTTTAAACTTTTAACTGGTTGGACATAAATGGTGACGGAAAGAAGCATACGACAAGGATGTTAGGTGTGTTTCTTGGAGAATGTTAGTGAAGAGTCAATGTACATAAGTGAGTTATATTAAATTCTTATAATAATATGTTAACTTTACAGAAACTTAAACAAGCCACTTACCTACATAAAAGCAGCGTTTGTACATCAATATTACAAATTTTTGTGCTAAAGTCAAGTGATATTTCAACTTTTTATCTAAATTTGTGTTGTACAAGTTATTGTTTTATTGATTTTACTAAAGCGGTTCCTCAAAAGTACTTTAGAAACCAATAACCTAGTACATCTATGACCCACTTCTTCTCAAAAGTTAAGACTTAATCCTCGGCGTCAATCAAACGGTTCTCCCATGATTCACTAATTGGAATCGCATAAAAAGTACCTAGTTGATCAAGATAATATACTAATTATAACTTGATAGATACAATGTCAGGCTCCAAGCGAAAGGCATTGAACCTGGGTACCGTTGCAAACCGGTTTGGGATCAGATAGAAGATAAATAACTGAATATGGGTTTAATTTCTTTTTGACTGTTGCAATGACAAACTGATATGGTCATAATGAGCTTTTACTCTGCCCACTGACTAAGTTAAATCTCTTTGTATAGTATTTTTTTAATTATATGCACTCGTATTACTATTTTTAGGTATAAGTACCTTTAATGTGTTATTTACTGAGATTAGGAAAAATCGGTTGCATGAAAGCTTCGGCCCAGCAATGTCGTTGGAAGCGGTCAGCACACAGAGCTTTGAAGTCCATGCTTGTCGCCCTGTGACTAGAGGCGAATTCTTTCTTTATTCGATACAAAACAGGTGTCACCATTTACTAAAACTAACACACTTTCGGCACGCACACTACGACGCACGAGATGTTCATGTACACAGTACGCTTCAACTTCATCGGCTGTGCAATGTCGATATTTTTTATCGATTATTTACACATTTACTTCGAAGATGGAAATATATGTCTTTAGTATAACTATATTATTTAAGTACAAATTATAGTTAACTAGCTATGGCCCGCGGTGTTATCCGTTGTAAAAACTTTTTTATCCCGTGGGATAAAAACTATCTTATGTCCTTACCGGGGACTAAAACTATCACTATAGCAAATTTATTTTTATCTATTTTATTTAATTATCAAATCATCTTCAAAATGACTGGAGCATATTCTGGCATTTTTATGAGGAAACCAGTTGTATCTACCGGTCGCCAATATCCATTTATTTTTTAACACTGGATTTTTTGGAAAATGTAAATTAAGTATTGTGTCAAATAAAAACCGTAATCCAGAAAAAAATCCATACAAATCCAGAAACATCATATTATACATTATATCGATGAAGTCTCAACCAAGATTCACAATGGGTATGTCACCAAATTCACATCAAATCCACATCTTCTACCATCAATTCCATCAGTTCTTCACAAGTCACACACCAGTTCCTCTCCACTCGACAATGAACCTAATCGATCCTGACATAAGGTTCTAGTTTCATGGCCCGCATGATGTCCCCGGTGACGGAGCAGCGGCCCGCCTGCATGATGTGGCGCGCCTCCTCCTTGCCGCTCACCATCTGCTTGAACACTTGCTCGCTCAGTGTGAACGTGCAGTCTGGGTCGGAGTCTGGCTGGCCCTCGTACACTTGGACTTTGTTGAGGTCAAGGGCTGGAATGTGAGGAAAAACAATTAGAGTACTAGTGGCAAGAGACAGTGTAAACTCCAGAAAAGCATTATATTTATATGAAAAATCCAACATATCTCCATGCAATAGAATCAATTCAGCTGTCAGAATGGGAGGGACATACATACATATACAATATATTAAGTTTGCCACTTAAGCTTAAAAAAATATTAAGTGACTTCCAATAAGAATCATAATCAGATATTTTTCCCTATGGAGAACGCAACCAGAGAATCCAACCATCAAAGAAGTACAAAATAGCATAATTTAATCCATTGTTATCTGTCAGGCTTCTTCGATTACAGAATTCTTTTCCAGGTAATAAAAACACTTTATCAATATGTTAACTAAACGGTTTTCATTCACGTGTAATTCGCGTGTGTGTCGTGTCTGCGCGCTGCCTCGGTCCCAGAACGTACGTTCTGAAGATAGGTGTCATTACATCCTAAACGCGTAAACAATATACGCGAATTACACGTGAGTGAAAACAGTTTAGTTAACTTATTAATAAGAACTATTGACATACGCATAGTGGGTCAAATAAGCTCATAGAGATACTCACTCCAAGAATACACGCTCATTCCCTTGATGATGTTGAAGAGGTGCACGCCCCCCAGCTCGCGCGCCCTGGCCGGGTCCTGCGCCGCCAGCTTGGCCTTGATCCTCGCCACCAGGTCGCCCTTGGAGGCGGCGCTGTGCTCGCTCTGGTTGTTGCCCTGGAAACCAGGTGTTTCAACTGTAGTTCGTTTATTTTGCTATGAGATAAAAGTTTACTTTTCTTCATAAACTTATTTCCATGGAAATTTATGAAAAAAAGAAGAAAATCATGACCTGAATTGCATTTTTAAAGCTTTATTTTTAAGTTTGGTGTCTCTGTATTCTGTGCTTCCATTTTCGACCATTCGAACTAAGCGACAGATGGCGATAGTCTTTCTTATCTCACCGTGACCCCCGCAGTATCATTTACCTACCTACTAAGGATGTTTTTTGCTGGTACATCGTGGTGAGTGTTCAGGTCCTTCGTAAAGAAATGACTTAAAAAAATGTTGATTGTGTCTTGGCCGTGTATACTATTTCTACTTGTTCTCTGTATTCTGTGTTTATACTAAAAGAATTGAATGTTTCAAACAGCTTACGACGTCTTCCTACTGTAAGAGGCGTTGTTAGGTACTTCAAACAGCAAGTCGTATTATTGTTCTAAATAAGTCTTTCGTAACGTAGCACCTTTAATTTAATTTAAACTGGCAGAAATATATTTAAAGTTTTTATGCTTACTGTTACACCGCCACAACTACTTTCTAAATTTAATTCTTGAAACTGCTGAGTAATGGTAACTAAGTAACATAAACAAGATCTAGAAAGTTTTATTAGATTAGTGCCTAATTATAACGACTTATAAATAGGCATGAAACGCTCGTTACTTACCTAACTAAAGTTTTTGAATGTGATAAACGAAAGTTACTTAATTTTTGACGTGGTTATTTTGTATATATATTATTGAAAAGAGTTGCGATTTCGTCGAGATCATTCCGTGGACCGGATAACAGATTAAATTTCGACCTGGTCGGGCTGTTAGTAATATTGCAGTTGTTTGAAAGACATACATATGTAAGCAGGCTTATGACAGGCATTTATAGTGATTAGAAAAAATGTACCCCAGAGTTTGCTTTTATCACACGAGTTATTATACCTACGAAGTAACATAAATGTGCAGTGGTGCAGATTTTCAGTTACAATCCTACATCAACAATAGTCAATGTAATGAACATAAATCTGAATTAATTATCAGCAATTCTGCTATCGGTCTATCAGTCAATATCAATGTACTATCTAATGAATATTGTATTTCATATAGCGGAACAGTTTGCAGGTAACAATTTGCTATAATATCTGTGGGTTAGTGATATGCAGTAATATTCGGATTGGATGGTCAGGTGAATAGGCATCAGTTTGAACCAAGTGTCGGTTACTGATTTAACTATTATTGTGGTATGATCATGATGATGATGTATGTTTACATATTATTGTATTTGTGCACGGGCATATACTGTCAAATTTCTTGATAAATTATGGTTCAATATAGCTTTGTTCAGAGGCTTATTTTTTAAAATTTTGGACACATTATATGTATGATATAATAAGTACAAAGTCATAAAAGAACCATGATAAAGACAAAACGTTTTAATATTTATGGCATCCCTCATTGTTTACATAGGTATAACCGATTGAACAATAGATAGATTTTAGTAACTTTAGTGGAAAAAACCTTGCTGAAAAGATATTTTTAAGGATGCTTTCTTTGTGCGTATTTGTTTTTTGTTTAGTTTCTTTAGTTATTAACATGTCTATCTTTTAGTAATCTACTAACTATAATTATGTTATGGTGTTAATTGCTGTTTTTAATAATTTTCCCTAAAGCTTTCTTACACCATTGTTATGTACGCGTATGTATATTGCACAATTCCACTAGTACTCGCCATATCGTGTGTCAGGTTCGAGGAATATGAATGTGTACGGGATAGGAGGATATTGTGTGTTACAACACACAGGTATGTATTAAAATTAATTGAGATGATGTATGTATGTTAGTATGTTTAGTTATTTTCCCTTGTTTTCATGTATTATTATTGTAACCAAGATTATTTCCCTATTGAGAGGATTGAACAAAACAAATCTTAGTATTATTGTTATGTAAATTATCTCCTCACAATAAAAGTACCTACTCACCATATCGTGTGTCAGGTTCCGTTGCTCCTCTCAGCTGCACTGCGGAGGCTGTGCTTTCACTCTCGTGCGTTTTTACGCAACGGTGACCATGTATTCGGGAATTGAAGGAACGGGACATACGTGATTTAATAACATTATTTTAACCAATGTACATTAAATTAGTTTTAGTTTCTTTAAGTTTTTATTATTGTTTGGTGTGCATAAAATTATTAAATATATCTATCTATCTATTTTTTGTAATTGTTGTAGTTTTACAATTCACACGGTTTTGTCATTTTCTAATTATATGCATGGAAGTTATGAATCCACATTTAATTGAACTAAGAATAACACATACGTCGTACTCATATAAGATACTGTTGCATAGTGTGTGTATGACCACAATGACTTAAAAAGTAAAAAAAGATTTTTAAAATATCAGATTTTCTAGTTTTTTTCAAATTTTCGTTTTTTATCTAACTCCTAGATAAAAAAGTATTTTGAGATACCAGATTTTCTAGTTTTTTTCAAATTTTCGTCGTTTTTTTCTGCGTTTTTTATATATGACATGTTTTATCAGTGTCTCCGTAAATACATAACACATGGCCCCCCTAACCAATGACAAGTGCTCGCCACTCAATGCGTCTCTTGTCCCTCCTACCTTCCTGCGTCTTTCACTTTTTACTCTGTATGTGGGTCCAAGTTATCGTACGTCATATACAGGGTTATGATAGTGCATAACAACCGGATTGGATTACCTTTCAATTTTTAAATTATACAAATTAACGATGATGCCCCTTTAAAGCTGACAACATAATACTATTGTAATGAATGAATTGATGTTGATTTAAGAATTACTGATTACTATTTTTATTACCGTTAGGTATTGTAAAATTATTTTGTATAAAAACTTTGACCAAGCCGATTTGGAATGTGACTCCCCCTAATTGATTGACTTGCCATGTTAGCTATAAATGATTTAATTTGATTCATTTCATTTCTACTTAAAATCAATTATCACTACCCTAGTTTTAATTAAGAACTGCCTAGATAAAATCTGTACATCCGTTGCAAAAAGTTGTCAAACCCAGAATGTAGATTTCATCTGGCCGAGAATAGAATTTGAAGTCTGCCAGGTAGGTAGCGGCAGTGCTAAATAAATAGTAGGATAGAATTCATTGACTTTAAGGGGTTATGCACAATCATTTTGCCGTTTTATACTTACGCTATTTTACAATTCAGGTTTTTTTGTTACATATTTTTGATAAGGGTGTTATAATGTAATGTACCATTTATATTATATTACCTGCTCTATAGCAGACTTACACATCATTAGGCCTTTAAAAACGCGAATATACTCGTAGGATTCGTTATAAGTATTGATGAAAAGGTTTTTGGTTACAAGTAACCCTGAAAATCTGTGACCATATTCACCATGTTACTGTAATGCATTCTGTGGTTTAACTTTACAAGAATGAATATAACAATAGATAAGTATTACTTAATAAGGCGTCTGTCTATTTGAAGAACGATGACCTTTTAAAGTTTACTTTTGTGCTTATGTCATAAGTTACCGCATATGTGTATTGATTGCTTGACCTATATCTGAAGTTGTACTTGTGCTTGCTTTTATATAGAAGAGTCAGAAAGGAGTTTATGTAAAAATAATGGTCAACAACATACGCGAAATTACACGTGAGAGAAAACTGTATTAGTTACATATTGATAAGAATGTCTCACGAAACTTTTAATAATAAAACGAATGGTGTAATTTAAATAAATTGGTATAGGATGCAGAATAAATTCGATTAGTGTAAAGTTCTATATGTACCATAATATATAGATGGTTTAAAATTTCAAGTTTGTTATGTTAATATCATCATTATTACTACATGATACCCCGCTTGAAGGCGACAATTCATTATCAGTATTATAATATATTACTACTTATGTGAATATTTATAGTTGAAATACAACATTACCTACAGTTTCAGTCTCTACTTTAGCTTCTAACTTAAACGTCGAAAAGCAGGCGTGGCGCCACAAATAGATTGCATTTCCAATTCCCCATAACATTCAGGTAGTAGCGTTTAAAATAATAAATTGCGATCAGCTGGCAATAGTTCCGGTAAAAGTGGGTAGCCAGTGACCAGTAAATATCCCCGAGCAATAAAGAAGTGGCGAGTAAGCTCAATGTCGGTATTTAGCGGCGATAAATTGCTAATGTTCGCGATGCACCTCACCCGCCATATTTCCAGGATTATACCTTTATGCTGTACCTGCACTGCACTCCGTTTGGTGAGGGTAAGGGAGGAGAGGTGGCGGGCTTTAATAGGTGATGGAAGGTGAATAGATAATGTTTGTCATTTTAAGTACATAGGAAACGCACGTTTAAAAGTAGTTAAGACCTCATTTATCAGACTGATGTAGGTACCTACTCTCAATTAGAACGTAAGAGTTCTCAAAAACTTTTGAGTTCTAATTAAGGGTCAATTTAAATGTATTACCTATTTATTTAGGCTATTTTTCTCAACGATTGAGTCTTTCTATTCAAAGAGGAAATACTGCCAGCATCCTGGGGTCCTACCGCACAGCGACAACATGGACGGTGTGCTGAATTTTTTGTAAATATCTGTTTGTTTTTTGTTAGTTTTTCTGTATGTTTAAGTCTTTTAAGTCTTTTTTTTCAAGATTAAGTGGGTATTTATTTATGCGTCTGCATTAGCCAAGTACGTTTTTTTTTAAATTAGTGTTTAGACTATTTTTTCACCCGCTGTTGGCTTCTGAACTAGGCTTACCAATAATTCATGCATGCAATGTGAATTTTAATTGTTTGTCGATAGCCGTGTTTGCTAATGCGCGAATTTACTGGCGTATAAAAATTAATCGCTTATTGCACGAACACTAAATTAATAGCTCGCAAAATTATTGAACATTATCGTTTACAGAGTTTGATGGTTGTTGGGTGAAGGTAAATAATATGAGAACAGTTACCATCTGGTTCACGAATGATTTGTTACTAGTCAAAGGTTAGAATTCTAGGTAGATAATCGTAATGTTGATAGATTTGCATCAATATGTCTGGTTGATTTTGCAATCTCTGCTAGGGTGCACATTCAGGTAGGTAGAGTTTGATATGATTGGCAAAAATGTAAGACAACAACGCTAAAATACATGAAAATGTAGATCAAAATATATATATATAAAACTCAAAGGTGACTGACTGACTGACTGACATAGTGATCTATCAACGCACAGCCCAAACCTGAATCAGAAATTAGGCGTGCAGGTGCAGATGTTATGACGTAGGCATCCGCTAAGAAAGGATTTTTGGAAATGCCACTTTTAAAGAGGTGATGCAAGTTTTACTCCTTAATGCAAGCGAAGCCGCAAGCTCCCACTAGTATCTCATAAGTTGCTGAAAATCGCATGTAAAAGTGTAGGTATGTAAAGTATTTCTGTATAAACATATTTTCCCTCGCGACGCCATCGCGACGGAATTTCATTTGGAAAAATCTTCGATTCTTGCATAACATAAATACTCAAAGAGATAGATATGTTTCGAAGGAAAGTGATGATAGGCGAGGAGCTTAGTGTTAGAAGTTAAAGGTCTTCTGTGTGAAATCGTTTATAACTTCTTGTCGGTGATGGTTTTCAATCCTTTGCGTTTTTTACGGGTTAGAAGAGCTTAAGCTAAATCTGGTTATATTGTCTATAGCTGTAGTTTTAGTTTACTTCATATCTTCGGCTTGCCACCAGTGACTGCTTGATTGGGCCCATTTTGGACCTGTTTTCAGGTCATGCTCTTGCATGTGAAGCAAGACTGTTTTAGGTTTGAAGTAGTGAATACCAAGGTTTTGGGAGAAAAAGAAATACTTTTGGGACCCAATACGAACACCAAACAAAAACTATGAAGACTAACGAATTCGTTGCGGTGTAAAAGAGGATTAAATAGATATAATTTAATTATATTTTATATACATGTAGATTATAACGTTGCTTAACATCAGGCAAGTTGTAGTCAAGCGTAAGCCTATATCATATAAAAAAAGACTAATAATATTTTCCTAAATAGTAGTCCTTGACTATACTAGTCTTATTTGCAGCGGTGGCTGCAGCCAATTAACATTTCAAATCAGCTGGTTTGTCCTTCTCCTGTAATTCGTATTACAAATTTACATTGTACATATTTATGTTAGGTACATGTAGAATGATAGATTATGTTTATACTTTATTTAGATTAGGGAAGAATGAATTACCTATGTGAATGAATGAATTGAAATGAAATTCAATGAATGAATGAATAACTAAACTAAGTAAGTAACTAAAATATTGAACATTTAAAAGGCTTCTTCTGTTGATACTAAGCCGTTACAAAAAAAATGGTCGAAATATCTTCCAAAATTATTGTCAGCGTAAGATATCCATTGACTTAACATTTTCTCCTACATAGCAAGCTAATTTTGATTACTAGTAGACACCAGCGGTTTCACTCGCATTATTTAAATAATCCTCTCAATTTTATTTTAAATATCTTCAATTACTTTCGGCCCTCTTCAGCTTTATTATATGTATAGGTAGATATAGGTTCTGTCTTGTAACCGGACACTTCAGATCGAATCACAATAGATACCTAACAGCCACAACTAATGGCCAAACAAAACCGATACTTCTCAGAAAGAGGCCATAAATAAAACAAACGCTCAGCTTTCTTGTATTTTAATTCTATCTGTAGTTGAATTACAATGCAAACTTATTCTTACCACCCCAAAATACATTATTAGCCTCTATTATCAGGTTAAAAAGATTTATTTTCCTGTGACATTTGTTGTTCGGCTGTAATAGTAAGTTTGCTAGTCGTATAGGTTTATTTGGCCAGTCCTAAGCAAACCGTCTTGCCACTTCCTGGGGCGTATTTAACATGTAGCTAATAAAAAAGTTGTTTGGAATGCGTAATGTATTTCTTGTTTTCCTTTTGGCGTTTCCTTTTGAATGATTACGTGACTTGAACGGAACTTTTCGACTGAAAAATGTAGCTATATGTTTTTCATTTGAAGCGGAGGATTTTAGAGTAGAATTTTTGCTATGTGGTATGTAAATTATGTTTGACTTTAGTTTTTGCTGTTTTTCTAGAACTTCATGCTTATTTTGCTAACGGTTTTTATTTTCACGGTGTTTTTCCACACGCGCAGTCATCTCATAGTACGGTTCACAAACAGTCTATAGTGTTTATGTTAGCGTTTTGTTGACTCATCTAGCTACGTTTTTAAGAAGTGATTATCCGGTATTTTCAAGTCGTATTGATGCAACTTCAGTAGAAACGGCAAATTAGACGAACTTACATTTTTTAAAATAATAAAATACCTAATTCGTAATCCCAACCGTCTCGAATGTCATCGACCAGCTAAACGGCGATTTTCTTCACAACCCTATCGAATTCGGGCACCTAAATAAATAGCATGTTAACATTCATTATACCATTAAGGTCATGCCAGATACATACAGCCTGTACGATTCACCTCACGTTCGTCTGATCCCGAATTATAGCGACACCATTCTCTCATTTCTATTCAGTAGCACAAAATAAATTGGGCCGTAACGTAATTCACGTGAGGTATACGTAGTACGGGGACGCAATACAAGTGTATACAGAGGGATACAAGTGTATACAGAGGGATGCAAGTGTATACAGATGGATACATGAAGACGTAGATCGATGCTACGTTTTTACAATGCAAGTGGAATGTCTTCACGTGTAAACTTTAGTCAGCTTACTCCCGTCTAGCGATGCAGCGACTTTACATTCAGCTGGAGATCACCTTTCTGAAAAAAAAACAAAGAATGCAGAAAAACAAAGAAAAATAATAACTAAGAGCTGATTTTCAACCTCCATAAAGGGAAGGAAAAAGAAGACGATAAAAAAATCCTTTAACACGGTACACGAAATTTGCTAGTTTTATGAATAATGCCGGTAGGTAATATGACATGACAATTGATTCTTTAGGCTCTGCGACCAGGTTTTTCAAAACAGTGAAACCTAGTGGCTGCTCATATTGATTCCTAATAATTAATTAGCCTATTTGACTCTAACAATCTTGTGTTATTTGTGGCGTGAACAAACAAACTAGCAAATAAACCAATATATACTCTGTCGCTTTTATAATAACTGCATGACACTTAGATACATTTTGTCTGAAGTTCTGTTTCGGAGAATTTTAAAGATCTTAAGCAACGGATGTTCCCCAGACTGAGTTAACTCAAACATCAAACATCTTACAACATCAAAAGTAAATATAATTTTGCGAATATTATCAGTAGGTGCTTACATAAGCTGATAAACCCCTTAGATGCTAAATAAAGAAATAATATTATCTAAAAATCATGTCTGGTTTTGCGTACACTTCGGTTCAACAACTACTTCTCTTTTAAGAATAGAAAAAGGGAATAAATAATAACAAATTATAATTTAAAGAAATTATATTACTTTCTTTCTCTTTCGTATCTCAATACTCAGTTAAATTAAGAAAAAAAAAATCTTCTCCTCATTGGAGTTGATGAAATGAAATACAAAAGCTATTGTTTTTTTTTTTAGTTTTTATAAGCCTTTATAAAGTTGGTTAGGTTTTAGGTGTTTTCTTATATTCGTATTTCATGTATTTGAATGTCATAAATATTATATTACTTATTTACGTTATCCCGCAGGTGTAATCTGTGAATTGTAAATGAATCACACGGTGTCGAGCATGTGAGTCCTGAATTTGTGATGGGTGTGCACACTGTGATCTAAAATGAATTAAATTCAACGTGCAATTGTATGTTTGCTCGTTGGAAAATACTTTCTTTGATGCATGGTTATGGTGTAAAACATGATGTGGTATAGTTAACAATACATATAGGTAATTCCATCAAAAATACAAAAATTACATTTTTTAAATCTAAACAAGAGTTATTTATTAACTTTACCCACATACCTAAGTGGGTAAAGTTAGTTATAATACGTTTGTAAATATAATAGTAAAGTGTTGTTCCTACATATATAGTTATGAGTGTATAGTATATAATAGAAGCAGTATACCGTGTTTCCGTGTTTTCCGTTGATACGAAGTTCGTTATTATTCATCATTTCACTGTATAGTACAGATCCCGTAATAAGGCATGATTTAATTTAGTTGTAATAACTGGCTAGACATAACTTTTAACGTAAGTGCTAGCCGTCAAAGTATTTTTTTTCAATTTATTAACAAGAAGATGTATCCTTTATATAACTACGCCTACTTACTATTAGGTTTCGAACATATATTTAGTTTATTTTCTATTTACAGAGGTTACAGATTAAGGCTGGCTCCGAAACTTCTAAATTAATTTAGACATCTGTAATCTAAGATTAAAGTCGCGAAACCTGAATTAGTTCCAAAAATAAATGAAACCTAAGAAATTATCGGTCGTTTTAATTAAATTTTAGGCTTGTTTGTGCATTTTAAGATCTCTTAATTGCTAATATAACATTTCGACCTCTAGTTCCACTTAGTTTTAGCCCAGTTTATGTTTTAAGTAAAGTTTAATAATTATGTTTCGAGAAATCTATCTTTAAATCCTTTGGAGACTGAAAGCATTAAGTTATCTATACTAATATTATAAAACTGAAGAGTTTGTTTGTTTGAACGCGCTAATCTCAGGAACTACTGGTGCGAATTCAAAAATTATTTTTGTGTTGAATAGAACATTTATCGAGGAAGGCTTATTCACGCTGCAACCAATAGGAGCGAAAAAACAATGGAAAATGTGGAAAAAACGGGGAAAGTTATTCATCTTTGAGGGCTTCCGTTGCGTGCGCTGCGAAAACGGTTCAAAATTCAAAGAATTAATGCCCAAAATAACTATTCCACGCGTACGAAGTCGCAGGCACAGCTAGTTATAAATATTGAGAAGACTAGGTAATTTTAAACTTTTCAATTAGAGAGTAAAACGAAATTCGTGTAAAATAAATTCAAGTCTAATAAAAATTATTTTCTGAGGAAAGCGTGAACTTAATTTTTACGTAAAATTTGGTTGGAATTTGTTGCTTGTAATAGATATAATAAGTACCTATCGTAATCAATTTTAGACCACTATCTACATCTGTGCTAGATTTCGTATAGACAGGTAATTTATTATCGTTTTACTGTTACGAATATATGTAGTATCAAGAATGAACTAATAAAGACTTACTATTCGTACTATAGTATGCATTATTTTAGGTTATTTTCAGCTGTACTTCAACATACCTACACAAAATATTCTACGCGTTCTTGATTCGAAGCAGACACAAAAAAATCGCGAAAATTAATTAGCTGTAGTTGTTTGCGAATTTACAAAAGTCGTAGAACAATAGTAGTAAGTGTAAGTTAACAGTGACCCTGCTTAAGGAATTAAAAAAAATAAGCAGTTGAATTTATAAAAGTTCTAGAACACACGTGTTGTTTTTTATTTACTGAAACCATCCTTTAAGTTAGTTAAGTACATGCAAAGCCTTACAGGTTGGCTTGACGTAAGCTTCAGGAGAAAAATTACGAAAAAAAACACTACGTTAAATGTTACAGAACGAAGTTTTTACAGGGATTATAAACCCTTCATCAGTCACAGAATACAAAGCTCAATATCAGTATAAAACTTATCTCACAAAACAAAAGCCTATTTTTATTGATCTGTGCATTTGACAGGGCTCAAAGAACCTATATTTAGCTGCATGCGGCTTGTCCCTTAGTTCCCCTACATACATATAGCTGCATTTGGTTAGTCCCGCGGTTTGCTTGACGTCGTCAGCTCTGCACGGTGTAATTTCCCCAGCGACTGGCGCGATGGCAACCTTTTTGTTGCCCATTTGACTCCAACCATTTTTGTATTTGTTTCCACTCGACTGGTATCGTTTAGACGGTTTAAAAACAGAGGATTAAATTGATAAGGTTATATTATTGTTTTATAATAAACATTAATATAACCTCATCAAATTAATAAACATAATTGTTTTATAATAAACATACTTATATTCTAATTATATGTTACTAGCTAAGCCAGCGACTTCGTCCGCATGGAATAGTTGTTACCATAAAAACGGTTCTAGTGAGTTAATCTTAAAATATAGACATATACTGTAGCAGACATTTTGTTAGATAATTTCAAGAAGAATAATTCTTTCAAACATATTTTTTTGATATCTTGAACCGTTTTCGCAGCGCACGCAACGGAAGCCCTCAAAAATGAATAATTTTCCCCGTTTTTTTCACATCTTCCATTGTTTCTTCGCTCCTAGTAGTTGCAGCGTGATGTTATGTGGCCTAAAGCCTTCCTCGATAAACGGTTTATTCAACACAAAAAGAATTTTTCAATTCGCACCAGTAGTTCCTGAGATTAGCGCGTTCAAACAAACTCTTAAGCTTTATAATATTAAGTATAGATTACAATCTAAAGAGAAACTTTTTACCTTGTTATTATTAGCGCAAACCAACGCCTTCACCAGTGTCACATCTAAGAAAAAAGGTACCTATGCTTTCGGGTCAGAGAGCAATGGAGGATGTATGGAACACCAATCAGACTATATTATAATAGGTCTGCTTATGACCTGAAAGAAAAAAAAACTTTCAGTAGACTTTATAACCGCCTTTTTTGAAGTCGATAAATAAATGAAAAGGGGGTAGTAAGAACGTCAAACAATGGTACAATACAGATTCTTTATAATTCTTACTTACTCCTCTTTGTATGTTAGTGTACACTTAACGTGACTTAACCCAGGATTTCTCTCCACAAACATACGTGATATATCTCCGTCCACGAGTCTGGCCAGTGACGTCACGTGACGTGACGCGCCGCAGCAGCGGGAAATGGCACGGTGTTGCAAGCTGGTTTGTATGGGACAGGTCACAGGTGGGATGTTGTACGAAATAAAAATTATGCTAAGGTCCTTGTTTTGTTTTTAGTTTTTGGCGTCTGTTGTGTTATTACGTTTATTTTGGAGTTTTATGTCCTTGGCTGTAAATGTTATATATACATTTTAAAGCTGGAAATAAAAATAGGAGATAGGTACTTAGAATAACAGAAACATGTTCCAACAATTTAAGGAATTTTGCCTGTTTATCTGCGTCTCTGCTTGTCTGTTTATTCACGCAAAAACGGCTGAACGGATCTTCATAGCTTTTGGTATACATATGTATGTTGGTAGTATGAGGTTCCGGAAATAGCGCGAGCAAAGCCACAGGCGTCCACCAGTAGATAGATAGATAAATGCTTTATTAAAACACCACATACATATAAAAACACAGTACAAAAAAACATAGAAATTAAAATTAGCGTCTTAATTGGCGACCAGTAATGTAACTAAAAACAATAAATCTATTGACAATTGCATTCCTATGCATACATGTGGAAAATATCTTAAATTAATATAAGTAGTAGGTAGGACACCTTGTAGAAAAAAACACAAACAAGAAATATAATAAGTGGATGCAGTCAACCCCTTGATATGTTTTATTTTCAAAGCTTGAAAGTGCTTTTTATTTAGGTATCACTTTACCTTAATATACGTTCAGTGCATTCTCTAAAACTTTTATAGCACATAAAGGATTTTTATAAATTAACTTTTAAACACACCTATCTACTCCTTCCACTTAGTCTGAAAATTGCGAGATAAAAATTAAAGGCCCACTTTAACTATTTTATAAAAGCCACTTACTGCATTGCGGTTTTTGCTTCTAGGTTAGATATAATACATATAAACACAACATCATTATAAAAGTGCGAGAGTGAATTTGTTTGTTAGTTGATGTTTGTACCTCTTTTACAACTCAGCAGAGCATTAGATCTTCATCTATACTTAGGTATAGATAGTATAGAATCCCGACAGTGTCATAAGTTACTTTTATCCTGATACAACACGGGCAAAGCTGTGAGCATCTACTAGTATATACGAGTAATAAGTACATAAACTGTATTATACTTCGGGTCAACCGAAGACGATTATATTGTTTACTAGCAGCAGTCCATGGAATTGTGCTGCCACTGTCACACTTTTAGATAGTCAACTACTTTAAAAAAGTAAAATTCTACTTCAGGTGCACTCGTTTCCGTGTCCGGTCCACGCGGCTCACCTCGCAGGAAGGCGCCTGCAACTCGCCAGTACGTGATTTTGTGTCGCCGCTGTCGCACGCCTTAAACAATTTGTTTAAAAATCTATTTAATTTTAAATATTCTTTACGTGTTGTGTCCAGTGATTATTAAAGAACATTGTGAACCGTGCCAAATATAACGTTCAAATTTATAAATTCGAAATGTGTTAATAACAAAAACTAAATTAAACAAAAATAATGGTTTTTTAACTTCGTTAAATCATTTAACCAAACATTACGACAAAACCAGTGAATATTAAGTGCTTTTGTGAGATCAGGTTACTGGAATTCTGTCTATGACGGAATTTTATGGATAAATTATCTTTGGTGAGTGACTTATTTTATTAACATACGATCTTATTTTTGAACTACCCTCGAATTTATGATAATGGTAGTTTATGTTTTTACTTGATTGTAATAACTACTTAAGTACCCACCTTTTGTACTTTTTCTTAAAAAAATAGTTTATTATAAGACTAATACTACATGTAACAAAATAATCTACAAATAGAGAATGAGCATGCAACATCGCGCCCTGGCGCAATAAGATTTAATTGTTTTCTATCATTATTCACGATTCTCAATTTAACTGATCAAATCAACCTAAACGGTTTATTATTCGATCGTAACTTTTTATATGATGATGCTATGCGTTTTACTCGCGTTAATCGTAGTAAATTAGTGAAAATCCATGTAATTCCTGTGGAGAATATTTATTTTGCATCACGTATATCGTGTTAAGTAATTAATATGAATTAGTTTACAGAAAATCTCCATGTCAATCATGTTGAGAATATTTGAATGGCTTCACGTGTATCGTGTGTAGCAATGAATGTGGATTATTATCCACCAAAGTTTCATGTTTATCATGTTGTGTATATTTATGCTCCTTTACGTATATCGTGTTAAGTGATTAATGTGAACGAGTTTACTGCAAATCTCCATGTAAATCATGTTGAGAATATTTATATAGCTTCACGTATATCGTGAAAAACAATTAATGTGTATTAGTGTCCACCATCTTTCATCTCATATCACAATTAGCTTTTAAAATTAAGCTTTGTGTTTACACTGGAATTATAGTGTTTATTTTATAGCCTAGGTTCGCAATATTGTAACATAGAAACTTTGTATGTGCAGTACGAGGCCATTTAAAAGGTCTTTGAGGTTTTTTTAAGTACCAGTGAGAAAGTGGAACATATGGCATTTTATCTGAATCTAAAATAAAAAAAATATGTGGAAAATTCCTGCCTGTCTTGATTATTTTCGCCCATTTCCACCCTTGGTGTGGGCTTGCCACATTAATTGGTATATACACCCAATACAGACTGAAATAGTTTAATTGTTTTTTTTAATTGTTTCAATTACAAAATAACATTTCAATTGTATTTCTCTACTTGTTAGTTTATCAACGTTCAATACAACCCGTCTTGCAATGTACAACATGAAACGTTATATTTTAAGGTTATACCCTGTGGGTTAGTCCCAAATCGTTCAGTAACTGATAGCCAGAGACCGCGGGTTCGATTCCCGGCGGAGGGTAAAATACAGTCTGGGTCCCGCATGTCCCGTTTGGGAGTTCGGGATTTTTATTGGATAAATAAATATAATTACTAAAGACGGGACTGCGCAGAGACGAATTTTACGAAAACGAGTTTATAAATATACATTTTTGGCCGAATTATGATAAATTAATAAACCTACGTTACTTAAGTTGAAAGTATGAAACGATATTTATATAATTACCCTGTACACGTGATATTCATTGATGATCAAAAAAAAAATGAATAGTAAAATTGTCTGCTGAGGTAAGGTAGCCAATCTGTGACAAATATTTTCATCAACTTAGATTTTTTTCTCTTTCTTATATCACAGAAAACAGAATATTCTAGATATTTTAGTCCCTATTTAGTGTTCATTTTCTCCCCAGATAGTGGGGCAAAGTAAGTCCATTGAGGCGAAAACGAATAGGTTTTTTACTATAAAATATAGCGAGTGTAAAGATGGTCGTGCAATGAGTCGGCATTCAGGCGAAAACTATCGCCTTTTCAATTTGGCTGCTTACAACCTCTCAATACTTTTTGCACTAGTCCAAGTATCTTAGTCCAATAGATAAATTACTGGCCTTAGTTTCTTTTTTTTGGGTCTGGAAACGTGTAAAAATGTTTGATAGTGTGTATGTCTAGTAATGATATGTAAATAACGATTTGATGGGGAAAAAATATGCTAGCATTCATGTAGTCCAAATTAGTAGAGCACTCAAGATTTTATTTTAAAGTATTCATATAAGTATAGAATAATTTATAGCATACTCAGGTGTATAAGTATATCCAAAGAAATAGGAACGCTATTTATTATTATTATTAAGAGCCTGTATTGTCCCATTGTTGGGCAAAGGCCTCCCTACCCTCTTTCCATTTATTTATATCCAGAAAGCGATGGAGGGACGACCTGGATAAACACCTATCAGACTGGAATACAATAGCACAGGAACGATATTTATATGATAAATTAATTATAGACTACCTAAATAATTGCGTTGGCGGCGGTTACTCTCTTTCAACATCATACAGACTATATTTCCCCTGTCAAATGAAACGAAAAAACCTGCTAACCTAAATCCTGCAGGAGCTTCAAATAAACCCACGCAGCAATACAGCTGATAATAATCGTCTCTTGAACAAACAACAATAAAATCAACAAAGGTTTCCACTCCAACGGAGCGATCCAATAAACTTAGCCAATATCAAGCCTTCACTTGCTTTACTTGCTCACTAATATACTCTTGCTGAGTCCGCCGGTGTTACTTGTAGTTTTTTTATACAAAGACACAAAACGAAGAAGATAAACAGGCAGGGGCCATCCGATACAAAGTGATTACTACCGTCTACTATACACTTATACAGTAAACGCATGACACAAGTAAAGTGACTTTTAAATTGTGTACTTTGTGTAGAGTCTGGTCGTTTCTATGCATAATAAGTATGTATTTACAAAAAAAGTACATTTACGTATTATATCCATTATCTAGTGCCCACGACACAAGCGATTGCTTATTGTGGGGCTAGATGGCGCTGTGTGCAATGTCCCGGAATATTTATTTTATTTAAAAATAAGGTCATATTTATCCCTAAACAATAATGGCTTCACATTTTGGAAACTGTGTGCTATTTTAATACAGGTACAAGCGGAGTAGGTAAGTACATACCTAGTTTGATAATAGTATTTATTTTGTTTCGTCATTCTTTAATGGTTGAACGCAAAGATTACTGTACTACTCTTTTATTTGTAGGTAGGTATGTGTCTAGTTCTTAGACAAGGGTTGATGTCTTTGGAGTTCTGAATGTAAAGTTTCCAATAAATTATATTTACTGCTATCATTATCAACATCAGCTTACAGTCGTCCACTTCTGAACATAGGCTTATCCCACTCCACTCAGCCCGATTTTGTGATACTTAAGGTAAAAATTACTTGAATGTACAATTCTATTATTCTTTCAACACACCGTATTATCCTTCCTTGAGGTTTTAATTCAAGTTTTTTTACAACACTTAAGCTAACTTATACACCCTATTTCTTAGATAATGTTCGATACCTGAGTCCAGGCCTGAGTTACCTCAAGAAAGGTCGTTGCAGAGACGGGAGAAGGTGAGTTGCCTGATTTATTTAGTCAGGCGACATAAGCAATATGTGCCAATGCGATTACGGCTCATTCTGTACTCAAGTAATAGATAGACACAGTAATTCAACATGTAATAAGACACTGATGAGATTTTTCTAAGTATTACATTTTTGACACTGAAGAATAAATTGCTCATGAAAAGAATATTTGAACGCATATTGCAAAGTGAAGAAAAAAAAGAAATATTTATTTGATTTTTATCTGTCATTCAGTAGGATAGCCAAAATCAAAATGCTCTTTTATTATTTATATTACGGTGCAAGCATAGGGTGCAAGATAACATAGATATCCGTCTTTAGCTACTGATATTATAAAATCTTTCTTAAGTACTAGGTCATTTTACATTAACGCCTACCACAAAACGTATAGCAACTACTTAAAAAGCCTTATTCAGAGCTTTTCAAATGAAGATTTAAACATGTAATATTCGCAAGTAAAATTTACGTTTCATCGCGCTCTTCAAATGAAAATCAGACAATATTGCGAAATCTTATTCATTTGCAAAATTATTTTTCATCTGCACACGTAATGTGAAAGCTGCTTGTTTGTTAGGTTAACTAAAAGGTTGTCTGCGTTTCGTCTACGCATTTATAAATTAATACGCTTAGGTACGGCCTTTATGTTTCGAGCGGTGGATTATAAAACAATTTATCATCTTTAGAACATCGTTTATTCCAATAAAGTTAATATTAACAAAGTATCAGTTCACTTGATCTAGTGGTACGTATACTTTAATATTCTATCTAATCTTTTAAAGTTGTGTTTGTCTTTGAAAACTGTTCGAGATAAGTGTTCTTTAACAATTTTCTTGAGACTGTTGCGTTTATCTAATGGCTTTAATATTGTAAGATCGATAACATACTACGCTGAGAATATACTCAGGTTCAATTTAGCTGATGTTATTCTTTGATCGTCAAGTCAATTGATATTCGTATTATTTCGATTTCGTCTCGAAATCTAGCTTTCAAGTTCCATTTGAATGATAGACATAGTTCAGGCTATAATGAGAGTGTTACGAATCATTGAACTGAATTCGCTATACAAGTATTTTATTGATTCTAAATCAAACAACCTTATTACTGCATCAAAATGAAGTAAGACATTTATTGAATGTGCTATTCTCTTAGTATGTTTGTTTTGCCAACTTATGCAAATTAATTAAACATTCATAGAATGTATATAACGTATGTAGACAAAATGTTTGAATCTTTCACAAAGTACATATTTCCATCAAGTAATTTGTTTCAATATTATTTACTTTTTCAAAAATTTAAAATTGTGTTCATCAGGTGAGTGATCATTTTTCTCATCATTTCTTTGACTTCTCGATGGTTCCATATTTCTTATGTTAAGCATTGCTGCTGACTTGCAAGTAAGGAGACTTCTTTTCGAAGTAGACTTGGAATTTAGTTCATTTGTGAGTGTTGAGAGATGTATTTTTGATACAGTCGGCAGAGACGATGTTCTTGTAGGGATAGTCAAGTTGGGCTTTGATTTGGATGCAGCATTTGCTTCTAGTTCAGTTTTACTTACAACAGATTTTTTAATTTCTGGAACATTTGACGTCTTGGTTTCTGGCGAAGAAGTTTTATGCGCAGCTGTGGTTGAGGTAGCTGGTTCCTGAACTAGGTTTTTCTTCAATTCTGTTGCTTGCGCGTTAGTGTCTTCCAATTTTTTGGTTTCTGGTTCACTAGTTTTGAGATCTTTGACAGTGGGAGGTTGGAAGTCAAAATGATAAGATACTTTTGTTAGGCCTACGTTTAAAGGACCCACTGGAGTAGCTGGTTTTTGGTTCTCAGGCGAAGATGATTTCAGCACAGTAGTGGTTACAGGTACAATATTTTTTTCCACTGTGGGTGTTTTTTGTACTACGTTGATGGGTTTGAGTTCAGTGGTCTCTGCAGTGCGTGTGTTTTGACAGTCAGTGTTGGTTTCCGACAGTTGTGTTGCAGTTTGTTCAGCTTCTTGGCGAAGGTAAAGGTTCCTCCGGCGCTCGACTGTGGAGAGCAAAGATTTCTGTTATTGATATGTGTTAGAGACTTTTGAATGTGTCATTCGCATTTTAAGTACAATGCCCGACACGAGTGCTTGTTAGTAATATTAATAGTGCCATAATTTGTAGTGATATTTGTTTACCTCAAATACTCGTGGTTTCGCTTTTTCGTATAATCCCGAAGCTGTTAAGGCATGAAAGATGTACAAAGACAACTTTTTTGTACTAAACAAGCCTATAGTTTTATAAAAAAATGCAATACCAAACTACCTACATACAAATAAATAACAAAAATAAAAGTACCTTTAGTTCGCTACAGCCAAGTAAACACAAACAAAACAACCTACTTACTAAAACTGCGCAGCGCCTGTTCGATGCGCTTCTCGAAGATGGTTCCGACCAGCAGGAACAGCACCACTGCCAGCAACACGGGGCCGTAAGACCGCCATTCCATTGACGAGGCCACTGTACTCTCGCTGGTCACTGGAGTACCTGGGACGTGATAAGTAAACCTTGTTTAAGCAACATGGGTTTGCACTTGGTCATAATTCACCTGCTCAGAATACCGAGAACTGATAACTTATGTATTTAGAAATTAGCAAAAATAATCAACACTTAGCAATTTTCGAACCTATATCATTCTGGAAACTGCATTTGTGTTAAGTACGCAACACTACCTATCCTATACAGTTCATGTTGATATTATAAAAGCGAAAGTTATATGTGAGTGTGAATATGACAGTTATTTTCTTTTTGATTTACGAGCCTATCTAAACCTCAAGCTACAAACTTGCCTCATGTTAAGTAACTTTGAAATCTACAGTCTAACTCGCTTACTTCTAAGTAGAAGAAACCGATGAAATGGATGAAATTTGTTTTGTCTTTGGATTAACACGTATAGTAATTCAAATATCACAGTACCTATTTTAATGCCGTGGCATCTTAGTGGCTTGCATTTGTTGCTGAGGTTTTTTTTTGGAACATCGTTACACTTATGTGTTTATGTGCGCCATCGTGATTTTGTATGAATTTTCCAGATTTTTGCAAAAAAATTAAGATTGCATTGAGTTTTTGATTTTGAAACTGATTAATAAAAATAAATGACGTATTTCAATTTCAGGGTTATATTAAAAAGTTACAATGTGAAATGAGGTCGAATCGGTTTATAATAGTAGTTAAAACCCTCATTCTGAGTTAAAACCTCAGTCGTTGAAGTAGAAACTCTTCGAACGTTGATTTCTCTAAGTGGTTTCCTTTTAAATTTGAACTCTTCTCAGGGATGAAATAAAAAATCCTAAAGAGAGGGATAAATAAAAAATCCTTGAAAATCCTTGACTCTTCTTCACTTTTTCTATTAGATATCAATGAGAAGAGGTTAGTAAGATATCTATTAAACCAGCAAAAAGTTTCACCGTGCTATCAGACAAAAATAGACAAGTGGTAGCAAACAGGGTATCTCCAGTCTTATCTACATTTCTATTTTTAATCGTCTTCGTTATTACGGTAATTCTTTTATAGTTCTGGATTTAGGATTCAGCGAAGGTCCTATGCATTTCCAAGGGGGTCGAAAAACATTCCTGACGTTTGTTGTTCACTAGGTACACTTCGCGTCTACTCAAAGACCCGCGACACAAGCATTTGCTTAGTGCGGGGCTAGATGGCGCTGTGTGCAATGTCCCGGAATATTTATTTGAAGAATTGCATTGAAAATTCCACATACAGTTTACTAACCAATTAAAGTAATTCTGAATTATGTATCTTACGTGACGACATTAATTATAGCCTTTTGCCTAGAGAGCGGTAGATAATAAAAATAGACCAAACTCAAAGTTTGTAAGTTCCTTAAAACTGAACCTAGACAGCCTACAGCAAAATGGTTCCAATGTTTCGAAGTATGGAACCCCAATAATCGAGAATGTTCCAATAATGTACACTTGTATCAGAGGAGGGTAATTCCCTCCAACCCCCGAACATCAGGAGTGACCGGAAAATATCGACTTTATTAACCTTTCTAGTTAGGATTCGACGCACGAAACACCAAACAAAAACAATCGGCGCGAACAAATCCGGTTGGAGTCACCGACAACCGGTTATAGCCGCCGGTAGCCGGATTATACTAACCGCTACTAATTGGTACGTGGAAGGAATCCGGACCAAAATAGTGCAGTTAAATACTAAATGATTATTTAGGATAATATACTCATATTCGTACTATACATGCATATTTAAGTACCCACTAATCGTTCTAGTTTCGATGTTTCTACAACCTCTCTGTTTATGCCGATTTCCTATTGCATGAAATTGATTGACTACGAGTAAATGCTGTTTTTACCTGATGATAGAGAATTTCCTAGCCCATTTTGTTCAAAATACCACAAAAGTCCCGCTTTTCGAAAACGATCCGAGCAACTCAAGTGTAAGGATCAGTAAAAAAGTAGTAAAAACCGGTTTCGACCGGATCTGTCCGGATTATACAAACGGCTGCTAATTGCGACGTGCGAAGATTAGCAACGAACGCTGCGAAGTACTGAACGATGATTGAAGGGAATTCGCAGTAAAAATATTACGAGGTATAGATTGTTATACTTATTGAGTGCTTCAAGCGAGAAAATTCTGGTGGGGCGTTTGGTGGCTGAAAGATCGAGAAAGAAAGGTTATTGAATCAACTTGATACATAGTTAAGTACATATTTTTTTTTTATGGTTATCTCTTAAGTGAAACCAATTATTAATATTATTCATTTATTGATAAAAATAACGCGACGTTAATCTGGTTGTTGTTTGTGACATTTATCAGCAAGAATGATAAATGCCACAAACAACAACCAGACTTAAGGGGCTTCTCTTTTCTTGATTTAACGACTGATATATTATGGCAGTAATCCAGGGTCTATATCACAGTTTTAGTATATCCTATTTGATTTCTATAACCCATCTAGATCTAAAACGTCTCATTAAGATGCTCTAAAATTGTAGTAAAATCAAGGAGCAGATTAAAATTCAATCGTTGTCTGCTTTCATGTTCATGGCCTCGTCACTTTTACAAGCAATCATTTTCTGATTTCAATGAATCTGTTATGACTGATTTAATATTCCATTTACGTTCTGTAGGTCTTTGATGATTTGGTTACCTTTAAGCCCGCTTCTTGTGAAATTTCGTATATTTTCTGTTAGCCGTTTATCATGTCTACTACATTAGGTTGTACAATTTGTCAAAATTTTCAAGAAGCACCCAAAGCTTGGCTGGTTGATACGCTCGTGGTAGACGAGGATCACTAAAGTTAAATAGTGTCCGATGCAATCAACTAAATAAGGATGAAAGTGTTGTTAAAATTACAAATAAATACTGCATTCATATTATAGCAATACAATTAAATCAAGTAGGTCATTTTTACACAAACTCAAAAATAATTGAAGCTAATCTTGATAAAATTTAAAATAGATAAATAAGAATAGTAGTAGACCTTCTTTTTCGATATCGATTAAAAGAACACAAACACGTCATTATGCAAAACTATTATTATTGGCTACTAGACGTCAAAGTTTCCTCATAATCGTCAAAAAGTCATAAGCTAATTGCAAGCAAGTAAGCTAATTGCAAGCAAGTAAGCTTATTGGTGGCGTTTGGTCGGTGTAAGCTGCATCGCTACAATTTGGCAGCTCGCCAGCTAATCGACTGCACCCGGATTGATTCTTGGCCGGGACAAGTTTGTTTCCGGTCTAGATAGCCCTGAGCTGGGGTGACCTAGAGTTATACTTAGTGCATACTATTACACACTAGGGGGCTGTGAATGATCGAGGGTCTTATCTTTATTTCATTCCAACTAAATTTATAAATTTAGTTGTAATAACCGGCTAGCACTTACGTCAATAATTATGTCGAAAAATTAGTTCGCCAAGTTTCGGAAAACTGAGGTTTCCATCAAAATTATAATATAATATACCATACATTTATAAATTTCAATTACGTAGTACGTACAATGACCAACATAAAAAAAGAATTCAATGTTTAGTAAAAGTTCGTAATTCGGTACATTTAATCTGTTATTTGCATACAAAACAAACACTCTGTCCTATCCTGATAGATTTGTGTATATAGTTCAAATTCTGGAACCGGTACTTCTGTCCATCAAGTCCAGGATTTTGGGCTGTCTTAAATTTTTTGTCCATTACTTTGCCATTACTAGACATAAAGAGCAATATAAATAAATTGAATATTTAGGAATAAAAATAAGGAATACCTAGTCCAACTTATTAGAAAAGTAACTCTTTCACAAATTGTACATTCACGGCTCGGCGAGCATAAGCCCAATATCACCGATTCCTAATTTAAAAGGCCTTAGAGGTCCTTAACAATTTCGGCCAGTTTCGCAAAATTTAATATCGAAGACAAAATTAAATTCTGGAATTTAAACATTCCTGTTAGTAATTCTGACCTCTATTGAAACGTTTTACCGGCGGGTGAAATGCTCGCGCCATTCCGACCAAATCCGTATCTGACGCGGCTAATTTCCCAAATTCCGTCCTAATGTATGTATTTACAGTAACAATACCTAGGTTATATCAGCTAGTTTCCCCGCGGCCGCAACAAAGCCCGCTTCAAGGAAAGGATTTTAATGGCTCCCTATTTTGGTGGATAGCGTCCGAAATGAAATTCATTGTGCCCCAAAATGAGATGCCATTGTTCTGGCCAGATAAAACATAGCAGGAAAATTACGGAGCCCCGACCGATTGTGTCAGTCATTGAATGCTGCTGGTATACAATATTGTCGGATTTTCGCGCTTTTTGCTTCGGAGCGGAACTCTAGTGGTTTCCGAGGATACTCCCGCTCGGTTGTTATTGGAAGTTTTTTAGGCAGAGGGCGCCTGCTCTTTATTGACGCTGAAGGACGTGCACTGCACTATATTGCACGAAAATATTTCGTTTATTTTGGAAATGGTGTCTTGTGTCTACCAGACACCCTCTCTATAGTTTAGTGGAAAAAATCTCTAAACATAATAATGTAACTGCGTACAAGCAGGCGGTAGAATGACAAAACTCAGGCATGTTTTCTACAAATATGACTCTAGACGGAAATTTGAGTTTTAGTTAGATAATAGGCAGAAACATATAGTTTGGTAGGTATTTATTATTTGATTCTTATTTATAGGTATCTTCTAGGTAAGCGTGTTACACCCTAGGCTGCAGCAATGGTTAACATCAGGCAGGCTGTAGTCAAACGTAAACCTATCCCACGTAAAAAAGATGAATACCATTTTGTTGATGCAAAAGCAATTAACGCAAACTGTCACATTTTATCATCGCTTCGAGTACCATAAAGCTTTAGTTTTTCAACTAAATACATAAACGTAATCAAACTTTAATTTCATGTATCGCTGACAGCATTGCACGCGAGTACTAAATTGCTGTTTTAAATATTAAAATGATATATTTCACAAAAAGTATGAATTATTTTGAAACTTTACAGTCAAGTAATGCTATTAAAATGATTAAATCTAGAATGAATTATTCATCGGTACCTATCTTATACCTCGTATATTACTATATTTATTTTTATAAAAAAAATCAGTCTATTCTACGTTCATTGTTCTATACACACTAATGGTTGCAGCCAAAAAAGGTATCAAATAGAATATCAAAGTGACTGATGCGTCTAAAAGGATATCAATTCAACAATTACACCGCACTGGTAGTGCAAAACAATAATATTTACATTAGGTTGACATATTTTCAACTATTTTAATTAGTCTATAAATTATTTCAATCAAGAAACTAATTGATAAGTTCGGCTTGCAAACTAACATGAATTAATATCCCTTGCACTGATATAATCATCTGCAAAGTTGCAATATACGGTAAAGTCAGACATTCATTTCACATTCTTACATGCATTTGATATGAAACTTAATAACACCAGCCTTAGTCCAACCTTATTTGGAAATGTGACATTGTGATAAATCATGTGTATCGTATTCGTATCATAATAATCATTTACATCAACTTTCTGATCATATAGAAGAAAAAGCTAAAAATCAAATGTATTGTTTATTGTCGCTATTTGGCCTTAGATCTTTCTTTTGGTAGAGCACATCGGTAGGTAAGACCTAGATGTCAGTCCATTTGAAAATTGTATTCAATCAGGCAATCATTCTTCTTCTTCTTATCGATTGAGAGTGGCCAACTCTGGTGTCGAAAGTGGAATACCACTTTTCGGTCACCCACCTAAGAACTGACTGTGCGTCGACATTTGCTTAACATTGGTAATCGCATGCGATTGCCTCCGCTAGCTGAGCTATGGGCGCTCCAACCAGAAATGGCATACAGACGAGACGGGCGTCGGGTGGTACTTACTGTTTATACGAAGCTTGTTAACCGCTTTCTACTGCAACCAACTCAAAGTTGGGGAAGTCTCGGCTGGAGTCTTGGAGGCAACTTTCGACTAATTTAGCTCTCACAGTCGGAGTGAACTATGCCACTCGTGGATGTGAGGAGTTATTGACGAGAGGGCACGAGAGTACTTCGTAAATACGTATAATATGCTGCTAGTGATGTTTGATAACAGTGCCATCTGGTGGGTGATGAAGAAACATAAGTAGTGGATTTTAGGAGATTGTGCATTATGAAAATGGGAAAGCATCGTAATGGCCGGGTACGAGAAACACATCACTTACATATTTCTAAGTTATGGGGGCATACAAACTAAAATGTATTAGCCTTATCGTATAATCGTAGTAGTTGATTATATTACGAATATTATCTAAATTTCACTAATCACGTTATTTCCAGCGTTAGCCTGCCACTGTAACATTAATAATACGCTAGCGTGAAGCTTACTACTAATAATAGTATATAGGATACAAGGCTACTTTATAAGAGAGTAGTCATGAATTACTTGTTTATCCGTTTTACATGACAACTTCATCTTCATACAAACATTATAAATTTAAATTTATAATATTCATTAAAATTTATAATTACTTGTGTTGAGTCTGGTCGTTTGTATGTATAATAAGTATGTATTTACAAAAGAAAAGTATATAAGTATTATATCCGTTATCTAGTTCCCACGACACAAGCGTTTGCTTAGTGTGGGGCTAGATGGCGCTGTGTGCAATGTCCCGGAATATTTATTTTATTTTATTTTATTTTATTATCGTAGGTATTCCAAAGTAAAGAAAAGTTGAGCAATCAACTCATTTTTTTGTGTGAAGAATCGATCGAAATAGTACCTACTCTTATGTCTCCGTGGCATTTAGGTGTAAAGCAATTGTTTTTTTTTATAAAAATATATTTGCATATATTTTTATTCGTACAGTAAAAACGAACAACCTAAGAGAAAACAAGGCACCGAAATCACTTGACATTATTTGAATAATACAAATATAACAACAAATGTGACAATCGATTGTTTAGTTAAAATAATTATTTAACCTTAGTTTATCCCTACTACATTAATGTTTAATTTCATTAAGTCTTGTTCTTACAACCCCTGTACAGTGCGCTAACGTGCAAGCATCACTCGCATGATCCATCTCCTCTAATGAGTAATAATGACCCCATCCTGTGTGGATTCATTACGCCGCTTGTTTTACCGCGCTAAGCCTCAATATTATGTTATATTGGTTTATCATGCATTAGTTTAGTTAAATATGCAACAGTATTAGATGATAGCGGCTTTGCTAGGGTTGTTTCTGTTTTGGGTAGTTTTATAGGTTATTTAAATTTGTTCTGATCGCGCCCGACTTACGACGATGTTTCGCGTAATATAAACGACGAACGTCATATGGTTTTTGAAACTTACCAACGTAGTAGATTATTTCGATTTGTTACTCAGTGCTTTGAGATCAAAAAGTAGATCATGTGCGTTCGGTATATTGAGTAACAGTCTCATTCGGACCCAGACCATTCTGGGGCTCAGGGATGCCAGCATGTGTGTCAAGATGCTTGCGAAAATCAAACCGGATCTAGAAAACTAGAGAGTGCGGTGCCGTGAAGACAGCAAGCAAGCGTGCGCCGCGCTGATGAGGCTGAGCGGGGGCCACCGCCCCAGTGCCGGCGCCAAGCAAGCAAAATACACGATACCATAGACTACCACCGCGTACCATACGATACGCCGGACCGCTGGAAACGCGCGGGCGCAGTGCGGGCCGCACGCGCAGACAGAATAACGTTTCTGCCAAGCGTCCATATAGTTATTTGTGCTCGTAAACATGTAATAAATCAGTGACCGTAATGATAATATAAGTGATATCCGTGCAACTGTGTCCGCCAATCGCGAGTGTATCAACAGGACCGGGGACAGGACCTTGATAAGGACAGCGTCGAGTTCGTATGCAAGTTAATATTATGTTCATTATCTTATCACCGAAATATGCGACAGTTGCGCAGTTTTGAAAAGCTTTGTGTAGGTACCTACTTATGTATATTCATAGTGAAAAGTAGTTTGTGAAAATCTTCAGTTGATTTTGTAAGTATTTGTTCATTATGTTGTGTTGTTATTAAACTATAATTTTATTCATAAGACAAGGGAGATATTGTGTGTCGTCTCTGTTATTGTTTATATGCTGTCACCATATCAAAGTCACAACGATTCGGAACCAAACAAACCAAAAAAGAAAACTTTTGGTGTATGATATGATGTGAAGTATATAATATGATATAATAAACTTGTTATGATATAAAAGAAGCCCTGGCCCTCAAAGAATGAAATGGCTAGACGACATCAAGAAATGGACGAAGCTAAGTTACCCGCATATAAAAGAAACGCTGATGATATAAAATAGAACTTTAGCATTGACCGACTTAAAGTCTTTCAGATTCAAGGTTAATAACATTTTTATTCGTAAAAACGTTCAGGAAACTATTCCCACCAAATCCGCGAGTCACGACACTCGCAAAACTTGCCGGGATTAAAGAAACACACTCCAAGTTGGTATTCTCCTCACGCCGCTGACAAGGGTCGTGTGTGGAGCTATTTGTCACTTGACCACTCTACATCGATCTGGTACTACACTGCATATGGGATACTAGCTGTGCCCCGCAGCGTTACCCGCGGCGTCTCACATGAACCAGAAGATATTTCTGGATAAAATGTTACCCATTTGTGTCTTCGTAACCTAATCTTCAAACCGCAGGGAGCACCTGGATTCAATCTGCGCAGGAACGGAACGAGTGGCGTACAAGAAGAGAAGCCTATGCTCAGCAGTGGGCGATAGCCGGCTGATGATGATGATGATGTACCTAATCTATTTTTATACTAGCAATAGTTTAATTCTCGTCTGAATTAGTTTAAAAGTTTTAGATTTTTTGCTACTTACACTTGTCAAGGACAAAATTTGAATGGTGTCTTAACCTCAAACGATAAAATCGGCTAAGTAAAGATCAAAAGGGTGAATCTTAATGCGACCAAAACCGATTAATAACATCTAGCCTTAATGGTGGGACTTATAGCTAAGTGCCGTAGACCTAGTGGACCATATATCAAACTTCAAACGTCGTTTACACTCCATTACAGGGCATCAAGCCTACTGACAAGCCAACTTGCAATGACATTACACGGAAGATGTAGCATTATGAAAATATTCCGACATCATACGAGTTAAATAGAAATATGTCGTAAAAATACAAAATAAGTTGCGATTGTTGGATGATAAAATTTCGTGGTAGCTCTGAATGCTGATTGATGGACTTACCTTATATTATTCATATCGGTTTATATAAAGGAAATGCCCGGTTGCATCCCAGTACAGGTATGCTTCACCTTAGGTCACAGTATTAGCTTGAAGCCAACCAACCAGGTCACCTGATGTACCATAAGTATACACTTATGTCGCTTCAGGTGACCTGGTGACTTAAAAAAAGTAAACGTAAAAGCGATAATGAAGTCAAATCTATTGTTTGAAAGAATAGGATAACGAAACCAGTAATTAGAAGTCCCTGAGTTATTTCGTCTCCGTCAACTTGACAGTCCCTGTATAATGTACTGTACGTATATGTAAATGGCGAAATGAGCGTTCGCCTGATCATGCCGAAATTGCTTTTTTTCTTCATGTAGGTACTTCTGATTAATCATGTTATGTCATTTTCCGCACACGAATCGAGGCGAGTTAAGTTAAAGTTTCCACAATCGATTACTTACTCAGATAATTATTTTAAAAAAAATCCTCTCGCGCATCTAAATATATAAAACTCAAAGGTGACTGGCATAGTAATCTATCAACGCACAGCCCAATGGTCGGATCGGGCTGAAATTTGGGGATGCAAGTTTTACTTTTTACTGCGAGCGAAAAAAAAGGCGATTCAGACGCAGTAAACTAATTATAATGCATTGGAAATATTATGGTTTGCTGCTGCCTCAAAGTGGGAATACGCTGGTTCGAATACTACCGGTAATTACTAGATTTCCCCTCACCATTTACGCTCATAAGTAAAATAATGTAGCCCCTAATAAAATATTTAAAAAAGTACTTCATTTAAGTTCTTGTATTAAAATTCGCTTCTCACGGTTTTAATCCAGACAAGTCAATGTTACTACACTAAATATTTAGCGAATTAAAACGCCCGTGTAAATTTAATTTAGCAAAGTTTATTTATCTAGTACCTACCCAGTTTATATGCAGTAATAAATGCAATCTTTCAAGTCAGTTGGACCTAGATAGACAGTTGTATTTACGAGTACTAATCAAAGATGTAAAATAAATGTACACTCCCCTTTATACATGGTCTTAAAACTTTTACTCGCGTCATTTTATGACCAATCTTCCTTTATCTTTTACAGTTGAAAGATTTAATGCCCAATCCAAGGATTTCAGAAAACAATAACTCTTGAAAAACTGGGGACTGTTTACAAAGTATCTCGGTTTTATAGTCTTTTGCACAATACTAATGGCTTACCGCAGCGTCACTCGTGTTGGATTGTAATAAAAAATTGTTTATGTAACTTTTATGATTAGTTAGTTAAACTATATAACTTTCACATAGAGGCAATGACAAAACCATGCTGTTTCGATTTTTAAATGATACGATTTTGTTAAAATCTGTTTTTCTTAATTATTTTATAATGAACTAAAAATAAATACCCCTAAACCTAAATGAAGGCAAAAGACACCCTCCGGGAAAGCTTTCCACGTTTATTTTACGAACCATGTATTTATAAAATATCAAAGTAAACTTTTCCTTGTTGTCTTTGATTAAAATAAAGCCCAATTTAATTATAGAAAGATATCTATTTAATGCTTACACAGATTTACACGTGTTAGGTAGGTAGTACATGTTATTTTTGGTTTCTTCTTCTTCTTATCAAATGAGAGTGGCCAACTCTGGTGTCGAGAGTTTTCAAACCACCCTAAAGGCCTCTGACATGGCTTAACGACGGCCGTACTAGACTCACTTAGATCATATTTAAACCTTTCTAAGTGCCCTTTTTGTTATTTTGTAGTAAACAAAATAAACAATTTATTGATAATTTGTAGTACAATTACGTCGAATTTAAATAATTATGTAGTAGTAGTTACAAGTAGTATGTTTTGATTTTTTTCCTAGTGTTTCTTTAATGATTATTGCAAGTAAATAATAACATATTGTTTGTATCATTGCAGGTGCTGGGCTCGGACACAGAGTGGCATTTTGCTCACCGTGGCCTGCCCCACGCGCGGCCTCGCCGCTCCATCTCACACACGCGCCTGCTCAAGCAACATCCTCTTGTAAGTACATATATCTTTAGCAACCATTAAAAAATAACTAACAAACCTTCTTAGTCAACCTGAAATAACTATTTTTGGTATAAAAGATAAATTTATCTTAGATAGGGCCATCATTTTGGATACGCTTCGTGTTAAGATTTTTTATATTTTAGTTCCGGGGATTTTTAAACCTTGTACAATGAATAAGGAAATTATTTAGCCTGATTATATTATGCAG
The DNA here is from genome assembly GCA_964023185.1 of Macaria liturata. Lineage (NCBI taxonomy): Eukaryota > Metazoa > Arthropoda > Insecta > Lepidoptera > Geometridae > Macaria > Macaria liturata. The sequence goes on from OZ026809.1 coordinate 1,138,982, forward strand.
TTTGATTATGTGAGCGTGTTTATCTTTTCTTCTCGGTCCAACGACTGGACTGATCTCAATGAAATTTGGTAAAGAGATAGATCCAGGATTAATTTACATATAGGCTATAGAGACATATATCCCGGATTAACGCGTGTAACATAGTGGAGTTCTGTTAGAAATATATAGTCAAAGTGGGACTTTAAAGTCAATCTTGGTCTTAAAATTATTTATTAAATTTACTTACTTGTTTTTTTTACTTTAGTGTATGTTTGCACATTTTCTAATAAACGTTTTTAGTACCAGGGAAACTGTAAGTAACTTTAAGCAAACAAACAACGAATGTAAGTCTAAACATATATACAGCCTAAACCTTAAATCTTTTCAGCAGCGCAGGTAAACACGGTTTTATTAACAAAGTTAATAGTTACCGATAGTTTTAAATCGGCGATATTCTGAGAACTTGGCAACTTGGCTCGTGCCTCGAGTACTTCACAACTTGAGAGGTATTCTTATTACTTCGGATCGTAGGCATACGGTTGCTGCTAGTAACTTTTAGTTCTCACAAGATTTCTGAAGAGTTCTAAGCATGTGATATTTTAAAAGGTTTCATACATGGCTATGGTAGGATTTGTAGTTTTATTATATCTTACTATAATACAAACTTACTTACTTCTGAATATTATGACAAAATCTGCTAATTACCAAGGAATTTCATCCCTCTCTATTACTTACCATTAGGCAGACCGTCTTTCCACCATCTCAATAAAAAAAATGTGTAGCCTACAATTACATCAAAACTCACCTACGTCTCAGATCGCTAGTTTAGATAGGGCAGTCGTTATAAGAGCCTCCACTCGCACTATTCAGGCCCCACGCACTAATATCAAGCCCATATCTCTCTCCTGGCTGTGTAAGTCATTGCCACCACACCCGAGCATTTAAGCCACATTTAAGCTTATCCGGGACACTGGTAATCCGCGCCTTAGACCGCCCATTGTGACCACAATTTAGGTGCAATTTATTTAATTTAGATATAGGAGGCCATTGTTTGTGTTGTTTGAAGACGGATCGCTTTGTCCTGAGCGCAGATAAGTCTGAAAATTAACTGGTAATGAGATGGTAACTTCGGGGTTTGATTGTTGACGATGTTACATGAACCGGCCGTTGATTTAATCTTGGTAATTCGGACACTTATTATAGTTACTTTATTTTCTTATTTATTAATAAGTGTTGTTAAATTAATAAACTTGAATTCAAACCTCAGTATTCAACCGATGATCGCATAATAATAAACACTGCTCGCTCTGACTAGGATGTTTTACGCTTAATAGATTGTTATCAGTTTGCCTGATGATACAGTATACATATACATAAATCATAGTGCCGTACCCTTCGTATGAAAAACTTAAACGATATTAAACTAAACGCCTTGCTCCAGCGATGCGTACAAAATGTATCCAATTAGCAATTGTATTTTATTCTTGTCATTAAGTAAGTTATGACGTATAAAAAAAACTCTAAAACAATCGAACACCAATTAAACCGCACAATAGTCAGAACTAGCACTCGTGCAATATAACAATACAATAACAGCGCGGATATAGCTCGTCAAGTTTGGAGTGTTGACATACTGGAAGTATGGAAGTGGCGCCATCTCTCGAGCACCCTCCGTGCTGGCAATAACGGGACTTACAGGAGAACACGTAGATGGAAGTAACTTGTAAATACACCCCACATACATTAAAAGTATTACCAACTAGTGGACGCCCGCGGCTTTGCTAGCATTATTTCAGGATAAAAAGTAGCCTATGACACTCCTAAAACCTCATACTACCTTGTACCTACATACCAAAAATCATGATTATCCGTTCAACCGTTTTTGCGTGATGAGCATTTAAATAAACAAATAAACAGACAAAATTACAAAAACTGCTGAAGCGTGTTTTATTATCGATTTGAAGCATAGCCAAACATTCAGCTTTCATATTTTTTTTATTTTTAATGCCGCCTGTTTGTGTTCACAGCATCGTTAATGAGCACTTTCTTAAATTGCTACAGTTCTTAGACATCTCTTTAAAAGAAGTTTGGCATATGTATGTATAATTAACTTACCAACTTTTGTCAAGTCAAGAGTGTTTATTGCAACGACTGTGTTTATTTATTTTTTCCTAAAAATTACAACATAGGGTATACATTCCTAATCAAGTTCAATTTTTTTCGGCTGTTTGTCTAGTACTTGATAAACTCTCGACACCAGAGTTGGCCACTCTCAATCGATAATAAGAAGAAGAATCAAATTTAATATGTAGTTTTTCATACACCTTAGGCTGTTACTGACGATTTTTAAATCAGACTGGCTATAAAACTACACTAGAAGCCACATCTAGTGAACATTTTATCAAAAGCACTCATCGACTTATAATGTTCAAGTAACGTTGTATGATGTATTCTTTACATGTTCTTGGAGTGTTTCCACGAGGTTTTTAAAGCGCAATATTTACTGAGAAATAAGAGGGCTTTTGCTGGAAGTTATTAATATTATGCAAGCGTGCACTTTAAAGTACTCTTACAATGAATTTAAATAAAATAACCATTTTGATTAAAACTACGGCTTAATTATTGCAAACAAATATATAGGTATATATTGTTGTGAGTACATAAAGCAAAAGGTACAACGTAAATACTTTACACTTTTGTGAATGATAATTGCACTTTACCTGTGTCGGATATGTCAGTAAATGAATATTAATGAATCTAAAAATATTAAACTCAAAGGTGACTGACTGACTGACTGATATAGTGATCTATCAACGCACAGCCCAAACCACTGGACGGATTGGGCTGAAATTTTCAATGAAGGTAGATGTTATGACGTAGTCATCCGATAAGAAATGATTTTTGGAAATGCCACTTTTAAAGAGGTGAAATACTAGTTGCAAGTTTTACTTGTTAATGCGAGCGAAGCCGCGAGCACCCACGAGTAAGACATAAATATATATTATATATAGTATATATATTAGTAGAAGTGTGTTAGTAGTATATATACATATATATATTGAATTAATACTAAAACCTTACTAACAGCAAACTGTCATCATCAAGCCACGTTTTTATCTGTAACCCATAAACTTGCAAAGCCTAACCGGCTCGGTCGTGCGTAAAAATATAATCCAATAATATTTCATGCTGAACACGAGGCGATGTGCGCTGATATCTCGCCTCATTGGTCGAATGGGCTGCGGGCTTTAAACTTCAATAATTATGTATTTACGCTTAACGATTTTTATTTCGGATATGGTTGGGAACACGGAACTTTTCTGTTCCGTGGTTGGGAAGCTGTATTGTATATCGCGCAAAATAAGAGTATGTTCACGTTGTTATCCATTTGAGAGTCTGGTGTTAAAATTGGTAAGTAAATGAAGACCATACATATCTATACTAGATCTAGAAGATACCTACCTACATCTACGTAATAGAAAGCCTGTCTTAGTTAAGGGTGATTCTTATTTCTCTAAGTAGCTGATATTTATGTGTACCTCTAAATCAATGATCATTATTAAAGCTAGAATGTGTTTTAGCTGCTCGAGATTTGATGTGACGCCCATAATATTCTGAGACATTATACACAGCGCCATCTAGTCGTATAATAAGCAAACACAATTGTTTGTTTGTTTTGGGTACTATATAACTTATTTTAATGATTAGTCAGTGTTTTATTCACTTTTATGCCACCTGTGAAAAATCTGCCCAATGACATCATTTAAAAGTAAGAAAAACACAGAGCACACTTGGAGGCAGAAAAACATAACAAAACTCGTTTATCACCACTAAAATAATCTCTAAAATACTTCATGACCATTAGCCCTTAAACGCCCCTTTCTCACCCGTTTAAATAAAATTTCTTGGACAAAATATAAATAGTCCCATATTCCTTTCACAGCGGCGTCCGGTGGTTGTAATGAAACGTCTTCTGCACTCCGACCGAACTCTTTTGAAGAATCCAATCGAGCCGAGTGTCTTTTAACCATGAAAGCGACGTTTTAAGGCCTTACTCTGGAAATAAGGGCGGTAAAATGGTGCGTGGTCGATGTAGAGTGATTTAAAAAAAATACAAAATTATTTATTAGTCAAAAAACTTTGTCACAAAATCTTTCGAATCCTCTGGCCGTAAGGCTACCACGAGGTGGAGGTGGAGGAGTGGTTACGAGGCCATATTAACTTTTCAGAATTGGTTTTTAATTTAGTTTCTTGTCTGTACATAGCTTTTAAAATGCAACTTTTAGAGTATTATATTCAAAGTAAATAAGCGATCCAAACCAGCCATAAAAAGTAAGTGAGTTATTTTAATTAGCAACATAGAATAAAAAAAAAACCTGATATCGTTTTATGTACTATAAAGGTTAAAAAGCTTTGTATCTATAGGACTAAAAGTTGGAAGTGTTTGTAATGAGGTAGGTATGATTTTTTTTCATTACTCTTGTATTAGTTGCAGAGAAATATTGCTGCAATTTTTAAGTTTTTTAATTTTAGGCGTCATTTTACAGCCCTTGACAAGGTCTCAGATTAATGGTACTTGTTTAGCTAAAAATAGAAAATGTTTGTCATCTCTGAGGCCAGGTGTGGCTTTGATTCGGCTCCATAACACTTAGCGGGGAAAAACCTTTTCAGGGGCACCAAACGGTTGGCACTTAGATCGGATTTTTGTATATGACGATGTAGATAGAAATACCTGTAGATAGTACACTCTCTTAAAAAGTAGTATTAAAAGTATTTTGTATTTCTTTCTCGTTTATTGTGATTTAAGGCCACGATATTTCACCTGAAAACGCTTTGCGCTTGGAAAAATGCCTACAGTTGCTTTTTCGCATGCAACTCCACGCCGTATTAACATGAGAGCAAGGGCGAGCATCGCGCGCATAGCTCCGGCCGACGAGTCTTGTTCACACGCAAACAATTTTGCACAATTTGAGCAGTTTTGCAGACGTTTTTGCCGAAATAAATTCATATAATATCAGCAATTTAGAATATTTTATTTATGGTTTTCTACTCCTCTAAATAATAACATTACCTTTTAGATATAATTAAATTGGTTTAAATATCTGTAGTACTACTTTTGGAAAAAAAAGTGAAAAATATTTCAAAACAACAATTTTTTAAATATTAAATCTATCGAGCGAAGTATACGTAATCGTGTTTTGGCGTTTTTTATTGTTTTAACACTGAATCAAAATTATATAAACTGAAAAAAAAAATAGCTCTATCTCATATATATAGCTCGTATTCATATGCAAGAAAAAAATACCGTAAGATAGAAAAATCTTTTAAAATTCGGGTCCACTTTTTGGTTGCAGCACTATACACAAATTTCAAGTTTTTATATCAATGAGTATAGAATTAAGAGCGCCATTTTGTTAGATTGATCCAAACCCTATAGGTACACCTATACTTTTGACATACTTTTGGTTTCCACGAAATCCCTACGGAAAAACAGAATCCTATTGAAGTCAAGTGGATTCTTTCAAAGCAATATCGAATATCCAAACAAGTCATAAAACGTGAGATTCTGTGAGTAAGTAGGTCACAATCATAACATCAAGCGTGCGTATGGGACTTATGTTAAAATTGAATGCTTGGAGAATATTCAAATAATTCTACGTTAGTATGATATTTTCAGGTGATTCATAATTATTCTTTTTCCGGCTGTCGTCTGTTTGTTGTATAATAGTATCCGTTAATCCATGTCAAAGGTCAATGCCCCCATCTTTCAATGAGATTTCCAATGGTCAAAATTACCTACGATATACGCGAAGGCTTGGATAGCGGCAAGCTTACTATTCTAACATTGTTAGATTACAGTAATGCTTTTAATTCCGTAGACTTTGATATCCTCCTTGCGGTACTTCGATCTCTTAACGTATCTCCGCCAGTGATTGACTGGTTTCGCAGCTACCTCTTTGGACGCCGCCAGCGGGTTCGCCTTGGAGATAAGTTTTCTTCATGGTGTAACACGACTGCAGGTGTTCTTCAGGGTGGCGTTTTATCCCCTCTTCTTTTCTCAGTATTTATAAACTCCATTTCTCATTGCATTGCATCATCCTACCACCTCTACGCGGATGACCTCTAAATATACACCCAGGCAACGTGTCAATGAGCTTGATTCTGCGGTGGCTGCTACCAACGCTGATCTTTGCCGAATCATGCAGTGGAGTCAAACTTTTGGCTTGAAATTAAATACTTTGAAGACTCAGGTCATCGTTGTGGGCAGCTCACGTATGCTGTCTAAGGTAGACTGGACTACTTTACCTTCGGTAATCTTTGATGGGACTATTATTCCGTATAGCGAGCCGGCCAATAATCTTGGTGTTACTATGGATCGGTGCATGAGTTGGGATGCCCATCTGGATGCTATTAGTTGTAGAATGTTTGCGTCCAGAACATCATTGCGATGTCTCAGAATTTTTTTACCTACTGCCACCAAAGTTGCGCTCGCTCAATCTCTTCTTCCACCTATCCTAGATTACGCTGACGCCTTCTTTCTAGACTTGCGTGCTGATCAACTTGTCAGACTTGAGCGCCTACAAAACTTCTGTATTAGATTCATATTTGGGTTACGCAAATATGATCAAGTATCCGAATTTCGCACAAAGCTCAAGTGGCTTCCCATTCAGCTACGACGGAATACTCATATTCTTACTTTAGTTTACAACAGCATATTTAAAAATAAGTTAAAGAACTGGCTCGTTTTACAATCTTTTTACACGATTGACGAATTTTTAAATACCAATAAAAGAAGCTACCTGAACATTAATGGTAAAATATGTGTGAAATAAGTGTAATTAGTATATTTTAAATCAAAATAATTATTATTATTAATATAATTTTATAAAATTGACATGTAATGGTACAAATTATTAATAAATTGTTTATCTTGTTTTATCTTTATCTTTATCAACATTTTGTTCAATCCCACCACCCCGTCCTATTTAAAATGTAAGTTTTCCTATGTGCATAGTTCCCACTCCCTAAATCTGAGGTCATTGGGTACGCTTATTCTTAAGACTCCTGAGGCCAGTATCTCTTTCTATCAAAATTCTTTCACCGCAAGAGCTGTTCATTTGTGGAACGTCTTGCCTTTGTGTATCAAGCAGGCTCAGACTCTTGAGGCTTTCAAAACTCAGGTTAAAAACTGGTACCTAAATTCAATAGCTCAATAATCTGCAGTTGAAATCGTGTGTTTATAGTTGTGTCCTTCTGTCGTTATAGTATGTAGGTATAATATGTATGTGTTATATATTTATAGTTATTTACACTTATATGTAATATGTGTTATATATTTATAGTTATTTACACTTATATGTAATATGTGTTATTTGTTATTATATAATATTGAATATTTTATTGTTAGTATAAAATATTTTCTCTTTTTTGAACACCCCAACCTTTATTTTTCTTTCGACTCCTGTCCATCCTACGGTTGCCTGGAAGAAATCGCTCTTAGCGATAAGGCCGCCAGTTGTGGCACTATTTTTTAAGTCTTTTGTGTTTCTGTTTGTCTTTTTTTCAATGTGTGTTACAATAAAGAGTTATCTATCTATCTATTTCCATGATCACAAGTTTGCCATGAGATTTTCATACTGCCTCAGAGAAACAATGGTTAGTTTTACAACGATTTAATTATTATGATCTCATTATGATTTAAATATGAATTTATGATTTGCAACAAAAGGTGTTTGTATGTAACATCACCCCTTTAAGGCAAACCTTTAATAAAATACCAGAAGAAAGCTCTTTAAAAGAAAAGGAAATAAAAATGGAGTTATTTACATTTGTCCTGCTGCAAACGGCAAACGAAGACAAACGCTGTAAGAGGCTTAAGTCCAAGCATCCTCTTTTTAATCAATTCCGAAATTCCGATCTTCGAAACAAACTCTCTCATTTCTCCTAAATTAAAACGGAGAATAATGGTTTGGTCAGCTAAAGCATTTTGGGTTTTATGTGCGATTTTGTATACTGATTATGTAAATTTTGGTATTTTTTTTGCAAAATGAACTGTTGACATATTTTAGACGTTTTCTTGTAATTTTTTCATTCCCATTTTCCAAAATATAATAACTATTTTCATACGACAACACAAAGAAGCTGACAAATTAACTCAAACCCGATTAAAACCGTACAAAAAAATAGGTCACTGTGAAAACAACACCGTAGATGTAATGAACATTACGATCTGTAGACCGCATTACATTAGAGGCGGCGAAACCCGCGAATAATACGTAAAAAGGTTAAGTGAAACGGCTGGAATCATCCCTGAAGACAAGGCAATTTATGGCCACTTAATATACGGGGAACTGTTACACCGTACCTACTTACTTTATATATTTTTTTGTTTTTTTTTGTAATGGATTTTGTGTGCAAACTTTATTTTTAAAATAACTTAGATTTTATATATCTGCTGACCAAATTTGAGATAAGGTAGGTATGTGAAATTATGAAAGAAAAAAGTATATGTCACGTACAAGTATTACAATCTCTGGGTATTTTTATAAGTTTTTTGTATAACTCAAATTAAAATCAACGCGTATGTACTGATTTATTTGATTTTTTCATAAGATGGCACCCTACGTGGGACTAAGTGCAGACGAATTTAACATAATATGTATGATAATCACTTTACTTAATCACTGTGCATATAGTTTTACTTCCACATTATGCATTTAAGCCAACGATAGTTTTCTGTTATGAGTGGGTCATTTGGGTAAGTTTGTACATCAATTTTGTGAAGTCATAATGAATATTCCATCACAAAGTCGTGAACAATAATTAAACGTGTTCGGTGTAACATACGCCCCTACTCGCAGGTAAAACGTACAAGGTTTCTGCTCCCAGTATTATTATTAATGTCGAAGTAGGAACGTCTTAACGAATATTTAATATCTCCTCGAGTCGATTTATGACCGTCGCCAAATGTATTGTGTCGTCTGGTTTATGGGCGTTGGCATTTTTTTATCTCCCGCTCAAATGCTGGTGTTTATTTATAGAGGAATGAGAGATTTTAGGCCTTTGAGATTGATGTGGTTGGTGTTTGGTAGGTCTCAAGTTTATGTAACTGATGTAAAAACATAGAGTCAAATTTTTCCAGTGATAAACTTCTAGGTATTTGTGTCTCACATTTTGTTAGTAATTATTTTAGCTCCAATCATTAATTTGAAACTAATATTGTTTCTATTAAAATGACGGGACAATGGACATCGAGACTTGGCACAATACTTAAGTTTCGCAAAGACAAGCATAGTGCAAAATCTAGAATATTAAGTTTGTCCGTACCGTAAACCGTACTAATTCTGAAAACCTTAGCAAAGTTTATGACGCGCGCCACGCGAACGTAATCTTAAATGAGCTTAGCCTAGGATTTCGTTTAACTCTTCTTCTTGCTTAACACCTCACGCGTGTTTCACGAAGCCCTGTAAAGTCAGTGTTGTCAATTCCCTTACTTGTCATTCGTGACAAGTTCATTAATCTGCTTATAGCTCGGAGTCGAGACAAATCCCGCGGATTATTCCCAATTCCGACAACTTCGTGTTGTTGATGTTGCGAACTTGGGATTGAACTTCATCTGACCTTTGCTTGTTTTTATTTTGGCACGAGATATCGATTTGAGTGTGGGATTAGCAAGCACTACCGCGTTACAATCGTAAATCAATTATCATTAGTCATTATGCGTTGTCTATTATAGTATAATATTTTTTTTAGCTGTCATCTCCATACATTTTTATCTGATTCGCAGAAAATGTATACATTTTAAATATTATGACATGGACAATAAATTAATTCTATTCTATTCTATTAGGCATATTAGGCAAAGCATAATAAAATTTTATGTCCAATTCTGAGTTCCTAAAGTCTCAATTTATAGACATAGTGTACTGTATATTACTGTATATAATATTAATAATAATAAATATTCCGGTACATAGCACACAGCGCCATCTAGCCCCACACTAAGCAAACGCTTGTGTCGTGGGTACTAAATAACGGATATAATACTTATATACTTTTCTTTTGTAAATACATACTTATTATACATACAAACGACCAGACTCAACACAAGTAATTATAAATTTTTAAAGTACATAAATACTTGTGTCATGCGGGAATCGAACCCGCGACCTCTAGATTAGAAGGCAGAGCCACTACCAACTAAGCTAACAGGCCAGTCAAAAATAAAGTATGTAAAACATTACACACTGTATCTGTAAAGGAGGCTTCATGACAAGGGATTCTGATATCTTTAAAGTTTAGATTGCTTATATTTCTGGCATATACACATAGCATACACAAGCAACGTGTTACACAGCATAAAACAGGCAAAATACTGATGAAAATATTCGTAAATCGAATAATGAATTACTGATTGTAATATTGCTAAGCCCGTTCAAGTTGATGATCTTTACGCTTTAGATTTACTGCGGATATTTACGTTGTAACAAATTATTACTGAAATAACCAGCTAAAAGTACAATGTTGGTGTTTTAAATAGAAATGTTTAAATAGGATTGTTAATTATAATTGTTTATCGAATGTTTTCGTCAAATATTTGAAGAGACCATGGTATTATCTGTTTGAAAGTATGTGTAAAGAAGATCTATTTTCAAAGATGTTATTGTTAAGCTTATTCATCAATTTGTTTTTATGATTATGTAATCAGTAGTATTGGATGGATTTTTAACCCATACAATGTGTTTATACTTGACATATTTTCCTTAATTTTAATCCAAAATTTCAATAGTTTCTACTTGGATCAAACTAAAATCTTCGATCCAAGTAGAATCTAGACTTTACAAAGATACTTTAGTAATTCAAAGCTTTAACGCCTAAATTACTAGTAATTTGTAGAATGTAGCAAGATTACAATGACTTACCTAGGGCATGAAACGAAGGGCCTCGGTATACAATGTTAGTTGTATTTTATGGATAATTGCATACCTACTGTTATTTATGGATATTGTATCAATCTGGGATAAATCCCCAGAGGAATGTGACACACGATTTTATCCACCGGATATTGTTAACTCCTTCGGGGTTGCGGAGGTATATATGTAAAAACCAGTATTCTGCCTAATCAGGTAGATAGCGAGCCACTATCAAGACACTCTATTCTATAAAAAAAAAACATGATGAATGATGATGAACCACCACGTCGTTCGTGAAAGTTAAACAAACATTGCCCCTTCACAAAATACATGGAAAAGTGATTATTTTAGAGAATTTTTGTTAAGCGTTTTATAAGAGAAATTTTAGAACAAAAATTGTTACAGCCCGCCTGATAATATAAAAGATTTTAATTGTAATAAAATTAAAACAAGTAACTCTGTAAAAAATCATTGTACGCATCTACGAGTACACTGTATGCGTGAATAATTACTAAACTGTGTTCGTAACGACACCTATCGCTCACGTCAGAAGGTGATTCATTAACGAACGCTTTGAAGTCTCTTACAAGGACAGGGGATAAAATGGGAGCATCTTTTGTAAGAAGCTATTTTATTGCATGTGTATCTTAATAATGTGAAAGTGGTTTTTGTGTAGGACCCTAATTTATTTTAAATACTCAAAATGAATTTCGTTTAACTCGTAATTTCAATCGTAACTACATATATTTTTTTACAATTGAATACATATAAATAATTTCGATAACAAATGCGTTATAACAAGATGTTACGAAAAAAACGTTAATGTTTGATACACAGCCCCCTCGAGTATATCATGTACCTACGTAACTAGAATACAATAGTAAAATAATAAACGAAATGAGATTCTCATCCAAATGCTCCAAGACCAATGTCCCGGGACTTTGTATACATTAGTATACAAAGTCCCGGTGACTTACACAGTTTGACCTACACCGTCTTAGCAAGTCCCCGGGGACCTAACTCTGACGCTATACAATTTTAATACTGGGTTTTTATGATTTATTACTTTTACAGAGTACAGGTAGCGACCGTTTGTGGTGTCTGGAGAAAATGGGAAAATTGTATTTTTTGTCGTTTTAAGATACTGTTTTATCCTTAGTATATAAAATAACAAGCTTTACTCGCCAGATATTTTTTCACTTAATAAAGTACGTAAGATAAAAGACAAAATTTTCAAAATACTTATATTGATTAAAAAAAAAAAAAAACATGTAAAACTATGCAAAAAGTTGACGAAAAACATAGATTTTATTATGAAAAAAATTATCACAAATTGTATTTATTCTCACAAAATATCAATAAAGTCACCATCACAGAATGTAACAGCTTTTCATTCATTGCTTCTCTCAATTTACATCCAGCGTATAAAAGGTAAAGCATGTAACTGTACCCCGGTGGCTCCTCGGTACTAGCGTGAAACATTCATAATTGACTTTTTAATTAACATTAAACTTTGAACTGGTGTTAGTTACGACAAGGCTCCTTACTTAATTTAACTTTAATGATATTTAAATGTCTCTTAATTAAATATGACTCGCTACGCCACTTTTTAATCGAGTTTGAATAATACATCTGCTTTTTGATAATGATGTTACAGGAATATTATGTATTTCAACTGATGTCTAATATAATTATTTTGTACTCTTCTCATTGATTTATCATAATAAAGGGTTTTGTTTAAGAAGTTATTTCGGCAAAATAAATTACATATGTAATAGAAAAAAAATGAATACTAATTTAGATTTTCAGATAAAAAGATATCGTACAATTCACTAGACTATGTTGATGATCACTATGTCTCTAAATATTCAGCTACTGTTTCTAGGAAATCTACCGTATTGACAAAGTAGGTACGATAAAAAAAAATTTCAATCCTTTTCAATCCGATTCGTAGTATGTACTCGTATATACATTTGTCTTTTCTGTTAAAAATACTGGTAAAAATTCTCAAAATCGTTTTTACTGAAAAGATATATCTGAATCGGGATTCAATTTTCGTCAGTACTAGATATTTACATAGCACAAAGGTTATCAAATTGATGGTTGTCCAATATTGACTTTTCATAAATTCGCCCTGAAATGCGGAATGAAATGGAATTTTTAATCAAAAGTAGTGATATAGTGAATAGCTCGGTAGGGGTGGGACAACCTGTATTATGGGCATAGGTCGGATGCTTCTTCTAGCTATTGGGCGGCGTATGTATATGGAGTTTATATTATTTTGTGTTGTGGGTAGATAGCCATTCTTTTGAATTAGCACGCTCTATATTATACCAAAATGCCAGGTTAATAATGAAAAAAATTAGAAGGTACAATTGACATTAGATATAGAATAAATAGAGCTGGTTAGTAAATGTGTTCTTTACATTTGAATGTCATATGCTATTTGAGAAGGTAGAACAAGATAATATTATGGTACACGTAGCCAAGCATTTACAAATAAATTACCCGAAAAAAAAGTAAGAAGTTAGTAGGTAAATTGATTAACAGAATATAAATTTAAAACTGAAAACATTATCCCAAGTATTGCCCGTCTCATCTCTAAAACACAAAACCCAAAATGAACTTTCCCCTGGAATGTTTATCATTGTAATTTGGGACCAGGTTTTTATAGTTGCCAAATATTTTCTGCCACGAATTAGTCTTTAAGCTTTATTACAATGGACCGACATAAAATTACCATATTTGGGTTCCTATTATTTTGCAAATTTCGACTGAATTGTATTCATTAAAATTAGTATCACAACAATATGCTGATGAAATTCGTTATAAACGTTTTCGTACTAATAGCTGTTCGCAGAATAATGTTCATTTTCTATGTTGGGAATAGCGCACTAGCAACCTTAACTATTTATTTAACGTTTTGTACCAAAAATGATATAAAAAGAAGTTTTTTATAGGAATTTTGAAGTGACCGTGTATCTGTATCTTTGTATGGTCGTGGTATAGAAGATTTGTGTTTTAATTGATTAAAATATTGAAGCCATAATTATTTAAATACAGAATTATTACTATGGTGTGAATTTATTCTCAATTTAAGGTAACAGCTAACAATATTATTTTATTTATAAATTTCTTAAAAATTTGGATACATCTACACACCTACCTACAGAACCTGTAACGATTACATAATATTTTTTCTTAACAAATTCCTCCATTAGCTATATTACATGGATAGTAATAACCTATGGAACCTGTATTTTGTGCTTTAAGGCCTTGCATAACGCCTTTTAAACAAATTGTTTTTTTTTAATCTAAGAAAATTTGTCGCTAAGTGCAGGCTGGCTGCAGCTCATTGATTCAAATTCTTACAAAAGCTTCTTTACAAGATTTAGTAGTTGCTGTAGTATGTATAGGTTACTCTGTTTAGAGCGTTAATTACAATAAGTACCTAATCTTTTTTTTAAGCAAAATGTGAAAAAAATTGCGAGCCGGTTATTACAAATAAATTTAATCATGTCTTACGGGAACTATAATACAGTGATTGAAAATAATTACCTAATTGTTTTTCATTTTGTACTAAAATCCTCTCAAAAGCATGTAAGTAACTAGTTACCCGGTATAAAATCAACTGATTTACCCTCTGATTTATATAAAGGACCACTTTTAATTTCGTTAAGGCGGGTAACGACGCGATTTGTTAAACACAGGTTATAAAGCCGTCACAACAATATTTATTGCAAGCGACGTGCATGCCTTAAATATGAAGAAACGGCGAAATTAAAAACATAAGCCACGGCCGTATTTCATAAGGAATTTCGATTATGTAGGCAGAATATATTTAAAAGATTTACGCCGTTTTATGGAGCTCGAGTTTAAGGTAGAGATTGTCGTAACGGTGAGTTAGGGAAATTAATGTTTCAGGAAATTTGGTTATTTTGTGTAAATATGCAATGTAACTATTCATCAAAATTTTAACTGAACCGCTACAAATATAGTTTGAGAATATCATCACACAGATATATGAAGTTGAAAATTAGTTAGTTACCTTCTCCCGTCATATACATAAGTAGCATAATTCAAGAGCATTAATACACGCCTTTTGGATCGCCAAAAAGGCTAAATAAGAACGGTGGTTAGGACATAATTATAGTTACAAACGCAACGCAAAAAAGAGGAGTAAAATGTGATCGAGCATATGCACATAGGTACTTGATAATAAGCGTACTAAGAAAGTTCTATCGGAAGAAATCGATTTGACCGATAAGGTCGCCAATTAGGACACTAATGTTAAGTTTTGTTTGTTTTGTGTTTTTCCTGTTTGTTGGTTTTTATAATAAAGTGTTTTCTATCCATCTTCTATCTACATAATATACATAGTATGTATGTTTGAGGCATAATCAATGTCTTATTTTATGTGCTTACTATTTATTTCCCACTTAATCTTAGCAAATTCGAAAAGAGTTATGCACGTCTCATTCCATGGCGAAAAAGATGTCAGCAATCCGGATTAAATTTCAGCCGAGGACTGCATAAATCTTGTACTACTGCTTTCAAATGAGCTCTAACACGGCTGATATTATTTCCTGCTTCAATATACTTGTATATTTAATACCGGCGCGAACATTCTCGATAGAGGTACGACGGGAGGTAGATTTTTAGTGTTACGAATAGTGGTGGGGGGTGGAGGTTGTTTAGTTTATAAAAAGTTACGAGAAATAGAAATACTTGCATTGTTTCGGAATAAATGGCAGCTATAAAACTTCAGGCCATGATGTTTATAATTACTTTAGTATACTTTTTATCATTACTTTTTACGAGTATGAGAGTATTTGGTCTTGATAATGGAAGAGCACAGGTGGACTTATTTTGGTAGATTATAATTTACACCCACTCGGTATAATATACCCGGTATATATACGACAGCACCCACACAAAATTATAGTATAAATAAACATAAATGTCATCAAAATTAACTGATTCTAATTTACTGATATTCTATTCTGTTATAAAGAAAAACCCTCCAACTCGGAAATCCACCTCGAATATTGCTCACAAACCTCAGCGCGCCGCAGTATTTCCTCAAGAAAACAATTCCTGCATATGAAATTCCTTCCAAATTATTCCGTAAGTGGGATTTAGCTCCTTTGATATGGCAACCGTATTGAGATCTCACTGACGTCTCGACGGCTGACGGGCTGTAAAACATGGGCTGTGTTGCCAGATACATTGGAGGAAATTAAACAATTTTCACAAAGGTTCTGGTAGGTTCAAACAATAGGTTTCAAATTGGGCTAGATATCTTGTAGTAAATGACATGAAATCGAGTATCAAACTTTGGGAAGTAAAACGACTACCACGATCTTTTTTGAACACCCCATCGTTTATTTTTCTTTCGACTCCTGTCCATCCTACGGTTGCCTGGAAGAAATCGCTATTAGCGATAAGGCCGCCAGTTGTGGCACTATTATTTTAAGTCGTTTGTGTTTTTGTTTGTCTTTATTTTTTTTTCAATGTGTGTTACAATAAAGAGTTTTATCTATCTATCTATCACGATGTGATATGAGCAAGAGATCTTTTAGCGATTTATTTCTGCGTGAAGTCATGACCCCTGAGAAATAAGGACATACGACTCATCAAGTCATTGTGGCAATGAAAATAATAGTCATGCAGTATCAAGTAGTGACTATTTAGAGAAATGTGTGAAATCTTTGGTGTGATTGTCTAAACTGCATATCAGTGTATGCAAGACTAAGTATTGGTGTAAAATTTTTATATGTAACAATATTTTATGTATTAAATCTATGCGTTCATAAATCCCTGAGAGCTGGTCAATAAGAAAGCAGACACTGAGCAGACTGCGAAGTGCCACCACATTTATCAAGCAAAAAACAAACTGAGGTGTGAAATATACGGGGACGGGTTTCGAACACGTAGGGTATTTTTTTTCTTGTCCGCTCATAACAATACTAGTTCACAGAAATATGTTATTAATATTAAAAAATACTTCTTAGAAAAAGTATTTTTTACTCGCATTACTAACTATCTATAGTTGATTCATAAAATTTTACACTCATAGCGTGATTACGTGTCCTTTCATTTAGTAAACAATGATTAATGATATAGAAAAGTAATGGTTAGATATTGCATTTTCAATCTTTAATTTTTTATTGTTAAAAAGATCAACAAATACTGTAAATTTAACTCTGATTTCGTAAAATAAATACTATGTTTTAAATTATTTGTGCGTAAGAGGCTCTAATATATGCAATGTGATTTTAAGCACTAGAAAAATTCTTATTTCTTTAGCAGAACACGGAAATATATCCCGTATGTTTTAATAAAGTCAGTATTCTTCTTCCACGGGCAATATTAACGCCTTGGCTTGGATGTCTACAGATTATGCGTCGGATTTGTCATTCCTATTCGGATTTGCAAGATGAAATAATGCAGTCGGAGCTTAGCGACTGTTTTTATTACAATGTTGTAATTAATGGCTTCGGACTGAGGAATGAAATGGCTTTTACGGGCTTAAGGATTTTTGTTTGTTGGTTTGGGATGTAAAATCGAAATTAAAACATTGCAAAGCCCCTGCATGTCGTGAAGCTTCATTAGACCATAACTAACCATTAATTTTGGTCTAAAAACACATTCTTTTATAAAGTGTTGTAATGGCCATTAGAAACATCAATTGTTGTGTTATTACGCAATCACCTTCTAAGACGCTGTCTTCAATCTTCCTTTTTCTGGATAAGTTAAGTAGTAAACTCAGTTTTAAACATTTTTGTTTAGATTAGAACTACTTTCATGTATCAGACAGCAACCTTATTTCCGAATACTCATATTTATGTTAGTATTAGCTTCCAAGATCATATCATCGTAAACGTATAAGCGCACTAAATATCTTCTCGCAAGAAACATATAAAGAAACGCTATCACGGAATATAATCTTTTTTTGTAGGTGTAATAAAATAATCCGCGACTCGCGAGCCCCGGGCCGCTAAAATGTCACCGCGCTATAAAATTTTGCATGTACCAGTACCACTTACCAGTGGATAAAATACGAAAATTAGTATTTTTGTTCAATTTAAAATTCTTTGAATAATGGATACAACTCCGTCAGTGCTCATGTTTTTAAGCGTTTTTTTTTAATTTTTACGCTGTGACTGTCAAAATATGAGTTATCACAGTTAATTTATTTTGTAACTAATCATCACCGATTCGACGATGGTTTCGATAAATTCAGAGTGCCTACAACCACTGTATCTGTGCTTCAACAACATACTTTACAGAATGTTTCAAAGGATCATTCAGTTGACATCCTCATAACAAAAAAAAAGGTCCAATTGATGAAAAATATTTAAATAACGAGCTCAGTCACATCTCAACACAAACATCACTGTAAACTTATAATCCCCTCTGTTTTCCATGTCGGTTCGCTATAAAGTTAACATGGCGCTGCGAGCTGTAAAGTTCATTGACAAGGTCATCTTACATCTTCACAGCTTCCGCCTTCGTAGTGAAGGTGAAAGGAAGACTGTCACATTCAGGTATGAGGGCTAAATATTTACATTTATGTATGGTCATAATCTAGGGGTGCGAGTTTCGCTTCCCGCATAACACAAGTAATTATAAATTTTAAAATTTGCGATTACTTGGGGTGAGTCTGGTCTTTTCTATGTATAATAAGTATTTATTTACGAAAGAAAAGTATGTATGTATTATATCCGTTATATAGTACCCATGATACAAGCGTAAGCTTAGTATGGGGCTAGATGGCGCTGTGTGATATGTCCTGATTTATTAAGTTATTTAATTCTGATTAACAATGGTGCTTACGCGGATTTCTAGTTCCTAATATCTTAACCCTCACTTCGCTCGTTTATCACATTCCTCTGCTCTCTTGTACTGGGTGTTATCGTGGTATCTATCTGGTTTGCAAACCCATGGTGCGTCTATTGTGCAATATTACATACAAGCTATTATAACTCTATATATATACAGGGTTAGAATTAGGTGTTACTTTGCGGAAAGCCATTGCAGGTGATACGTTTAGAAAGATGTGTAGTGTTGCTTTCCAGTCAAGTAAAAAAAAACAACTTATTGTTATTATTTATCACAAAATTTAATCTCTGTATAATAAATGATGACAAATCCTGTTATAACCTAATCTAAATTGCAGATTATCAATTGACTTTTTTTTACAAAGGTTTGAAGACCTAAATTATAATTATTTATCATGCTTTTAGAATCTCTTTGAGTCGTGTTTCCTCATGACTGAGGATCGTGATTCTCCCACACAATAGATTCGTTAGGGGAGCTTGCTTGGCAGATACATCGTGGTGGGTGCCCGCCCGTGTCTTTCCACGGAAGACAGAACTTTTGGAATTAGTAAATCAATCATATTTTTTATTTGATTGATTGATCGCTAGTTTTGCAATTTATTATTTACTAGTGGGTGCTCGGCGCGGTTTCGCTCGTATTAAGTAAGGCATTTACAAAAATTCTAATCGGATGCCTACGTCATAACATCTACCTGCATGCCAAATTTCGGCTCGATCCGTCCCGAGGATTGGGCTGTGCGTTGATAGGTCACTACATCAGTCAGTCCGTCTCCTTTGAGTTTTGTATATCTAGATTAATATTGAAAGTATACGTTGCCTAGCTCTGTACATCTGTATAGATACTCTATACGAGTACATTGCACATCACCGAGCACTAACATAATAGATGTAACGAAGCGGTGGCTCGGTCACGGGCTAACTGATAGTTAATATACCTAGATACTTAGGTACCTATAGGATGTAGGCTTGGCCACTGACGTCACTGAGCTATATGTCCCAGCAACATGTCTGTTTAGGCCTATGAAAGTCTTGATAATGTAGTCAGAATGGTAAGTGAAAACTTGGTGCTAGCCTTATAAGTCTGGTGTTAATTGGAACAGTAAAAACGAAACTGCTGCATTTTTTTTAATATAAATAAATTAGTATTTCAGTTGCGTGTGAAAGTACCAAACAGTTGGCTTTTGGGAGATTTAGGAGACAAAAATAGCATATCAAATGTCGAATCATAATAAACGCTAATATAAATTATAGTTTGATAATTGCAGGTAAAGTTAGTTAAAGTTATTAACGAAATGCCTTGCTATTGTGTAACTATTTGTTGTGCTCCCTGTGGGTTTTTTGTCCAGAGTGAATTAGTTGATTTTTAATCAAGCGCCTAACTAACTGACTATATATTGTGACACAGCTTATCAAGCATATAATATGTCATAAGTGTAACAGAAATATGCAATTAAGCCGTATAGTTCCCCAATACCGGTTGAAAACGGGCCATTATCAAAGAAAAGCCGAAAATGATTCGGAGCGTGAGTGACGCAATTAAAACTTCATGCAGCGAGCGCTCCCAGTCTTCAATGGAGGGAGACGCGGTGAGGACGAGGGATTGGATACTCTTTGTTAAAGAGTGGTCAATTTAGACTTAAAAGAATGTTTTTTTACTTTATTTTTACTGTCTTGGTGATATACTTTTAACAATAAAGGGACACAACTGATAGGGAGGAAATCAAGCAACAAATACGGTCACTACAAATACGGTCTTGTTAAGCTATTCACACGCGAAGTATTAAAGATGTTTAATTTTCCTGTATAATGACATGAAATCTGATTCACACAATCCGTTCTAACGACAATCATTATACTCGTATTTATTTATAAAAAATAGCTATACTATGTAGACTTGCCATGAAGTCTACATAAATAGATATACATTTAAATACAATGACAACAAAAAATACAGGAAAAAAACTTCATAGCATCCAAGTAAGTCTCAATATTTCTATAACAAAATAATAATATGATGCTTGTCTATTCGCGTCCAACACAGCGTCGTCAAAGAGTGTCCGGCGCAGAGCAGGCAGTCCCAAACAACGGCGCGAGCATTACTACCGGACAGTGGCAATATTAACCACAGATACCTAACTAAATCTCATACTGCAAGGTGAGAATTTATCTAACATATAAATAAATAAATTAATATTTCAAAACATTGCACACATTGCCATCTAGCCCCACACTAAGCAAACGCTTGTGTCGTGGGAACTAGATAACGGATATAATACTTATATACTTTTCTTTTGTAAATACATACTTATTATACATACAAACGACCAGACTCAACACCAGTAATTATAAATTTTAAAGTTCATAAATACTTGTGCCATGCGGGAATCGAACCCGCAACCCCTAGATTAGAAGGCAGAGCCACTACCAACTAAGCTACCAGGCCAGTCTGTTTTTACTACATTATGTATAATAAAATACTGCTGTTTTTAATCGTATTGACGCGTTCACTGACTCATCATCACAGACATTATCTCGAAGACCTACCATGCAGTTAAGTGACCCCTTCGGTCGATTCAGAATCTATATACATATGTAAAGAAATACAACTTAGGGCTTGTGAAGAACTAAGACCTTTTGAGTGATTTCTTCCTTGAACTTCCTCGGGATCGGCAGGCCATCCGACAAACAACATCTGTATTTGTGGATACTTGAAACAGATACGAGTGGTGAAGTTTAAGTGCGCCCTAATTCCCTCACAAACAGAGTAAATATAACATTTCCTTTAACAGTCAATTTAACATTAACATAAAGAAATTGAAATTGAAACCTTGACCTTTGACTTCAGTGAGTCAGATTTAATTTCTTTCTTCTTATTAATTTCTATATTAGTTTGATGAGGCGTCTATTAGGTTTATTGTTGGCACCGCAGATGGGCCCTCGCACGATGAAAAATTCATAACAGAAGCCTCGTGGAGGAAATTGTGCAGAAGGCTCACGTACGCCTTTGTACGCCGCTCTGGGATATCGAACTGCAATGATAGAGCAATTGTTGTACGCCCGTTTATAGTTTTAAAATGGGTCGGTGGTGTGCCACTAGCCTTAGTGGACTGGGGGCACGGAATAAAAATGGCTAGTATATTTTTTTTCAATTTAAAATTAACAAATGTATTATTTTAAACAAATGATTTTGAAGCTAATTGTGCTTACATTTATTTGATATCTAAAATACATCATATTCATCAATAAATCTTACGGTAAAAGAAGACTATACAGTAAACAAGTTATATTTTACTGTCATGGAATGTAATTTAGTAGCTATTAAACTAAAATTAAATTTCCTAAATAAAAGTTATCCATCTGCCCTGTCTATCAGTATGCTACGTCCATCGAGTAATAATAATGCGGGTGCAGCGTCGTATATAAAACAGTGTTCGCAGCAAATGTGGATTTACAGCGGATGCCCGGAATCCGCTGCGACAACAAATCTTAGATGTTGCTCTCCATATAGAAAGAGATATCGCTGCATCTTCTTACAGCTACATTAATAAAGCTGTTTTTTTATTTTGTGTGTTTTAATTGAGCCATTCGCTGAGACAACATATATTAGGTGTTGCTGTCCATATACTGGGCAGGAAATACTGTTCTTTCTTCTTACTTAGGTTACCTGGAAGATATCGCTCTTAGCCATACGGGCGCCAGTTAAGACACTAGGCTTAAGTTTTTTTATATTTCATGTAAATTTATGTATTGTGATGGTAGTTTTAAAAAAGCGTATATCTTATCTATCTATTAACTTAGATAATGAACAAGTTATTTTTAAACTTAAGCAGACTGGAATCTGCTGTGAAAGTAAATCCTATATATTGCTCTCCATATCGGAAAATAAGCTATCTCTTACAGCACCAACCCACATTTAAAAATCTTATAATGCCTGATTTATTTCGCTATTATACCATAAAACCAAAGTCGGTCGGTCGAGTCATAAAGGCTTCAGTTATCAGACAAGCTGTCAGCCATTTTTAGCCATTTATTTAACACTGGCTCCCTATGTCTTGATCCAATCATATCCATTTTATTATATTTTTTTTTATCAAATTGATCTTATTGTTTTGAGTGTAAAGTAATAACACACAAACACACTTATTTCAAAATTTTTTTTTACATACTTTACCGTATATATAATAATAATAATAATAATAAATCTTTATTTCAGACACAATGATCCATAGCACACAAAAGTAAAATAAAATACAATATAAGAAATCAGGTAGCAATAGCTACCCAACGTTTATATGTTTCAGACAACAGCTGCCGGTCCGCTAAGCTTCTAATGATCTGGTTTTTACACGTGTCAACTCTGGACATAAATGATGCGATACGTTTTCGCTGAATAGCGTTGAATGAGTCTACTCGCGATTCTGCGTACATTTCGGATGCACTACAATACCACTTCAAGCCCATCAGGTGCCTGAAGATGTTATTGTATGCTACTCTAATTGCGTTATGCGACCTCATGGTGTAATTGGTCCAGAGTTGGCACGTGTAAAATGATTGACAATAAGATTTAAACAGAGTTATTTTAACGTCCTTAGAAGCTCTGTAGAACTTCCGAGCAATCATGTTGCCAACCACACAAAGGGACCTGCGCTGACGTTCAATGTCTTCATTGTCAGAAAGATTGGACATAATGATATGGCCAAGATACTTGAAACTGCTTACGGTCTTAACAATCTGTCCACCGATGCGAACCTCAGGCACGTTGAGCGGCCCCCTTCCCGACCTAAAAATCATCATTACCGTTTTCTTTGCGTTATATTTTAGGTTATGATTAAGCGCGTATTTTTCGCAAATTCCAATCAGCATACGCAGGCCCTTAATTGAGGGGCTGAGCAGCACCATATCATCTGCATAACTCAGGTTGTTGACATATCTGCCATCTAACCTGAGCCCCACAGGGGTGCTGCTCAGCTCCTCAATCAAATCGTTCATATAAAAATTAAATAGGTCGGGAGAGGTAAGCCCCCCCTGCCTGACCCCACAGGTAAGTTTGTAGTCTTCAGAAAAATCAGTATCCCATCTGACATTGTTGACCTGATGGTCATACCAATATGCCATCAGACCAACAACCTCAGATGGGACATCGGTGTCCTGCATTTTTGTCCACAATAAATTCGTATTTAGACTGTCAAAGGCCCGGCTTAAATCTAGGTAACAAGCATAGACCGTCGTGTCATTTTTAACATAATAATTCACAACTTCTTTCAAGGAAAAAATAGCCATGTCCGTGGACACTTGCGGCCTGAAGCCGTATTGTCCATCGTCCAAGCGTAGCGTGCGTAAATGCGAGTGAATTACTTTTTCAAGTATCTTGGCCACAATTGTGGCTAGGGAGATCGGCCTATAGTTCGCCACACTCGAGATGTCACCAGTCTTGCTTTTGGCAATAGGAGCCACAACGGTACGAATGAGAGAGTCAGGTAAGTAGCAGTGCCTCACGCATAGATTAAAAAGCCACGCTAGCACATGACAGATATGTTGTCCAGCATATAATAAATGTTCTATACTAAGGCCATCGTGGCCCGGAGACTTACCACGTTTCATGTTACGTAAAATATCTTCAATTTGCTTCGATGTTACTTCGACCTGGTGAGGCTCCGAGCCACGACAAGGTCTACTCCTATCTGTATCTGTCTGACCATTATCTACATTAAAATGTTTCCGAAACAAATTAGAGATATTTTTCTTATTTTGTTCACCACCTACAATTATAGGTATACTTGGTTTACAGTCTAATTTTTAATTTGTAATTATAAGAGTGGTAAACATTGTGATATTGTTTATTAAAAAAAACACAATGTTCAAAATTCACCCACAGTCTCCCGCACTATAGTTGTTTGTTATTGAAACCCAGATGTCTGTTATTGGACATGTTGTCTGTTAAATCTCACCGGAGTCGGTAAGTGTTAGTTTAGTTTCATGTGGTACAGGCTGCCAGTTAGGTCACTAGGGGGTTTATATACGGCTAGATATACTAGGGTTTAAAGTAGTATGTTACTTTTCAAAACATCTTCAAAGCAAGATTGAACCGGATCTTATTAATCCCCATCTTAGGCCATAGCAATTGCTTACCATCAGCCAAACAATGGTCAAGTGCAAAGTTGTTTTAGTTAGAAAAGAATGAGATCAGAATTAATTCTTAGTTGTAATGTAGTTTGCTCAGAAAGTAGTTTGTTTGCTTAAAGTCTAAAAATTTTAGATATCCAACCAGGATACCTAAAATCTAAATATATAAAACTCAAAGGTGACTGACTGTATTGACTGATATAGTGATCTATAAACGCACGTTTGTATGAAAACACAGCACCTACGATAAAGACTCCAGCAGCACAACAGCTTTAAATCGAAGTGATTTAATCATTCATATTATCACGATATCCCATAAACACAAAGAACATTCGACCTTTAAAGGCATACCATGTAACAAGTTATATAATTGTTCTGTCCAACCTGCGGAAGAAACCGTTGGATACATCCGTGTGTGGGATGTAAATGTCACTTCCAATTACTCGCTGAAGGGTTGACGGGAACTACATACGTCAAACCAAATCAAATATAAATTTATTTACAGTAAGTACATTGTAGTACATTTATATAATGTGGTGTAGGCTTTTTCTAAGTACTTTCAGTATTACTTCTAAGGCAGTTTATATGGTTATGTATGGTATTACGTTATTTGTATTGACGTACTAGGAAATAATTTAATATTTATTTAAAAAGAAATATAATAAACTAAAACGGCGAATAAATAAAATCTGTTATTATGCTTATTTGGAATTATTTATTCTATGTAAATTGATAGACATCTTTTTAATAAATAAAATAATTAATGATTCAACTAGAACATAGAACAACATTTTATTAACTAACTCTAATAATGATGATTGGTCTACTTAAAGCTCACATGTAAATTGATATTAATTTTAATCATGCAAAATAGAACGAATAACATAAACTACACTGGGCATGATTATAATTCCACTTTATTTCATATTTTGTTAACTAGCTATGTACCGTGGAGTTTCCCGCATTAAAATTAACTAAAACAAAATTTTTATCCAAATCAGTACAGCCGGAAGAAGCAGCCGTAGCTCAGCTAGCGGAGGCAATCGCATGCGATTTATCAATGTTAAGTAAAGGTCGACGCGGTCAGTTCTTGGATGGGTGACCGAAAAGTGGCATTTCATTTTGGGCGCTTCCGTGGGTCGGATGACACATTAGAAGAAGTACAGCCGGGATAAATAAGAGCGTGAAGAAGGAATAAACATACAAACATCCGCTAACGAACTTCTACTTTTATAAGTTAGTAAGACACACAAACACACACACTAGCGCCACATACAACAGGGATCGTGGGATAATTTCTGTTTTATTCTACATATTTTATCATTTATCCTTCTTATTTGATAAAATTTTTCTGGCTCAGCATTTTAAAAGTAATAAAAACCAAATTCCAGCATGGTTTTTACTTTCCCCATAAATTAAATAACAGCTAAAATTAAGCTCTATTAGAATAAACTTAAGCAAATCTTGTACTAAGCAAATCAGTATCTTTCACTGAACGATTATTAAAGGTAGGTAGGTATCTCCAACTTTCCTCTAATAGTCTTGGTAATTTCTCAGATAACAGGAGAGATCTTTACGAATTCCCTTTTTTAATTTACGCGTGATTTAAAGAGAAAAAAGTTTCATTTGTAAGGTGGAATTACGGCGGAGGTTGGATATAACTTGGAGTTAACTATGGTATTAAATTTTCTGAAGTTTTTGTGAAGATTTGTACGACTGTTGTGTTTTAATTTGCTTGTGGTCTTTCGAAAACTGTGTCTAAGTCAGCTGAATAAGATAATGAGTAAAAGGGTAATACGCAATTAATGAGTGTCCAAAAATATATTATCATTAATAGAATATCACGACTTGCAAGCTTGCAAATCACTAGGCTTTTAAATTAACACCGAATTTATTTAAACTTCCCTTCCGCTTTAAGATTTCTACTATTTTCTAATAAAACTCGGTTAGATTATATGAATTAACTTAAGTTATGTAATAACATCAAAACCCATAACTACACACGCATTCACGCATACAGTCTCTACTTAATCACCCAAACATATACCGCCCAAACCAAATATATAACCTAAATCACAGTGACATTAATATACTAACATTTAGCCATAGGCAGTTGGCTAAGCTGCGGTAGGCAAATATACCCGAGGGTATATTATAGACTGTCTATGGATAACATGATCTATGGTCGCTGCTTGACGTACGATGCAACATGGGTCGTGGCTCAAATAGGGCTCATAGTGATGAGATTTGTTTTTTTTTTAAAGTATAGGGGTGTTAGAATTGAGTTTGTATCTGTCTGTAAAATTGCTTACTTTTTTAAATAACTGAAAACTGGATAAAAGCGAATGGTGTTAATTTTAAATGAAAACCACGGAGCGTCACTATAGGTACCTTGCTTTAAACATAAGTGTATAACCATGATCTTCAGTAATTTTTGAGTAACCGAAAATATCATATATTGAAACAAATGACTTTACGATCGCTTGTCTTAAAATATCGATCCCAAACTAAGACTGATATTTGGTAGTAAAATGTCTTATATTTCAAATCCGAGTATTGGGTTTTAATAGTAGTATTTGATGCAATTGAGGGTAGTTGTGAATTGCAAGAGCCGACTGGATGTCTGCGCGTCGCAGACCCGGTTTTAGTAGCAAAGATCGCGCCGTGCGCGGTGGTTGTGTCCGTGACAAACCAGCACTTCACCGAGTTGCAAAGATCGCGCCGTGCGCGTTAGATGTGCCCGTGACACACCAGCACTTCACTAAGTTGCCAAGGTCGCGTCGTGCGCGTCGGTTGTGTCCGTGACACCCCAGCACTTCCAGAGTCCGTGACTCTGGAACAGAACTAAAGGAATTCGTATAGAAGAGGAGCAGGTGCAGCACCATTCGTCTGTCGCACATTACGGAGGCTATCCCCGGAGAAGCAGCGTCGTGGATGAAAGGTTGGTGAATGCTTTTTATGATTGCCCTCTTTGCATCAATTCTGTTACGTCAAAATCAACCCCATACAGTCCACTTAGTATCGAACACCGAGGCATGTATAAGTGGTTGTGTGTGCGTGCAGAGTTGGTTTTATTAGAAGACGTAGAAACAATATAGTTGCGTGGAACAGTCGCAGGCGGTATTTAATCACGGCGGCGCTGCGGCGCTTCTAATGCTGGGTGTGGCGGGTGTGGCCACACTGATAGCAGACTGAGAGAACATATGTATTTCTAAATAAACTAGGTATGGTGGTCCAGTGTGTGACTCGACTTGAAGAAGAAGCTACAAACGCTTCGAAATGCATCGCATATCAAAGACGTATCTCAGTAAGTTGTAGACCGTATATACATAATTTATTAATTATGGCTTACATTAGTTTGCAAAATGAAATAGATACATATAGTAGATTTCAATCACAAATTGTAAGATTTACTCTTACTTCAGATAGGCCCCATAGGTCAACAAGGTCAACAAGGTTAACATTCGAAACCTAGCGAATAACTGCAGTATGGTAACAGAAACACAAAACAACTGGCCATGCAGACAATGCCTCTTTTATTATATTATATAGTTTTGTTGAAACAAAACTTGACATTGACCTCCAAAACACAGAAGAGCATGGCAAATAAGTATTTATTCTAGTTTGAAAACTAGAGTTGGCCATTCTATATTCCGATAAGAATAAGAACTAAGTACATATAGGTACATACACACATCCAGTGATCTATCTTAAGCTATAGCTTTTCTCCATCTGACAAACTATGGACAAGTACGAACAATTTTTACTTTAAAATAGGTTTTTTTTCTCGCTCGCACTAAACCATTGGCGTTTCTAGTCAAAGCAACCATCACAAAGCACCCGGATGCATCCCAAATTCATAATCATAAGACAACAAAACCTCCCGCCGGTGGGGGATTCGCAGAATTGCGCGGATAAAGGACATAAATGCATTGTTATGAAAAACTATCAATAGTATTTTTAATGTAACTTTAAAAAATATGGTAAAGCGAAGACCATATGATAACATTGGTATCGAATGTTTTCAAACTCGTTATAGACATCTACATATGACATCGTTAAACAACTAATATATAACCATAGAAAAATGAATAGTCAGTAACACAGATTACAGAATTTCCTACAAATTAACGTGTCATGTAGCCAACGGCAAAACGAACAAATGAAATCACCTTTTAATCAATCAATTATCACTTTTGGCATGATTTCTCTATCTTGATGCTGATATGATCTTTGATCGCAATTACAGTTTATGGATTAAATTTGGTAATCATGTACGAATACCGTATTTATATTTATTCTCGGGCGTTTCCCAAGTGTCACAGTACATCGTAGTGTAGTTAAACCCTTACCTTCATACTACATAGAAACAATAGGATTGCACGAAATAACTCGTAATTTAAATGTTGGGATTAACGGCCAAAGAGGTAAGTGCATTATAATAAATTATTTTAATTAAAGCTCTACAAATATCCGCTTTTAATAACTGTGTTTAGATTTTTTAAAGTTTTGGTTTCAAAATTTAATTTAAACAACATTATACATTAATAGGAAAACTTGAATACGGCTTTTATTGTCAGAAGTCAGAAACTGTTTGTACGATTTGGCAAATAACAAAGATATATAATATGTAAACTACAATCTCAGAATATTTCTTATTTTAATGATCATC
Source organism: Macaria liturata (assembly GCA_964023185.1). Taxonomy (NCBI): domain Eukaryota; kingdom Metazoa; phylum Arthropoda; class Insecta; order Lepidoptera; family Geometridae; genus Macaria; species Macaria liturata. Next base: position 1,168,513 of record OZ026809.1, read on the forward strand.
GAAGATGATCAGTGAAACTACCAGAGAAATATACTAAGCTTATTTACTTATGTAATATTAACATTTTATTGGCTTAATAGCGAATTCGTAGTAAAGCAAGCGTAGAAGAGTATTCATATTAAAATAACATTTATCTAGTCAATACATTAGGTAAATATAACTGTCTATATGTACGTGATAATATTTGTTGTGGTATTGAGTCGAATTGAGTCCTTTGTACCTGTATATTCCCAGAAGTTAAACCATGAAAAAAAACATTACTTATTAGTCAAACGCATCCTCAAAGAGGTTACAGTTACAACATTATAGAATAGGTATTGTTCTCAGGTTTTCTTATATTGTTGAATAAGTTCAAGCTTAACTACATGCTAAATAAGTTTATGAGTATACTTTTTCTGCGGATAAATCCTCATTGAATAAATTATATACACATGTTTATCACATGTGTTAAATATTTTTGTGTATGAAGCAAAATATGTTACTAAATTAAAGCTTCATACCCAAGTAAGGAACTATACCAATCAAAAACCTCAAATAAACATGCCAGAGTTAATAAAACAAATATTTCTCCAAGAATTATTATCGTTATGAAAAAAGTCGCTATTAGATAAATAACTTAAGCTTGTTCGGCAAATTCAATCGCAAATATAAAAAAAAAATGTGAAAGCTCGCGTCAATTGAATATATAAATTGCATTACAGATGAAATTGAATTCTAGTTGGTAAATAACGTAAGTAGGAGTTGCCACGGGGAGACATTACAAAATTAAGTAATGTCTCGCTTTACAAAACTATAAAATATTTATGAAAATAATGACCAAACAATTTTTTTCAATTCAATTTTATGCCAGTATAAGCTCATAAAACATATTCGAATATTGGACACTGTTACCTTGAGTGGGTATCGCTTCAAGCGATTGGCTGATCAAAGCTTGACTGTCAAGATTAAAAATAAAATAAAGTGGGTGAAATAACTAACTCTGTAAGCATTTTATAAGCAGACAGAATAAGAATGCGTTAAAGTTATAATAAGTTTACCTACACAGTGCTGCCCTCTGTGACTCCGCGCCGGTCACTTGTAGACGCTCTTGAATTAATGGAATATCGCGCAGTAGCGATTAGATTTATGATATTTCCATCTGCTCTTAGGGATGGCTAAAAATAAGGTAAAAAGTAATTGTTTGACGGTTGACGGTAAAATTTTTCATGCCTTCATGATAATTGCTAATTTTATTTATCAAGCATCAATCGGTCGCTAAAGCGACATCCGTAGAACCAACGTGGGACCAAAAACTGTTTTTCTGAAGTTTCTGGGTCACACCGTTAGATACTGGACAGTAAATTATACGTGACAAATAGAGAGTTAACTATTAATATAATAGCTTACCATAAATTTTGCAGTAGTATTAACAATATCTTGGCTCAACAACCCGCAATGCATCAAAATCAACTAAATACATTACTCCATCAACTTAACACACAACCTTTAAATTCGATTACGAAGAACAACAAATAAAACAAGCAATTAATGCAATCTACACTCGAAAACAGCGAATCATTTCCCGCAAGCCGCTAGCAAAATAAACAAAACATTAATTCCTGCCATACGACATTATTTTGACAACCCTGGCGTACAATCAGATACTATAGAATAGGCAATTTCGCATCTGTACAATAAACATAATCACAAGGCGCGTAAATATGTCATTTCTGTACGATGTATGCGTATTCTTTGATACATTTATGTACGATACTTGTTTTGTGTAGGTCATTGTTAATTTAAAGTTTAAAGATAAATCTTTTTTCTGTATCGACGTCCTATCCTCGGAGTACATGTTTTTCGGAGGAATTCAACGAATCCTGCCGAAGATGATATAGGAAAATTATTTTTTTAATAAGACATGGATGAATTGTGTTAATGAGGATATGTGTGCGAGAGGAGTAGGTAAATGCGGAGATAGCAAGTGACCGAATGAAATGAAACGGAGGAACATGATGTGCCGACCCCACATAGTGGGATAAGGTGAAAGGAAAGAAGAAGACCGATTAATAATGTTCAGTTAATTTATTTTTTAATAATAGATGGTAAGCAGGAGGTTCACCAATACTAAACATTTTATTTGAAAACAAACCACCAAGGTTTAGATACTACCGTACTTTTCTGAAGCCTAGTTAAAACATAAAAATGGATATCAACATAAAACTGTCACTAGCAACATCCGATCGATTCATTCTAGTTTCACATCAATCTATTACAGAGATTTCTAGACATATTCAGGCGGACCTAGGTCTCGTCTGGGCCTAGATCTATCAGTTTAGACGTAAAGTGTACGCGTAGGTGACATGGGTTACACTTATAGCTAACTTGCTTGAAGTAGCGGGGGCAACCAAACAAGTATTATTATATTTTCAAATAATATATATATTCCAGTATTTACAGGCTTAGAATACTGTCCAGTGTAAAAAAAGAATATTTAAATACAGTAAATGAAGCCATGAGCGTGTATTGCAGCATCGGGCAGGTTGTACCTGTACTAAAACTTAACGTCCTTAAAAACAAACAGTTCAGACCTACAATTATGTATGAACATTAGAAAAATAATATGATACATCAAAAGACATAATCATGATGTCGCTTGATATTATCATCAAAAGATCATACCGATTCAGGTTATAACTTCGTTTTTAAAATTTGGTAGTATCAGTGAAAAACTATCAGTAATAGTTTTTAAACAAGTAGTAGCTCCAAACTGCATTGTTATTTTAGGGATTGACATTTAGAATTTACACATCATGTTATACTTTCGTAGCACTGCCTACGCCGAAGCAAGAGCTACGCACGCTGTAGCAACGACTTAGTATATAATACGACAAATCTAAGGCTATCTATCAAGACAAGACTATCTAATCAAATCTATTTTACGAAAGTGTCCAGTAGAACAAAAACAACTCTATTGTTTCTGCACAAGTACTTACATACTGCCTTTACGTTTGAAAATTTTCTGTCCAAAGTTTTCTTCATAACGACTCAATTATTTTAAAATATTATGGCTCCAGCAATCGTGAATATATTTGTATTTTTGTTTCTACGCTTACATTTGTACCTTCTCTGAAGCGTAAATCAAATTTTGCTAAAGTTAGGTACGAAGCTAAATTTGGACCCTAAATAACTCATAAATAAATCATTCGGGATCAACACCAGTAACACAGAAGGGCACCATCAGTCTTACATATAAATCACCTAGTTACTAAACTAGTTACCTAGGTCCTAACTAAGGTTATCTAGGTCTTGCAGCTATTGATAGAATACACGGCTCTGTACTCGGATATTAATAGCGATTTAGGGCGGAGCACTAATCTGATTGAGGCGACGTCGCGATGCCAATCATGTGCCTATATCTAGACCTATATGAAGCTAGGGTACCTAGATTTGGACTTAGTGCTTGTGGTGATGTACCAGATGTGTGTAGGTGGAGTAAATTATGAACGTGAGCGTCAGTTACGTATGACTAGGCCATTGTAAATTTAGCTGTCTAAGTTTCTTGTATAAACTTGTTTGTTAACATTTGTACTTATATTGAAAAACGTATGTAGGTTTCTTGGAGAGGTTTTATAGTTATGTTTCGTAAAATTTACTACTATACCATAATTATTTTAAGTTCCCTAAAATAAAATTCGATAGGTACTGTTTTTGACATAGGTAATATAATTCCAATAAATTATATGGTAAAGAAAAACAAGTTCCTAAGGAGTAGTATGGGCAAAGGTACATTTGCACATACAATTTTGATTTTATTAGCATATTAAAACAGTTTTATTGCTCTATTGTTTGAAAATGAATTTAGCAACTAATTTTGTAAAATAACTATTTCACATCTAAACTGCACAAAATAACCGCTAGGCAGGACTAAGCCGCGGGTAAAATTACCCTGTCAATACCACGCGCGGGTTATCAGCAATTAGCAATTAATAAGGCGGAATAATCATTAATTATATCAATTAATACGATTCGACGGCCATTGATAATAATTGCTTGGGATTTTGACAGTTCTTGCTCGCTTTGACCCTGATTGATAAGATGAAGATCTTTCAAATATTAATTTAACTAATTAAACACTAACTAATAAACTAAAAGTATAATAAACTTAAAACACCTACAAAAAATATGTCAGTAGGTAATGTTCCCAGCATGCTGCCGGCATTACCGCGTTGGATGTCAATGCTTATTCTTAGCGAAGAATGCACCAGCATACTGGTCACGGGCTGCTTGAACTATCTATTTACTATAATATTGATTTTACATCTAACTGTCATGTATTTTTGACCACCAGGAGTATGCTTGTATAGTAATAGAACAAACAAAACAGCTGAATCACAACAGAAGTGATTCCTGTTTCTGAGATTTTATATATGTGGTTGTTAGCCTCTAGAGAACCATACATGGTCTTGAGTTCGATTCTTAAGATAAATTACATTTAAATGCCTGGCACAGTTGTATTTAATGTTTGTGAGTATTTTACATAGGTTTATGAATCCTCTGTCAATTTTTTGTATACCTTTTTAAAAAAAGCCAGACGTTAAAAACAAAATTCTTTGACGCCTAAAAAGTCGTTGAAATTATAAATCATACTGGCAACACTGGCATACCTAAACATGTCCGGTGGACAAAAAGGGTGATCCGGGTCAATTTATGGGCGTCCCGGATTAGGCGCTCGTATTGTATGGGAGGTTTCGGCCATGTGTTTTGAAATCATCAGCCAAGGATCACAGTTTCTTGTGTCCTACTTTAAGTTTGACAAATCATGTGTTAGGGGAAAGTATACAAAGTAACATTGGACATTTGTAAGAAAACTTTTAAAACAGTTCACATTCAGAGATTGAATATTTTCTACAATAACCTATATGGAAAAAAATAAGTTTGTTAGCAATTGTTCATACTTCCCACGGCTGATCTAATATGGATACAATAAAATAGGTCACTTTATTAAGAAAATCCCCTTTTTTGCTAAAATAATGCAGGTAAAACCATGCGACACCCGCTAGTAAATAAAATGCCGTAATTGCTACACTATGATATTTAGACATTTTAAACTTTGTACTGGATTATGAGCCAAATATAAGTACACATAACAATACACATTCCTTTAATACAAAACCTCGTCAGGCCAAAAACTGCTCTCAGAAGCTTTTAGCAAAAAGTACATTAAGCGAAGTCGAGCAAAAGCATCTACTAATTAAAAATTCTGCGCTTCTTTCTTTAATTCGTGGCGCTGCGACGGTCAGGTGGAATTTACTTTATGTATTCTGTTACTAGCTGCTTTATGTGGGTTTGTTTGACTTATTTTATACTACTAGATATACATACACTACATGCAGGGTCAAAGATAAAGGGAAGTACAAGCGGTTGCATTCTTGAAAAAAAAATTATATATGAAGTAGAGAAACGACAAATATCTTGCGATAAATTAAATAAATAGAGGCTACTAATAACTTACAAATAAAATTTAAAAAGCGATTATTGTGTATCAATTCCAAGCATTTATATTACTTGGCCCTAACAAATTAGCGATATAAGATTTTCTTTTCCCTACTTTATTGCGTCAAACAGATACTTTTATAAATTTATTTGGAAGTCTTCGGTTTTTTTTTGTCAGTACTAAAAAACAAAACACCTAAAATACCAGTAACTCCAAAATATCTATGATTACTTTTCAATTTCACGGCATGACTGTGATGAGGTTCTCACATCAGCTCCTAGTTTTGTATCTGTTGCACGCATTCATCACTACTTACTTACTTACTTACTTTAGCTGGCGCTGCGACCCAACTGGATCCTGGCCTCCGATACTAAATGGTGCCACTGTCCGCGATCTTGAGCAAGAACCTCCCACTGGGTCACTTGCAGCTTGCGGAGGTCCTCCTCCACCTTATCCTTCCAGCGATAGATACTTAGGACGCCCCACCGGCTTCTTGCCACACGGTCGCCCCAAGTACGCGCGCCAAACTGCCCAATCCTCAAAAAAAAAAAAAAAGTTGACTGTCTTGTATACACGAAGTTTAGTGTTTTTGCTAAGGAGCTTGGACACTAGGACTTTATGCAAGGCTGCACTACAACGAAGGGAGTTCTGGGTCCGTATATCAATCTCTTCCTCTCTGGTATTGGTATCTGTTATAGTACAGCCTAGGTATCTGAATTTGTCTACTCCTTTAAAGACAGTCTCGCCTACACTTAGGTTTGCTCTGGGAAGTCGCTTGTTCCTATAGCGGTGCATATGGAGATACTCCGTCTTGTCGCAATTTATCATTAACCCACCTTCTTAGCCTCCGCTTCCCACAACAATTCATCACAAACTTCTAATTAGAATCCACCGATATCATGTCATGATGTTACTGCGTAAATTTGTGGCTATTACAGCTTACTAACACCATACCGGTAAACATTTCTATGTATGTACATATGTGATTGTCCCTTCTTCATGGTCCAATGCTAATGCCGTTTGGTATGTTTTTGCTTTGCTTTACTAGAAACAACCCTTTTTTTCCATCCCAAAGTTACGCGTTAACATTGTGATATTGATATGTCGCTAGTGTTCTAAACGAAACAATCCAGAGATCTATTGTTTTCTATAATACGGTACAATTACGAGAATCCACCCCACAGTAATTATAGTAACGTAGGTGTATAGTAATAGACAGATAACCAGAGATTCAAAACAATATAGACAGGAAGTATATGAAAGACACATTAAAAACAATGGCGCAGTGAAGAAGGCATTCAAGGAATTGAATAAGAAAAAAGAGTGGACAGCAAATGTAAAAACAAAGTGTCAGAAAACAATAAACAAGAGACCAAATATACTTGAAGAAGCAAGAAGATTTTACGAAGAACTATATGCAAGTGGCATGCCAAATGATCCGACAATAAGCACTACAACAACAGTCTCAGAATATAATATAAACCACCAAGATATAGATAGTAAGAATTTGACATGTAACCGGACATCTTACCTAGCTAATAATGAAAGCAATATGACATCCTGCACCTGTGACATTAATAATCTAGAAGAAAAGTCAAATGAAATGACACTACCTGAGATATTGGACAGCGAAATCGTTCAGGCAATACGGACACAAAAAGACGACAAAGCTCCCGGAGATGATAAAATTACTAATGAATTGTTAAAATCACTTATGGACCCACTACTCTTACCATTAAAAACTATATTTGACAACGTACTAAGGAACGGCAGCACACCGGAAGAGTGGAGCAAATCGACAACTATACTGTTACATAAAAAAGGAGACCGAAGTCAACTAGAAAATTATAGGCCAATTAGCCTAATGTCAAATATTTATAAAATATTTTCAAAAATATTATTAAAACGCATATCAACCACATTAGACGAAAACCAACCACCGGAACAGGCTGGATTCCGGAAAAACTACTCAACCATAGATCACATCCAGGTTGTAGCTACGATAGTCAACAGGTGTAAAGAATACAATAAGACAATATACATAGGATTCATTGATTTTACAAAGGCGTTCGATTCCCTGGAATATAACGCAATTTGGGAAGCTCTCAAGCAGCAGGGAGTAGAAGAAGAATACATTCTCATCCTGAAGAACATCTATTCGAAAAGTTCATCGAAAATAAGAATGGAAAGAGATAGTGAGAACTTTCAAATTGAAAAAGGCGTTAGACAAGGAGATCCACTATCCCCAAAAATTTTTTGTGCTGTACTCGAGATGATTTTTAGAAATATACACTGGACTAACACAGGAATTAGTATAAATGGAGAGTATCTTAGTCATTTGAGATTCGCCGATGACATTGCAGTTTTTGCTGATACTGCAAAAACCCTACAAAATATGCTACAAGATATAGCAATAGAAAGCAATAAAGTAGGGCTATCACTGAATGCTTCCAAGACCAAAATAATGACGAATGCAGAGAAAGAAATAGTTACAGTAGGGCAAGAAACGATCGAATATGTTGACGAGTATGTTTACTTAGGACAATCAGTAGCTTTTGACGACCTCACTGAAAAAGAAATCAATAGAAGAGTTGGAATTGCGTGGAAAAAATACTGGAGCTTCAAGGAAATTATGAAAAACAAAACAATACATATAAGCATAAAGAGAAGACTGTATGAAGTTGCAATACTACCGAGCCTCATATACGGATGCCAGACTTGGGCTCTAAGAAAAGAAGACGAAAACAAGCTCAGGGTATGCCAGACAAAGATGGAGAGGAGTATGCTAGGCATAAAACTATCTGACAAACTCCCGAACAAATACATCAGGAAGAAAACCAAACTAAGAGACATAATCAAAACAATTAGAAATCTGAAATGGAACTGGGCCGGCCATGTATATAGGATGAACCATGACCGTTGGACAAGGAAGGTGGTGGAATGGATACCAAGATCGGACAAGCGGAAAAGAGGACGACCACATAGAAGGTGGGAAGACATATTTTACCAGAGACATGGAATAGAATGGACGAGGTTAGCAAGGAACCGCAAAACATGGATGAAACTGGGGGAGGCCTACGCCAACGAGGCGACAGCTATGACACCATAAATAAAAAGGACAAGAGAAATCGCACAACAACACGACATTTAAAATAATAATAACATGAAATAATTCTAGTACTTATAAAAAGCTCAAAATGTGTAAATTTATATATCCGAGTGCAAGAATGTAAAATGAATTTTAAATAGCTGAATAAATGGCTTTTTTACTTTTACTTTTACTTAGGTGTATAGTAACTGTAATTTTAAATGCCCATTTCGGTGTCAAAACCATAATAGCTTTTACCCTCACATAACTTATTTCACATTCCTACCACACCATTTAGTACATGATAAAATATTTATCACTTGAAAATTTATACACCACACAAATTAAGCCAAACAAAAGGTTGGTAACAAAAAAGTTCTGGCAATAAATCTACGCCGGTACAAATTCAAATGTCCCTTGTTTTTTATACATATACCTATATATCGGATGTTTTGCTTTCATTGAAATACTACCTAATTCCCGGGGCTCTGTCACGATTACGAATAAATACAGTGTCATAGATAACGTTACATAAAAAAAATTGTTTAATTATTTTTATGAAATTAACATAAGAGTAAGTACTGCTTATGATATGATGTCATCTGGTACATTAGGTACAATAATAGGGCGAAGGCTGTTTTTTATGAAACAGTGTTTCATTGTAATGTGTGGCTTTAAACTTTCTTTACGGTAAAGAAAACATTGTAAATAAGCACGGTATCTAGTGAGACACCGTTCAAGTGAAAACCATACATGATGTGAAAAATATATATGAAGTTAGTAGAAAACAAAATGTTTTGCTTTTAAATCATAGTATGTACTTTACTCACCAGTGAATCTCATTGCGCTTTAGTCAGCATTGCTTATTCTGGCTGCTAAATTCAGATTTGGTGACATATTCCGGAGCACAGCGTGTCGGTCATTTGCATACACGTTATAATATGAAGTAGTCTAAATTCCGCACCAAATTCAGCACAGCGCAGGTTTCCGCGAGCTTCCATTAGCGAAAATACGTATTTGCGGCCCCATTTGAAGCCTCGCCACACCCCGTCAGCATATTTAGAAAAATCTACACAAAACCGAGCTAAAACAAAGCAGTTTTCAGTACATTCAGAGCCTATATTTTGCCACAAAATGCGTCCAAAGCGGTCCATTATTTTTGCGTACCGGTTTCGCTGCTGTACCGCTTTTTCTGTCATACCGCATTTTCCGCTTTTTCTACAAACTGGCGTGTGCGGTGGCAAAATGAACGCACAATGGTTAAAATTAATGGCCGCCAGATGCGCATTGATAGATAATAAAATCTGAAAACAATATAAATATCGCGCGTGTTGGAATTTGAATAATTGTTGTATATTTATCGAATTTTTATATTGTACGAATTGAATCGTTGTGATATATTGATTGGACACGAATCTGATCAATTAAAGCAACGATATTCGCGATATGAAATTGCTTTTCTGTGAACACCAAACAAACTGCCAAAGAATATTCAATTTGATATGAGGAAATTTCATGAAAGAATATTTGATATTTACGTATGAAAATTCCATTAGTTTACAGAATAAAAACATCGCGCTTACTCATCAGACTTTACAGATTTTTCTATATTTTTATTTTGTAGTTTTATAAGAAAATAAATTCCTTTATCTATCGTAGCAAAGATTCATCTACAAATAAAAAAAAGCGGAATTCAAAATTCAAATTCATTTATTCAGAATAAGTGTAACAATAATTCTTAATTACTACCTAACATACTGGGTGAGGGCACACCCGTGCTATGTTAGCTAGTCCCTTCCAGTGATCTTGCTTACATTAATACAGTTAGGAACAAGTAAAAAATTTAAAAATTTAGGTTAAATGTACATACTCTTATTTAGTTTTATTAGTGTATATATGTGTATATATTGTTTATTATTGAATAAAATGAACAACAGTAAAAAATAAATTTTTGAAAGTCAAAAGATATTTGTCAATATATTTTAAACATGATTATGTCTTCTACAGTCCTTAAAAAGTCTTAATAATATTATTTAGTATTTACATTAATATTTAGCAATTTCAATTAGTTCTAGATTTATGTTTATATTTACATTTTAGTCCATTTGTAATTATGAGGTGTTTTGAATTTACATAATATAGAATACAAATCTTAATTCATGGAATTATCACTATTTAATTAACGAACAATATAAATAAATAAATCATTCATTCAGTTACATAGTAGGTTTATAGTTAATAATAAGAAGGCAAGTTTTTTTTTTTTTTATAGGAACGGTTTGTAGTCAATACTTACATTCATTTTATTATCTATTAAAATATAGGTTTGAATGTGTAGTGTGTGTGTGTGTGTGTGTGTAGAATGAAGGGAGGAGAGATATAGAAGTTACACAGGTTTATTGAGCCTACCTATCAGTTTTTAGTAATGACTCGGTGTCATCATATGTTAGGGTTTTTAACCACATTGCGACAGAAAATTATATATCTAGCTGGAGTAGGAAGCTGTCCGTTTTAAAAGGTTTGGAAAGGAAACGAGCATCAAGTAAATCCTTTATCGATAACACCCTTCAACTGTCACAGTGTGATGCGATATACAAACTGGGGCAAGAGAGGGGTGTGGAGGTTAGGGAGAGTGGCCGGGGGGAAAATGTATGAGCAGGTAGTAGTGTGTGAGCAAATATAGGAAGTTTGTTTGTCACAAGCATTGTTGTTTTATGAAATTAAAACTTTGCGCAGTTAAGTGGTCTTGATTATTTCAAAATCAAAATGTTTATTGCTTAACACTGTGTGTTATGTTTGGCTTTTGTAATATTCTTAAAACCTAAACAATCTTTTGCATTTTTTTGGTTATTTAAAAAACATAAAAAATAAATCTGTGTTTATTAAAGTTTCTAGATTGACAAAACACAAAATGTCGTAATATCATTAACGTTCATCTGTGATCAACCCTTTAATTATCAGTCTAACTAAAATCCTTTTCCCATATTACAAATTAAGTCACCTTTTAGGTCCCATGTTTGTCTAGTACGGCAGTTGTTAAGCCATGTCAGAGGCCCTTAGGGCGGTTTGATAAACTCTCGACACCAGAGTTGGCCACCCACATTCGATCAGAAGAAGAAGTCGCCTTAAGATCGTAATTATTATTACAAAACGACGTAACAAACCTTAGCAAAGTTGACTGGCAAAGAATAACAATTAAAATCCTGAATTTAAGCTATTATTAATCATGGATTTATTTCCAAATGCAAGAATACCAAGCCATTTTATTAAATCCCTAAAATGTTCCGATCTACAGACCCGCAATAATTCTCAACCCCATGCAAACAAAACAATATAAATAACACAGACATACTTCGTCACGTCGCTCTATTATCTAGCCATGAATACAAAGATTTGAGCTGTTCTCTTTGATCGCGCGCGTTTGTTCCTTCTCTTTGAGAGTAAAGCTTGGATTATAATAATATGAGACGACTCAACAACTTAGTGTCGCGTTTCACAACGTTACAGATTTGTAAGGGTTTTCTGTGTTTTATAAAGGATAGTAATGCATACAAGTACTTGTACGGGTAAGTTTTGGTTACGTAGAACGTAAAGATGTATTTCTGGAAAAATCGAGAAAATAAGTTATGCTCCTAAATATTTTGTTAATTTCGCATAGGAATTAATTTATTTTATACTAATCAAAATTAATTTCACAAGAAAATTCTCATGGTCAGATATATCGTAGTGGATACTCAGATCCTTCCACAGAAGACACATGTCTTTAGATGTTGCGGTCCTCAAACGCGTCGGTTTCTCTCGATGGTTTCCTTCGCCTATGCCTAATCGAGTACAAATTCCCACATAGCCTGAAAAGCAAGCTATATATTAAAACAGTGGCGCAACCGAGGTTCCTCCGATTGTAAGGCGGACGCTTGTTCAGTGATACATATTCGCTTTTTTAAAGATCATAAGCCTGAATACATCAAACCGTAATAAAAACTGTAATCAGGCTATAATATCTTTTTGTGACCGACAGATGTCCGATCATATTGTTGAACTCAATTCGTGGAAGTGTTTTAAATAAGAATAGTTTTAATGTGGGCACTTTCTAGAATTTATAGCTATAGCTCGGCAGCGAAACATAAATAGTTATGTTATAAAAAAAACCAAGTGAGTATTTTACATGATATATAGCCAGGAATACAATCTGCTTAGCAATAAACTAGACATATTAGTATCGTATCTAACACATGATTTTTTACTTTTCATATAAGGTTAATCAAAATTTTCGTGCGGCATTGCATGAAAATTCTTTGTTTTTTATAATGATAATCTATCTATTTCCAACTTAAAACGAAATATTTATGAAATGAATAGCAACTAAAAATACAAGTAAAATTTTTGTTCCAAATCCCGCCACCTCGTTTCCAGTTTGAGACGACAAATCCTAGTTTTTAAAGTGCATCATAAAACGTGAGCCACCCACGAGTATAGGCATGCGTAGATAACAGTTAGCCATCGATGGAGCCGGCGCAGCCGTGGACCGCCGTAAACTTTATCATGGGGTAGTTGATTGGTCAGCTAACTTAAGTGTTGGAATATGGTAGTGGTTGGGAAAAAGCTGACTAATGTGAATCACAAAATGTATGCGTTGATTAATGCATATAATAATAAAACACACTAAAAGAAATAATTTATATTATGATGAATATACTTATCTTGGCCCACAGTAATCACAAGTGCGGGTATAGTTTTAGTGGGCTAATGCATGATACAGTCATGCAGGGTACAAAAAAATATGTATATAAAGCATTGAGCAAAAAACGATTTTAGGTAGAAATCCAAAGATTACTATTAAATTTATAATCACATTTATGCAGCTAATTGAAAGTTAGAAAGCTTGTAAATATTAATAACGAAATTTAAAATAAATCAGTGTTTTCAATCATCAAAACCTGATAATAAGCTTACCATGCATAATGTTTTGCTTACAAACCATTACTTATTTTGCTGACCAACAAACTCGTCTGTATTTTATCTAACCCTAGTTTCGCTTTTGTCGAGCTCTCGTAAAAGGGTTTTATAGGCCTTCAAGCCGGAGGTGTTAGGGCGTTAGGGATTTTACACTTTACTGAACTATTTGACGACGCGTGACTGTCGTATACCGTTCGTGTACTGTTTTATTGAATACTTGAAACACACGTGGGTTTCAGTTTTAACTATTGTATGCCATATCTTGCTGACCGTGGCCATAAAGTTGTCATATCCCTTTCGCTCGTGATTTCTACTGGCTTTTATGTTTTGCGGAATTGCGGAGGAGTATTGCTCGCTTGCCCGCGAAACCCGTCCTTGCCGAGGTGAAGGGACATCGTGGTAGGTTTTAGTCGGTAGTGGAGTCCCATTAGCTCCGAGCCCGACATACCCCGCTGCCCCCCCCGGGGAGAGTGCGGGGATGCGTAAATGCATTTCCTCCACGAAAAAAAAAAAAAAAAAAAAAAAAGTGTGAGTTCTGCTTACCGTTGAGGATGACTGCAAAATGTATGGAATTCACTCCGATTAGTACGCGTGTACTGGAAATGCTTTCTTTACACATTTTGCAACTTGGTACTGAACATACTATTAGGTGTGCATTTAGATGATTTTTAAATTGGCCCTACGAGTATTACTTCAACAATTTAGAGAGCTTACAAACTATACAAATTTTGCTGTTAATATTACCTATGAAGACTTCAAAAATAATACTTAAAGCCTTTTGGTTTGATTATTTTTGTTTGTTACCAAGCAACAAACACAAAAACACAGATGCAATTAACTTTACAAGTTACTTTTTAGTTAATGTTCCGTCTCAATCAATAAAGTAAGAACTTACGCCAAGGGCGGAAATTAAAAAAGTTCTAAGTTGTACCTTTTCCCCGACTTTAATACTTGGCTAAGGGATCCATCGAGTTTATTCGAGACCAAGCAAGGTATCTGTGTTTAGATGGTGGCAGCACTTATGCTACACTTTGATTGATAACACAAAAAGAAAATTGTAGTTATACTTTTATCTACACGCATAAAAATATTGAGTGGACTCCACAGCAGTTATGTTTCACAAATCATTACGAAGATACAAATAAACACTTATTTTAGTCAGACGATCTATTTTTACGTAACATTGCATTTGACATTTTAATAATTAATAATATAAACCTTTCAATTATCTGGAGTAGAAATGGGATTTTCCAAAGTCGTATAACAAAGTTGCCGCATTTAAAAAGGTTTGCGTTAATTAATTAGCAGCAACCTTGAATACAACAATAATATCTTCGTCAGAGTTTGTTCTTTGTTTCCATAAATAATAACATCAAATTTAGCACAAAGCACTCTTTCTAATACACCAAATAACACTAGCGACTGGATATAATTTCATATGAACGTATGTTTTTACTTATCCCGCTATAACATTGTGCTATACGATATAATTCTGTGACAGTATCTTGGGGCATGACTTTGCAGTAATCGCCTTAGTTATAAAAAATATATCAATAACTAAACTAGTCCAGTTAAAAAAAATAAGTTATAAGTAGCGCGCTTTGCAGAATCAAATGACATGTTAAATTACATAGATACAAGCAGTTCAAGGTATTCTAGCCTGGCCAGATGCTGATTTTTTATATGTTAATACAATTCATGTCATCAATAACACAAGCGTTTGCTTATTATACCGGGCTAGATGGCATTTTGTGATATATTCCACAATGTTCAACTATTGAGGCCCGTTTGCATGACCTAAACATATTTACTTAGCATATTTTTTACGAAACAAATCTTAAAAAATGTCCCTATAGTTTTTAAATCGTTATGCAAGTAGGTCTGTTAATAGATTGTTGTAAGAGATTGGGTACTGGATCAAAGCTCCAGCGTGTAGCTAACGCGTAGTGGTAGGTAATGTGGTGATTACACCCCAATCTTATTGCCTCAATATTGCGGGAAAAAAGGCTAAACGTGGCGCTGTTTGTTCACAGGGCGCGTAGTACGTACCTACCAACTGGTGGGTGTAATTATAATTGTTTGTAATGTTAGTATATAATAGTAGATGTACGCCATTTCATATGATTTATATTTTTATGAATAAATAAATAAAATAAATATAAAATGATAATATTCCGGGACTTTGCACACAACGCCATTTAGGTATATAAATCAGTCAATTCTTCTTCTTCTTATCGAATGTGAGTGGCCAACTCTGGTGTCGACCGATAATCAAGCCGGACTAAGGGCCTCTGACGTGGCCTAACGATTGCCGTACTATGACAAACAGCCGGGACCTAGAATTTAGCGTGGCATCCGACCACGGAATCGCCCAGGATGGAACGCCAGTTTTTAATCACCCATCTAAGGAAGGACTGACCACGTCGACAATTGCTAAACATTGGTAATTGCAAGCGATTGCCTCCGCTAGCTGAGCTACGGGCGCTGTAATACAATACAATTCGAATGCATTGCCTACCAAAAATATTGTTTTCTATCGGTAAAGTTAAAACGAATGAAATAATGCTAGTTGCTACCATTGAACGTTTTCTATTTTATTTATATAAGTCCACACGAACAGAAATCACAATTTCAAACATTTTCAAATTACATTTTCCACTCTCAAACTCAATAACAATATTTTCCCTGTAATTTCAGAAGCAAAGCGGAATCGAAACGCCCGCTTTTAAAAATAAAAACAGGGAATTTTCGAAATGTTTCCGTTGTTTGCTTAAAAAAGGCTTAGACGGCGGAGTGTCTAATTACTGGGATATAAAAACGTTGCTGTTTTGGCTCTAATCAAGCGATAGCTGACGCCGAGGGGAGGTACGGGATAAATTCTATAGGATTTTTTATGATTTTATGTTGAAAAAAATAACCCCAAAATATACTTAGATTTTGAAACAGTAAGTTAGTTAAGCTTACTTTTTACAATTTGCCCGAAGGCAACCACCACGAATTTTTAATTTCACTAATTACTATGTACCTGATTAAGTAAGCGCTACTTTTTATTCCATATTATCACGGTACCAATTACGTGGGTCGGAAGTCAGGTTAAATTGTAGGTTCCGGCTGTTTGTCACAGTACGGCAGGCGTTTAGTCATGTCAGAGGCCTTCAGGGCGGCTTGATTAACTTTTGACACCAGAGTTGCCAACTCTCATTCAATAAGAAGAAGACGGGTACCAATAGTTCTAGGCACTCAAACGTATTGACTAAGTAGTAGGTACTAGTTTTTGATAACTTAACAAAGAAATTAACTCTAACTAGAGCATGTGTAGACCTAAGTTACTTAGAGCAAGCATATACTAGAATAAACTAAAACTTGCGCTCAAACTTCAAAGTAAGGCCTCCGCCGAGGTCATATTAATTAGCTCATCAAAATTGTAAGCCAAGTGTTACCTGACGTAGGTGTGGGACACATCACTTGTATAAAATATGGCACGTATAGATCATAATATAATAAATATACAAATGTATTAAGACTAAAATGTGCTAAATTCTCTTCTTGAAATTTTGACAAGTTATTGTATTCTTTGTAGCATTATTAGAGATGTATACCGCTACTTTACATCTATACTAATATTATAAAGCTGAAGAGTTTGTTTGTTTGAACGCGCTAATCTCAGGAACTATTGGTGCGAATTGAAAAATTCTTTTTGTGTTTAATATACCATTTATCGAGGAAGGCTTTAGGCTGTATAACGTCACGCTGCAACTAATAGGAGCGAAGAAATAATGGAAAATGTGGAAAAAACGGGGAAAATTTTTCATCTTTGAGGAATTCCGTTGCGTGGCCTGCGAAAACGGTTCAAGTCGTGGGTAACAGCTATAATTTATAAAGCTGAAGAGGTTGTTTTGTAAAAAATATGATGCCCAAAATAACTATTCCACGCGGACGAAGTCGCAGGCACAGCTAGTTATCAATAAAGATTATTTAATTATGGACATTGTATTAAGACCTTATCTTATTTAATATTTTTTAATACTGTACTACTGTATTTTGAATGAAATAATCTTTCATTCAAAATTATACAGAGTTAATTACGGTGTTAAAACTGAAAATGTACTATGCTGAATCGACATCCATAATATTTTACAGTTTTTAGCCACTTTCTTTGCAATTGTATCGTCTTGTATCCATTGGCTAGTGTGAGCTGTCCTAACAGTTACCACTGTACCTCTCATCGTAAGCCGTTCATGCATATTCACAGTAAAGCCACGGTTTTAATAAGGCTGCCATTTTGCCCCACTATCCTTTACCGGGGAGATATCGATCGCGCCCAAAAATGATTAGGGGTGCTAGCGGAGAACAGGTTAAATATAGATACGTAACAATTTGTAAATTAATTAAAAGACGCCATATTAAAAAAAAAAACTAGGTATGTGAAAGTATCAAATAATATAGTTATATAATTACCTTTATGAATGCCAATACAATAATTATGTAATTATTAATTGTGAAGGATAACATTGTGGGGAAACCGACATATTTGAGGACCACTATATCCGAGGACATGTGTCTTCAGTGGAAGGACCTGGGCGCCCACCACGATGTATCTGCCCTAGAGAACTCCCCTAACGAATTGATTCTGCAGGGGAGTCACGACCTTCAGTCGTGAGGAAATACGACTCAAAGAGAGAGAGAGAGAGAACCAAAATGAGTACTCCACACACCTAAACAATCTATGGCTTGAATTTTATCCGGTTCCTTCAGTCGGAGTGTTGATACTGATCTATGTTTCGTTCAAAAATGAGCAGCTCCGGCTGCCCTTTGTCAGGTGTATTGATGTTCTTAACATGGAAATGAGGGGAAAAGGTTCTCATACCTATAACACAATACCAACGAATTGTGGAGTTGAGATTTAGACTGTTAATCTGGAAGGTTAACTTTTAATTATGGTATAAAATGGTAAAAAACTACATTTATAATCCGCATTCAATAAACTGGCAGATTAATTTAGCACTTCTAACTAAAAGTTATTCCATTACTATTCCGCAACGCACAAATACTAACCAAAAAGCCGACAAAGTAACCGATAGTAAAAACAAATGGTTATCTCGTTTACAATGCACACATGTAATCTAGCCAGTGTGGGCCGCAAACCGACCAAATGAAATAAATTAAATTAATAACTCGCTTGCATTTTCAATAAATTTGCCCGATAATAAATTTTAGTAACTGTGAAATAAATTGAAATTTATAATTGATAGCGGCGAGCTATTTTTGTAATTGGCCATTGTACAAGTATGGAAATCACAATTACTTAATAATCAAATATAATTACAGTATTAATAAACACGTTAAATTGTAGGCCTCGGCTGTTTGTTGTACGGCAGTGGTTATACCACGTCAGAGGCTCTAAGAACGGTTTGCAAACTCTGACACCAGAGTTGGTCACTCTCATACAAACTATTTTTTATATATATACTATACATATGTATATATTATATGTAAGTAGATAGATGGACCCGAGCAGTCACTGAGTGGTATGTAAGAAGCAGTATCCGACCCAGAGGTAGACCACCAGCCCGACGCGGTCGGATGACATAATATCTATGCACGTTGGTAGGAGATGCGTCAGACAGGCTGGACAACGTACTATGTAACGCATTATTCTGGCATAATAAAATAATTTGTTATTTGTATTTGTTTTGGAGAGCAGGTTTATAGTCAGCAGGGGGTGATCACAGGCTGATATGATAATGATGATGTAAGTTTTATCGTATGACACAGCAGCCTTCAGTATTCGGTCACAATGACTAATGTATACCTTATTCGTCATTGTCCCAGACACTGTCAGCGCATCCAGTATTTAGATAAAGAAAGACATGTATAAAAATGTATTTCGCCTCCATAATTTGGGTGTTGGTTACAAAGTAGGCAACAATTAAGAAAAATAGGAATAAAGAGGAATGTGACAATTAATACAATGTAAATTACATCATAACGAAATTGTAGTACTTTATTTTGTTTTGTTGTCTTTGTTTTGTTTGTTTGAGTATCTTTTTTTTGTTTTACTGGTAAGTACTTTTCCTTCATACATGTACGAGTATGTGTAAGTTTCATTTTAACTTAAGTCAAACATGTTATCCAAATGAAAAATAAAATTAATTCCACAAAGTAACCTTATCAACATATTTGTTTTATTACAGTCCAGTAAAACCTGTTAACTGATTATAATTGTCGCAATACGCTCGGCTTATTTAGCCGGTTAATTGCTGAATATTCGATTAATACTGCAAACTATACGTCTAACCACATTTATCTCACTCGAACACTCTCTTCACGAAGGAAACTAGGGACTTGGCGCTTTTTTATCATAGATAGTTAAGGTAATGGAAAGTAAAACATGTTGTTTAAAAAAAAATGTTGTTATGTTATGGTACAATAAATTGTAACTTCGATCGATTTATCTGCGATGTTTTTTTTATAATTTCACATCTATTGTTTTGGATGCTTTGATATCAAAATACTGTATCAATTAACTAATTAATTACTGTTTTAATTAATCTGATATTTCTTATTTCGTACTAGGGTATTTTGGCATAACGGTTTACTTTCGTCGATCTGGCTAAATACCTGACTGTACTGTGAAAAAAAAAACAAGTTTCCAGTGACTATCACGTGTAAAAATTACGTAAACTTGTTCCCAAGTTCACAGCATCTAAGTATAATCTCCACTCTCTCTGTTTTTCCGCAGCGTCGAAGGGAACTGCTATTTTATCGCCAGACTCCTCAGACGCACTCTGACTGGACACTTTACCCCGGCTTAGACTCGACGTCTTTGCTTTTACTACTGAGTCTTATACAGATTCAGCTAAAACAAACTTATTTTGTACATATTTTCATAGTATTATGATGACAAGTAGATGATGGTCAATTTTAGGCCTGTCACATGTACAATTTACGTGACCTAGGTCGTATGTTTTGACTTCTACAAGTATACATAAATACTGTAAAAAAACTTCAACACAGTGCAAACAAAACATCTATAAGCAAAGTAACATACACTATTAACTACATATTGAAGTCGTTAGAGAATTATGTTTTTATTAGGCTCACATGTCACTACAAACATAGAAGATCCATAAGTTTTCTTAATATTAAGGGCTTTTATTTAGTAAGTTAAGGAAGCTTTGATGTTAGTAATAAAAGCAAGACAGGGTAATTTATAATAACCCTGTTCTGCTTAAGATTTGTAGAATTAAACTCTAATGCTCTGCAATTACTATTTTATTTACATTTTACGTTACTGATAAGTTGGCGACTAAGTTATATCTGTGACTTTTAATTTAGAATAACCAAAAGTATTTTTTTATTCATTTTAAATATAAGAGCGAACCTGTTGGTAAAATCGTGGTTAAATCCCATTTGTCTGCTCACGTTACCGTAAATAAAACATATCATCTAAAATAGTATTGTTGTGTTTACTCCAAAATCTCATTCCATTTATAAAATATGAACAAAAGCACAGCAAAAATAGTATTCTCGAAAATAGTGACCCGCCCGCAAGCAGATTGTGTCCCGAAATCAGACAAAATGAAAGTTTAATAACAAAAGCAACCTCTATAATAGAATTACAGATATTCGTGAGCTTGGCACGGTACATTTTTAACAGAGACTTGTTTTCTTAGGGTACAGGTTAAATTATGTATCTGGGACAAGGAGTTAGGATAATATCATCTTTGGATGCGCCGGAATTAAAATAATATATGGTATTACATGCTTAACATATTTGTTTATGTAGCTATTGTAATTTATGAAAGTGGATACATAAGAGTTTGTTGAATGTATTTAGGTTTAAACATAATTTTAGTAGCTGAAATTAGTAATTCGACAGTCAAATAAAAGATAAACATAAAAGATAATGCTTATTTATTGATACTGTAAACATACAAATAAGTGTTTATATCAAAGAATAATTAAATACTATTTGAAGTTGACTTAAAAATCATGTTATAAACAAATACCCGAAACAATCGTTTCGGCTAAAACGAAGAACTATGCAGAGAAATAGAATAAAGTAAGTTATTTTGTCAAGTGCTAGACCCGTACTAAAGTTGTTTTTGCGCCTGGCAGTAGACCGTAGCCTAGCGTTGAAACGTTCTGGCTGGTAATCAGAAATACGCTGGTTCAAATCCAAAAAGTGTAAGTTAAAATAAAATAAGTAGTTTTAAAAATAAGACATACAAATCCACTCCATCTCTCCTTACTCCGTGTCGTTATGTTTCCAAGCTCATTGTTGGGGCTCCATGTCTAGACTCCACCTGTCCACAACGAAGTGGTCTCACTACAAACTACACGAGCCAACCAAGTAAAATTACTACATGATTCTGGTCTGCTGGACGATAGCTGAAGATAAAAGACCATAAATTTGGACCGACTTATAAAACGGATATCATTTCGACTTCTTTCCATGTTATTGTCGTGGCTTCTCTTAAGTTTTGTTGAGATGAAAAGCCTAAGTCATTTCCGGGGCCATATAATTAAATTATTTAAATAATACGGCTATAGCGCCGTATCAAAAACCAAAATGAACCACCGCCCAGTTGAGGCATGAAAGCGAAACAAACGGGCCATCAAAAAAAGCACTTTCGCTTTCTTTAGAAGAATGCCTCTAAATTTAAAAACAATTTTTTTACAACATGCACAAAAATATCCAAGGTAGATCATTTCCAATTACCCACACCATTACCACGTTATTTACGCAACAAACTGTGCACCGTACTTCCAGAAGAAAATTAAATTCATAAAACACGTAAAATACATAAAAATATTTGCCCTTTGAACAATAAATTTCTAAAGCACTTGGCAACGACCACTCAAAACAAATTAACGGCCCAAAAACAATTTTAAGGCATAACGCCATCAACTGCGGTCTACGCCACATTACGAGAAAAGAAACCGGGAAATATGGTGCTAGTTGTAAGGTTGAAGGTTCCGTAGGAAACTATTTAGTTAAATCCTTATTCGTATAAAAATATTTTGCTTGTCATCAAATCGTGAGTTTTGGATTTGTACATTTGTTATACGGCGCAATGTTTTTTTAGTGACATCCAGTAGTAGACCAAGATATGTATATCTTTTAAGATATGGTAAACATTAACTTTAAAACTCTGTAGGATCCTAAATTAAAATATTACTTACTATTATTTTAGATATTATCTCAAACCAAAACTAAAGTTCAGTGACTTTTGTTAGCAATACAAACGTTTGATCTGGCTGAAACATTCAGGTAAATACTCGGCTATATTTCCTACACAACAACATTATATATATTTATTACAAAAAAGTTAATCACATTTTTTACCCACGGATCCCTGAAACGAAAGTAAACATGGCGCGCCCCCTGGCGGGCGGAAATGAAAGCTGGCGGCGATCTGTAAGTGGAGTACAGCACTAACAACATTGCTTTGTTCATACTATAGTTCTGCGCTGCGGTACAGAGGTCCTTCACTTAGCGTGTGACTCGTTACTACTCGTTAGGCCTTCATTATTCGGCACTTTGTTAAGTTGTTAACGTGCAGAGTTAGCAAAAAGAGATAGGTGCAGTTTGAGATATGATTCATCACTTAATCTTTAATAGTTTTGAGACTTACTATGTATCAACTTGTATCGAAATGCAGTCAAGTTTCTAAACATTACAACTGTCCGCGAAATACAGTAGGCCTTAACTATTTCACATATACATTAGTCTTGAGAAAACGATAAAAAATTAGCTTACTATCAAGCAAAATGTGGTCAAGAGTAAATTCGTTTTAGTTAGTAAGTAAAAATGATGGTGCAATGGCAAGTGTAGTAAAAACTCATAAACTTTGAAAATAGGGTGTGATTGAATTAGAAATTCAAAATAATGGGGTGTCCCATCAAATTATGGGTTCAACTTAAATATATTTAAACATTTCACAGTTATCTCCAGTTTCGTTAAAAAATCTTTTGATACATTAACAAATATTACCATACATGGTAACAATCAATAATTTGTAGAAAAATATGATTGAACTAAATTGGTAAATCTTTAGCTCTTTTTGTATTTCGCCAACTCAATAACCAGAAACAATGCATTCAAAGAACAAAAAATAGAAAGAAAAGAACGTTGAAAACAACTCAATAAATCGATGAAACCGTTGTATTTATCACCGCAGCTGTAAATTCCGCATTCAATTTGCAAAGCCATTTTTATTTATTGAAAAACATTTTGAATTTTTGAAATATTCCATACATTCGCGGCCGGAGTACTAATAAATCAATAATTCGCAATAAATAGTGCTCAAAGCTTCGATGTTGCCGTTCGAATATCGATGTTTTCTGTGTTTATTTGTTAGTGATAGTTTTCACACTGTGGAAAGAAATAGTCTTAGTCTAATTCAATAATTACAATACGACGTAACGTTCGTAATTGTAACGTATCTGACATGATAATTTAGTGACTAAAATTACAGCTAAATACTATTTAGAGCAGAAATCAATCACCCACAGCAACACGCTTTGAGTTAATCACTTCTGAATTTTAATACGTCCATTTATAGCAGAAATATCTTCCTAAGAATGACATCTTCTTGAATTAGCCCATGAAAATTATATAACTTTAGTACACAGTTAAATGCAAATGAGTAATTTCTACAGAGTTATCTGGCAAGACGAGCCACAGAAGCACATTCCATACCGAATTAAGGTAAAGACGCACGGCACAGCTAGTTAAAATAAATCGCCCTCAGGGTTCTTACTTAGTTGGCAGATTAAAATAATTTTAGTCTAAAGACAGTTGCGAGGTATTTTGGAAATATAAACAGTATCACAAGTTATTTTCATCATCATCATTAGTATTGTTTTTTCACAAGGCAAATTGATAGTCTCATGATGCGATTCGTGTAATAAAAAAAAAACGATTGTAATGGCCATATGTAGCAATGCAAACATTAACGTGATTTTGTATAAGTCAATCAGAACATGTCACTTAAATATGTTAACTAAAAGGTTTTCACTCACGTGTAATTCGCGTAAGTTGTTTACGCGTTTCGGATGTTATTACATCCATCTTCAGAACATATGTAGCACGCAGACTGCGCGCCGCCTCCGCGAGCGGTAAATTCAATTCAATCCATAACTTTTAAATTTTTTTAGTCAAAAAATTATAACCAAAAACGATAGTCAGTAAAAAAAACTTGTTCTACTGCTAACTCTCCTGTACTATGGAGTGACGAACAGTTTGCTGAGGTAACAGAAGTATAACGAGCGCCGAGTCCAAAACACTGCGAATAAAGCAAACGTAGTTGGAATTTGTACTGCTAGCATTGCACTGTGTTTTGTTTTGTATTTTATAGCTCGGTGTGGCAGTGTGCATCTGGAAGGGTATGGTGAACACTTTATTTAAAAAAAAAACTCATGAAAGGAGTACCACCCCTTCTTTAAAATGTGTTTAAAAAAGTCATTCGACTCAATGTTTGCGGCATAGTTAGAACCATGCCAACCATTTATATTGGTAACTTTTTTATAAAATAAAAATAAATTTATGTAACATAAGTAATATAAAAATGTATCTTTAGCTTCAGTTCTTATAATTGTTTCAAATTTTAATGTGATTATCTGATTCGATTCCGAATACGATTGCAAAAATTTGAAAAGTATAAACTTGTTGCTAGCAAAATTATCAAAATTTAGATTCTCATTGAGAAGTCGATTTATTAGTAACAGACCCAAATAATGCTCATTTACAGCAAAAGTATAATGTTGTTGAAATCTCATAACTCGATTATCAAATAAAACAAGCATTTAATCCATAACGGCAGCGAAACTTTTAAGACGGATTTGATTAAAATTTAATTCAGCTTTAGAGTGTGGGAAGTGGCTTGATTAACTTTTGATTGGTTTTACATGATCTTCCAATTTATGCGCTCTTTGGTTTACAGTTTCACAAAGTAGACCATTCATTGGAGGTTGATTTAACTGTTTGAAGGTTGTTTTAGTAATATTGACAATGTGAATATAAAGCAGGAGGGATTTTTTATGGGGTTAGATTAAAAAAATTAAAGATATGGGGTTATATATTTTTACCTATAAAACTGTGGTATCAAATGTTTTTAATCAAATCAAATAAGAGCTTTTATACAACGACTGCTGCACTGCGCTAATTTGTATAACTTGATAATGATAATATAATTACCATTATCTAAATCTAAACGTAGTTATATTTATTATACTTACCTAATTTTACGATAAAACCATGGTTTTGTTGTTCCACTGCGGTGTCAAAAACGGCATAAACAATCAAAAATGCTATTCATTTCTAGATATTAGATAGTAATAGACCATTATTTTGACAATACTTTATTTACTTCGGTCAACCTTCCTTACCACATCTCAATCACTACTAAGGCATCTTGTATTTGCTGTCTGTAGACAGTCAATACATGAATGGAGGATGTGCCGTGACGTCACCGTGACGTCAGCACGGATTGAGATAGGCTGGTAACTTGGAAGAATAGGGTCTGGAACTTAGTGTAGTGATTGATATAAAAAAATAAATTATATTATTAATACATTATGAGTACATTTGTACTCTTTGCAGTAACTAGTAATAATTACCACAATGTCGGTACATTGATATGAATGACCACTAAGTTGCGTTTTAAACATTAAAAGACAGCTAAGGACAATTAATAGAATCACCCCAAAACAAAATATATTTTATTACTTGAAAATCACACAGAAAACAATAGAGACATCGCTATACCAGCATCATCTAAGTTCAAGTTCCTACAGTATCTCGTGGTATAATTGATTCGCGGAGTGACACCGCTCTCGTGGGGTGTAATCAACCCCAACGTCTAAAAAACCAAGAAAATAAAACATATTACTAATTTAAATCACAAGTCACATAAATTAAAATATATTTTTTACTTGAAAATCACCGAGCAAACAATAGAAGCATAGCTATAACAGTATCATCTTAGTTCCCTACAGTATCTCGGGGTATAATTGATCCGCGGACTGACAGCGCTCTCGTGGGGTGTAATCAACCCCGGCATGTCTCGGCGAGGGGAAACTGGCTTGTTGCAATATTAAGTTATAGGCTTCGAGGAAGACCAATAATGGTGGCGTGGCAGTTTTGTAACTGTCGCTGTTTGTGAATTAAATCTTTTGAAGTCGGTTAAAAAATATAAACTATTTTTAACCGACTTCAAAAGAGGAGTGTGATCAAATCTTCTGTTTTTTTTTACAGTTATAGTGGTTTTGATGCTCGTAGCTCAGTATACCAGGGTATTTATTCGTAATCACCAAAACACATTAACTATATTTTGGTCAGTTTTTGGATAAGTCATCTAGAAAAAATGGTATTTTACCTGGGCCATATACGTATGACACAGTAAAGCAATATTTAGGTCAGCTATATTATGGTGACCCAGAGGCCACTGGAGCTGATATCTCTATGAATTGTAGAATATGAAATGAAAACAAAAAGTTATATATGAAAATTTACATTATATCTGTAGTTATTAAATAATGTGTACATTGAAATTAAATAATAATCAAATACTGTTGAATCAGTTCTTCACTTACATTTTAAATCACAAAATTAGCACATAATACTATTAGCTAAAATGTGTCTACCCTCAGTTGATCCGTTCAGTAACTGTCCGCAAGTGAAGGCCGTAAGAGTAAAGTCGCTGTCGCATGCACCGAGCCTGCGACCGACGCACGTCCGACTATCTAGCTCCATGTATCTTGTATCGCACGGTGTAAGGAGATGACAGTACCTAAAGTTTATTAAATATATAAAAAAATAATATTTGACCAAGGGTGTTGGGTTTTTTATGTGTTTCAACACTCAAATGAGCCTTTCAGTAACTGTCCGCAAGCGAATATTGCAATATTGGAATATTGTACAGCATAAATAACATATGTATTGGCTTCATTTTTCGTGATGGCAGCAACAATATTGAGACTAATGAAATATAATTTATTGACTTCTAACTATCAGTCGTCTGGGTTAATTTGATTAGCCGTTGATTAAAATATAAAATCGCATCACAAAAAAGTCGATATCGCATTACTACTTCACTAGATTATGAATCCCTATTTTTTATTATATTTTTATGTTCGTTGATGTTCATAAGTGTACATTTGTACCTACATACATTTAACGCATTCACTGCCCTCTTATTTTGTATGTATATTTATTTATACATGCCCCCCTTTTGAATTTTAATTTACGAAGCGTATTGAAAACGCATTTTTGCGTTCCGGGCGTGTCGATAATTCTCCGAAAACGCAAAGACGCACTATGAGCAGTCAAAGCGTTAAATTAAATGAATTGAATGAATGCTGTAGTCAAACGTAAAAATATTTTTTGTTATAAATATATGAACGTATATTAAAGCTATGTCACTGTTACTGGGGTATAGTGTAGCATGCGGTGTCAGGGGGACGTCGCGGCGTATCAGCGCTGACCATCGAGCTGCGACGGCGTCCATCATGAACAGTAGGATTTTCTACCACAGATAAGTCTGTATTGGAACTATTGAGGATAAAGTATATTGCCTGTTATAACTTTTTTTTTTGTTGGGTTAGTAGGATTTAAAATGAAGCATTTTTCCGGTGTATTTATAGAATAAAATGAAGTATGAATAGGTATTTCATATTTATTTAAAAAATAAACCTGATGATAAGCTTTACACTTGCTTATTTACATTTAGATATTCAATTCAGATGCTAGAATTAAATGCAAACGCGTTACTGTAGGTACTATGCTTCACATCGGAACACATGGCTACTTTTATCATAAAAATTGCAAGGTTCCGATATACATTATGCTATCTCTTACACACTACTTGCTTCAAGACAACAACTGGCAAAGGTGTGTATTTAGCAATGAGCAACAAAACAATAAGTCTCCAGACCAATCCTCGAGCAATTGCTGCGACTGCGGGTGCCTTTTGCATTTTTAACGAACGCCCCCACGCCCAAATTGAAAAAGAAACTACGAAACATAAATTCAGACGAGATTTCTCCTTTTTTCGACATAAAAGAAAACTTTTTTCGGGTTCCGTCGCGCAAAAATTAGAACGGAAATGGTGGAGTTGCGTTGCTACTTTTCAACTGTCTGTCAACTTGGGACAGACAAAGTTGGGGTAACTTGAGTGATCCCTAACTTTTGGTTTATGGGGCCTTGGTGCAGTACTAGGTAAAGGTAACTTTTGAAAAATCTTTAGTGGATTGATATGAGTAGCAGTCAATTAGATAAATATAAGGTTTATACAATACAATATATCTGTACACTAAAGGAAATAAACAACATCAAAAGGAATTAAACTATAAACATATGTGTTTTCTACGAACTACAATCCAGGGGTTATCAAATCTAGAGTTAATAGGTATCTTCTAGGTAAACGTGTACACCCTAGGCTGCAGCAATGCTTAACATCAGGCAGGCTGTAGTCAAAAGTAAACCTATCCCACGTAAAAAAAACAATTAGCGGGCTTATCACCTAAAGTGATCTCTTTCGGGCAACCTTAGTAAGAAAGCGGTGATAGAGATCGGTTTGGCCGGTGGCGTACAGATAAATGTTTATTAAGATTGTTTTTTTTTTGTAAACTTATACTGTCCCCCTCCAAGGCAAAGGTTTCTCACGATTCTCTATACACTAAATACTACAATATTGATGTAAAGATATTTAAAGTATTTTCAATTGTAATTTGTTTCTAGTTTTTACAAAACATTTGTTCTTTAATTGCAGAGAAAATATTTCAATGCATGTAACAAAAACTAATATAACCACAATTTCAGTTACACCTTATTAAAATTACCTCAAGCATATTAACATTGAAAAACATTATAGAGATGTGTATACAGAACTCTTTGATCCTAAATCCACAAACACTTGATTGTTATTTTCTGATGTGCACCGAAACTTTGTCAAATAAATAAGGTTTAATTTGATAACCAACGTGGCCCTAAAAGGTTTTCAGGGCTTAATTTATTTTTAGTTTGCTTCACTTGTTTCTCGCTAATTAGTTACGCACACAATTATGTGCTCTATTTTTATAAAATTAAGGTAGGTCGCTACCTTAAATATTTCAGTATGAACACATAATAATATGTTTAAGGAAAAATTGTATTAAGAATATAATAAATCATACTCGTGTATGTATTAAGGTAATTATGATTATCCTGTGTGTGTACATATATCTACGTATCAACATAGTCGTATCTAATTTCTTATGTCTCAGAGTTCAAAATATCTTGTTTATAAAATATAAAATTTGTATCTAATTTTACAACCGATATGAAAAACAAATAGCTTTTTATTTGTGTATGATTGGAGTTTTCCAGCATTCTTGTTTGAAACACAAGATGGCATTACCTTCTGCCACAAAATCACTCATGAGACCATTGCTTTGAATAGCTAAATACTGGATACTTGATAACTGACGAGATTTTATAGAAAAAAAAGCACAGTATTATTTTAATCGTAATTGAAAAAAGCCAACGTTCTCGTTTTAGGGCTAGCCCGCAATCAGTGGATTCGTTTGACGTCCCAACAGACTCGAATAAAGCAGAACCATCCTATTTATAAAACCGATTTACTTCGCTCAAAACGTGTACACGCCGTAGATGTGTTAAGAAGAAGACGAGACAAAATCCTCATTTAAAATTTAAATGCCACGACTCCTTCCAGACCCTTCCATAGTCTCATTTGTCTCTGTAATATTTTTTGCATCAATAGGATCAGTCATTTGAGCGTGAAAAAGGCACAACCGTAGTCACGAACTTTCAACGTTCCTTTTTAAAATGTGACGGAGATAAATGTTATGTGATTTCTATATGCCATGAGTATACATAGTAAACTGACAAAGACTAAGTCAGCACGATATTTTTTTTATATTTTAAGGCGTTACAATCGAACATGTGAAAATGGTCATATACAAATCTCTTCATTATTAGGGGTCTCAGTGAAATAATTGTTACATGATCGATCCACGAGTAAAAATCTCTCTGTTTCCAACCCAATAGTTTTCCAATATAAATAAAAGTTGGTTCGTACGGTGATGGTAAGCGCAGGCGGGACTATTGCTTCTAAACTTTCCGATTGGAATAATTTTGAAACCGTAAACAGTACCACTGTAGCTTTTGTAAAACAGGACGAGTTATATTCGTCGTAGAAGGAGATAGGATATCAAGGCAGAGAAAAACAGTAGGTTTCACTTCACAATAATATTTGATTGCCGAAAATTTGTCAGTAACTTTTTTTGTTTCTTCCCTAACGATTATTATTATTGTCAAACACAAGAAATCCATGCAATTTCAAGTAAAAAAACAAAAAAAAAGTTCATTATTTGTGCAACCTTGTTTGATCAGAGATTTCTTGCCTAAGCGATAATATTCTCTATAATATTGAAACGTTTTATTGTATTTGTAATCGCCATTTTAACCGCACTTGAATTAAATAATATGTCTATTTTTTATCTAACCAGATTTGCACTTGACCTCAAAGTTCACGAAGTCATTTACATTGCAAAAGACCGGAGTCAATGGTGCATGTGTTGTGCGGGAAAAAAGGATTACAACCCCCAGCAATGAGGAAAACAACGCGAGGAGGAGGAGGATTTAATGTCATCCTTCCATCCTTTAACCAATCTGTTCGTTCGTTCAGTTGAAACGTAAGTTGTAATCCATTTTTCCTTCACTAGTACAAGAACGATATAAATAGAGATCAACCATCCAATCTATCCTTACCTTCACCAAATTCTATTACCAAATCAGCCGCCGTCAAAGAAAAACAATCGAGATATCAGAAGGGTCACATGTATTGAGCAAACATACCTAATTCTCTATAGTTTACCTTAGGCCTAACAAGTTCGTGTTATTATTGGAAAGTGAACCCAAACTTTTGTTGGCGTAATTAAGCGAGGGAAAAAATTGGTATACGCAAGTCAGGGGTTTTTGAAGCAGCGCGCATGCGTGGGGCGAAATTATAGGGAGCGGTGTAAGAGGGGGAAGAAAGCGGTTTTGGACTCAATAAATAAATTCCTGTGAATAAAGTTTAACTAATTGCATACTTTGTATAATAATAATTAATATTGCACCAGTGGTTTGGAAACTCTCAACAGTAGATATAGCCAGTATGAAAAATTAACTAGGTACTAAATATTTATTATTCAAGTAAATATGTATGTATCATTACAAGTTTATATTTAATTTTGAATTATAAAACAATCAAAATTACGTTATTTGCACACAGTTTATTAAAACTTTTGAAACTGCGTTCAGCATCACAGATACCTCTGATTTGGGAAGATATGGGTTTTTACGTTGTAAAAAAGTATACAGATATTTATCTTAGATAGAAATATGATATAAGCGGAAAAACACGATATATTTCTCCAGAGTTTCATTTACAACGGATTTCCGCAAAGTAACGCCTGATTCAATATCTTAGAAATATGATTCTTATTTCTCATACCTTATCCCACACAGTGCGGGTGATTGTACCTCACCAAGGGTCCTAAGAGGGAAAGGGATGCAAACATTAATAGTTATTTTAAGCATATAACAATTAACACTACCCTCGGTAAATATGCAAACTGCGTTAGAATAAATACGGACGTAGAAATATTAGTAAAGGTCTAATAGAGTATTTAACTTAACACCCTTCTTTTATAATATTTAGCCATATTTGAATTTGATGGTAAGTGAGAAAGTTAAATGTTTTACTTGCTTCATTAAAGTACACATTAGGATAAGTTAGCTAAGCAAACATAAGCTGGCACATAAAAAGAGAGGCCTATACCCAGCAATGAATTAAGTAATAAAAGCTTTAGACAACAATGATGATGAGTAACTATGGAGAAATTATTAATGATGTGTTTTATATACCTTCTTTTTTGGACTAACGTTACACGAAACGCCGTCACGCCGCCGATAAAATATGTGTATACTGTAAAGTTAAGGATAAAATTATTTAGTAATTTGTCATATCTCAGTCCAAATAAACTTGTTATTATTAATAATGTTGAAATAATCATTATCGTTACCCAAATTTCGTCCTGTTAAGCAATTAAATATATATTTTACACAGCAGCCTTCACAAAACTACGATAAAGAAACTTAAATAACATGAAATTAATGTCGTCAATGAATTACGGCTCACACAGAAGTAATAGAGACAATGATTTTGTATAAATGTTTGCAGAAACCCTAAGACCTGTACTCAAATGTTCATTTAAAACTTTAGAATCCAATATAAAATACACATAAAGATACCCGATTTAAAGTAACAAATGTATAAGAACACGCAAAAACTTTCGAATCCAATTATTTTAGTTTGTACTCGCCATAATATTTCGAGTGAAGAATGCAGAAAACGAAAAAAAAAGCGAAAATGCAAAACATTTCGCCCATTTCGCATAACTCAAATAAAACACACTCCGAGCCAATTTCATTAGAAAATGTTTTGGATTCTTAGCGCAAACAACGCTCATGATTTTCTACTAGTTACAATTTGGAATCGTTGCTAAGATACACTTTAACTTTTAAAGTAAAACATTTACTCGAACATAATTTTACACGTAAACAAGTTTTATCAAAATTTTGTTCGGGATAAAATAATAGAAATTCACGAGGCGTTTTCTTGCGCCTACGGGGCTTGAGGCGCGGGGGGCTCTACGGCAGTCGTAGCTTGAGCGTAGCCCGTAGCGCACGCTACGCCGTAGCCCCTCTACGGACCCGCGGTGGCATTCTGATGTGCTCGCGTATGCCTGCGACCTGACACGGGCCTGACTAGTGTGTGTGATATATGTACGTACTGCATATATATGTAACAGTGTTGTGACAGTGCAGTGTAGTGTGGATCATATCTCGCTGAAGGTAAATAAAGACTTCGTTTTGTACATAGGAAATATACTCTGCAACTGAATCTCTGGATCGATTCCGTTAATAGATTCGGGTTTCGGATTGTGACCTTTGGCGGCATTTTCGTGGACCTACTACATAGATATAACTTTATAGAGAACTTCATAGTGTGATACGCACCTAGTTATACATATATACATCTTGTATGAGGGTATGGAAACATATTGGGGTCCTATACTAATATATTATTGACTTAGGATGGACCTTTCCAAAGGTTTGATACAGGATATCCGGCTTTAGAGTAATGAATTCAGTATTTTGTGAGACTGTTAAATATGTGGAATCCCAACTCAAAATTAAGATGAAGTTGTTAATTTTCAGACCTTGTTTTCAGCTTTAACCGGGACATGTTCTTGTTAAGTATTTAATGATACTCAATATTTATAGGATTTACATAAGACTAGTATCCTTCTACAGGCTTTTAAATTTTAGGCGGCAACGACCTGATGGTATCTTATTAGTAGAACTAGTGGACGCCCGCGGCTTCGCTCGCATAACCTTTGAGATAATAAGTACCTTCTGACACTTCTAAGAACTCATACGCTAAAAATCATGACGTTCCGTTCAGCCGTTATTGTGTTAAAAGCATTTAAATAAACACAAACAGATAATTGGAAAAAAAAATCTTAAAACTGCTGAAACGTGTTCTGTTATGGATTAAAATTACACCCAAACATTTTTTTTTATTATCTCCTTCGTTCAAATTTTTGTTCCTCTTCATCTTTATTATATGTATTATAGGTGATACAATCAAAATGAGTCCTAATATTATATGACATTTTGACTGCTAGGTTTTGTGAGAAATATAACGTATTTAATATTAAATGTTAATTTATTGAATTTATATAAACAGACTCATCTTGCGAAAACGAGATTGTCACTAAATGTTTAAATTTAAAAATTTTTAAAATGATAGTCATCATCGTTGGTATCTATTTATAGTAATAAAACTGATTTTCGAACGTTTTTTTTAATAAAAAAAATTAAGATTTATATAATAATAATAATAATAATAATAAATATTCCGGGACATTGCACACAACGCCATCTAGCCCCACACTAAGCTAACGCTAATGAACGGTTAGTCTACATGCTTTAATCAATGTCATTTATTTTATTTACCTTTGAGCCTTTTTGAAAGGTTATCCAAAAAGTAAGTAAAAACGTAGTATTGTTCAATAAAAAGACTCTAGTTCTATCATTTTTTTTATGACTAACATCTTATTAAAGCATGCTCGTATATAACTTTATACGTTTATCCATTTATACGTATCATGAAACACAGATATCTACAAAAGCCTATTTTTATCAAGCTCCTGTCACAGTGAAATACTCATAACCATATTTGAAGCCTCCCCGAGGGCCCTTGGAACCTAGATTCGGAGCAATTTCAAGTATTCTAGACTCTTGAGGCACTTACGGCGAACATAAGTAAAGAAAATGTTAGACTTAGGAGACGGAATTTTGGGAACTTTGCTAAGGAATAGGTATGTAGGTACTTAGTTATAGTACCTACTTGTATGTTTCGTTATATGTGTGTGTTACTTAGTTGGAAATACTTACTACCTACTACTTTAGTGTTTATGTGAAATCAAGTTTTATGTCGTACTTACCGTATATTTTATTTTTATGTGTGAGTGGCAAGCTCAGGTAAAAGGAGAGATATGTTTTGTCTTCTAATCTATGGTTTTCTCCATCAAGGATAAAACAGATTATTTTATTTATGTTGTTTTATATTTAAACTAGCTGTGCCCGCGACATCGTCCGCGTGGAATAGTTATTTTAGGCATCATATTTATTTTTGCAAACAACCTCTTCAGCTTTATAAATTATAGCTATTACCCGTTTATGCAGCGCACGCCACGGAAGCCCTCAAAGATGCATATTTTTTCCCCGTTTTTTCCACATTTTCCATTGTTTCTATGCTCCTATTAGTTGCAGCGTGATGTTATATAGCCTAAAGCCTTCCTCGATAAATGGTCTATTCAACACAAAAAGAATTTTTCAATTCGCACCAGTAGTTACTGCGATTAGCGCGTTCAAACAAACAAACAAACTCTTTAGCTTTATAATATTAGTATAGATGTTTCGGGTTGGTACATGAATATTATTTGCCACAATAAATGATTTTTTTTCTTTCTAAAATAATTTTCTGTAAAAACAACCAATTTGAAAATATATTCGTCATCGTCAGGCAAAATTAAAATGGGATTGAACGAAACAACATAAATAACGGAGCGGAAAATTACGAGAGAAATCTAAACGTCGGGCATATTTCACAAATTAAAAAAATATCCTAACAATTTATAGCCACGGGGGACTCCCGATAAAATGTTTACCGACGAACAGAAAAAATGCTAAGGCGGGCTACATACGTACAGCCAGCCGTGGATAAAGCTATTTTTATACTACTTACTTACTTGGTTACAAAAAGCGATTATTTCCTCCTTTCTCTATTACTATTCGTATTCTATCTCTCTTAATTAATCTTTCTTTATGTGAAGAAAACTTAGAAATGCCGAAATATTTCTTGTCTTATTGTAGTTGATTTATGTGTGAGTAGGATTAACAATACTGTATGAGGTTTTCTTTCTAAATACACTTACCTTCATATCAAATTTCTATAACATTACGACATATGTCTAGAGAGCAAAACCATTTGATCGACAACTACAAAAAATAATTCATAATATATAATTAAAAAGTTTTTAATCAACTCTCTTATATAATTATTTAACGTCAGTCTTTAAAAGGAGACCAACATTACAACATTTAAGTTTTTCTCAATGAATTCACGAAATGTTAAACAAATTTTTGAATCAGTCTGTTTTTATTGCTTTTAATAAAATTATACAATCCTATCGAAAACTCCAAGGTCAAGACCAGCCATTACTTGAAAGGCGTCACCGTCATTCTCTGCGGCAGAGGTATGGCAAAGCACTTAGCTACACTGAATTATAAATGTAGCATCCCTTGATTCGCAATTCGGCGCGTCCCCCGAGGCATCGCAGAATAATCTCGAATGTCGTGGATTGCCTTTATTTTTCTCTGACTAGGCCTTCAGGAGTTGAACAAGGCTCTTTTGTAATGTTGCGATGGATGAAATATGCAGACGTCAGATTGTTGTTTTTTTTTGTAAGTGATGGTAAAATAATAGACAAAAATTAACTGTGAATTTAATCTTTGTACAAGTAAAAGTTGAACGAATTGTCATTTAATAACATTGGTTACCGCTCAAACTTTGATACGATGTAAGTCGAATCAACCCAACCATTTCTCTTGTTTTTTTATTTCTCTTACGACTTTTCAAACATGCAGTTTATAAGTAAATATAAACTGCATTTTTTAAAACACTATATTTAATCATAAACTGTGATTACCGTGGAATCAGTAAATAAACCGGGTTTAATTCCAACAAATCTCATGGATACGTTGCTTTTTTTCAGCTTAATATTACCAACAATTTAATTCCCTAAACTATCGAAACCACAACAAAATAATTAGCACCTCTCACCAAAGTAACCTTTTGTTACTAGTACAAAAACTTTCAGTAATTTTGCTGAACTTTCCGCCCCGTTCCGGTCTAGATTAACGACCTAACAGAACCTAACAAATAAAAGCTGAAACTTTAAAGGAGCCTAGACACAATCAGCCAGCGTTGCTTTCAAACAATTGGAATGAACTGGGCTTTCTCTGACCATTTTTCTGTCTCTCTTTGGGGTTCTGTGCTTTTGTTTAGTGGATAAAGCTAAATGTAAATTTAATTAAGTAGAGTATTAACGGTTTTTCATGAAAAACGTACAAGATCTTAGTTCCAATCAACCATAAGATCCAATTGAATGGTTTTAATCTGATTATAAATATATGGCTCTGTGCAATGAAACAAACACAATATGGACATACCTTAACTATTTTATTGTTATGTTGTGCAAAGACTTAATAGCTTTTTAGTAGTACCGAGAAAATAAATATTGAAAATCCAATTACATACTCGTTTACTTTCCTAAAAACATTGCCATCCAGGTCTTACTATGTTTTATTTGTAATTAACCAAATCAAATTGGTTTTAATTGTGAGGATTCTTTTATCAATCAACTGATCAAGTTTTTCTATAATTCCTGAAGAACCATGTCTCAATCGTCTCTCACACACTTATCCGTGTATTTTTTTCGGTTGTCCTTTATAGAAAAAGGTTCGTTTTGTTCTGTATTTCTTTGTGATTTCACGGGTAATGATTCGGGAACTTGTTTGCGTAGTTTGATTAGAGCTCAGCAATAAAACTTGTATAGATAGAAGAGAGAGCTAAAGTTCTCTCAAAAGTCACCCTTGGGAGGGTTTAGGCACTTTTAGCTGTTTCGTGGTCCATACGGCGAAGAACTTACACTGATTTATTTTGTTTAGTACGGTTAATTGGTAAGAACACACAAAAAACTTAACGTACAATTTTGCACCTGACTGGAAAAGATCGTAGTTTCTAATGAAATATACGTAGATATACATTTTTTTTCACAAATAGGCTTACGTTTGACTACAGCCTGCCTGATATTAAACACCACTGGCATCTAAGATGAAGCTTGCTTGCCTAGAAGAAACCTATTTACTCTAGATATACATAGATTTTTAATCCTGCTGTTCTAGATTAATGTCACTCATTTTTAAAGTTAAAAACTTGGATAAATAAACAGTTTTATTTACTTACAAACTTCGCTACCTGGGACACAGATAATAAAAGTTAATGAGTTACGAAGAGGTACTACAAGTTTGTAATTATTGTTTAGTTAGTGTAAAGTAAAATGTGCATTGCATGCAATTAATGTTTAGTTTCAAATTAATGAATGTTTCATCAACCAACTAACAATAATAGGACTGAATTATTAATGACTATTAAATTGCTGCGTACGTATAAAAAGCTTGTTAGTGCTTTTGCAAACAAATTAAAGTTTCATATTCGAAACTTTTGAACAACAAATAATTAGAATAATTCCCTTTAATTGATGACATGCATGCCAATTCGGATTTCCATGTAATTTGCATAGCTTTAGCAACAAATTCGTATTATTAAGCTGCACGAGTGACGCGACGTAATTATAGAAGCTCTAAAATTATGGCTTGCATTTGGCGTGTTTCATACGTGCTTAGCTGGCTATTGGTGGAAATTGGAATTTAGGAAATTTTTATAAAGTTTTCTATAAATAGATAGATAGAAGATAGATAGAATATTCTTTATTGTAACAGACGAAATAACAATAAAATACAAAGAAATAGATTAAACATAACTTATACTAGTGCCACAAGTGGCGGCCTTATCGCTAAAAGCGATCTCTTCCAGGCAACCATTGGACGGACAGAAATGAATAAAAGATAACGGAGGACGTGGTTTAAATAATTTGTGTAAAAATAAATTAACTAGTATTTTGCATTATGCTCGACTACCAATTGAAGCATTGTTGCAACTTATGATCTGAAGGGCACGTGAATATTCTGTTACCTCCTAACTTAACATTTTCTTTGTGGCACTGCAAGTTACTCATTGCTAAAAAAACGACATTGTTCTGTCCAAACGAACTTACTTATTTGTGTTACTTTTTGTGAACACTTTCATATTAATATTTTTTTTTATATCTGTATGATATTACCCTTAACACAATTGCTTGATTATGCTTGACGTACAAACAACAAACAGCCTACTCTACTTAAAAAAAGAGAAAACAACTAATTCGTTCTCATTAAAATATTGCCCCTTACCCTACATACAGTACGCTATTGACTACACACGTAAGTACATAAAATTAAACATTATATTAAAATGCAACCACATTAAAATATGATACGATTTTCCAAGTTGAGCGTGCTAATTTGCCGTCTGGTTATATCTGTGCTCGTGAAATCAGCTCTATTTACGTTGTGGGGCATCACAACAATGGCCGACGCGGACGGGAGAAACGGCGCGAAAGCACCTCGTACTGAATGGTACCGAGGATGAGAGGAGATATTGTGAAGATGATGTTAGACCAGATAAATGCAGTTTTTAGTCCGATTCACAAAGTAGATGAGGTTATCTTTTAGGTTAACTATCTGGAATTCATTTGGAACCTGATAAAACGATATGTTAGTAAGCTATAGATATTTGATTTTGTATATTTTTTTCTATTTGTTACCTCAGACTTATAAATTGCATGTACTAGATTTCACAAAGACTGGATTCTCACTTGGCTGTTCTGAGCATAGGACCCACTTGCATAACGGCTTTTAAACATACTTAGCCGTTTTTTACTATCCAACCCGGTCACAATATCTGTGCACCTGACCTCGTGACGTCATATCGGCGGTCTGGGTACGGTGTGAAAAAAAAGATTTTTCGAGAAATGTGGAGGTAAGAAAAAATATGAATGCTACCCGTACTGTCGCACCGGGGAGTGCGCGGAGAGGTGACAGGGGAAGCAGCAGAGTGCACCTCGCCGCATTCCAGCGAGGTGCACAGATATTCTGACCGGGTTATACAGATTAACATTGTGCTGCGTCTAACAGAATACATTTTTATCGATTTTTTGTAGAAATTATGACGTGTTTAATCACGAACAGATGATATTGGAATTTTCACTTTATATTTATACGCTTGTAATAGTTTAGTTCAACAAAATTTTAGAGTCAGTGTAAACCAATATCAATATAGTATACTTATTTACACTAATTAACAGCTAACTTTTACTAATATAACCAAAATTCCCATACACCAGTTCTGTCTGTACTATACCACCTCCGCGCGCACTATGCCGACAATCCGCGGCTCCGTCCCTGCGCCGACATTTTGCGGTAATGTTCTAATGCAACTGACGTGAGATATCGCGCCCCGTTTATTTGTGCCTTGTTGCTCGCCGGCCTCTGAATTACATCGGATTCTGAATGAGATTTGAATGGATAGGGTTTGACGGTCGAATGTTTGGCGAATGGTGGGTTTGTTTAATTAGCGGTGGTTGATTGTTGATATGTTGACGATAGAAAGTGAGAAAACCAATAGGGTGCTACCGTGGTTTTCATTCTTTACCGTACATGTTTGATCAATAATAATCGTTTAATAATAATCGTTCATTATGCTAAATATACAATGTATGTACGTAAAAATACAATGACTCTTACATAAACTTACTTTAGGTAGTACATCTTCGGATAACTTCAATTCTAATGAAGACTAGAACTCGAAGTGAGTAACAGGTTTCAAGTGTGGTAGAAGCGCCCGTAGTAGCAGTTGGTGGAGGTAATTTCATGTGATTACCAATGTTAAGCAATTGTCGAGGCGGTCAGTCTTTGGATGGGGGCCCAAAAAGTGGCATCCCATTTCGCGGGTTGAATGATATGATAAATTGTAGGTGCCGGCTGATTGCCATCGTACGGAAGTCTTTCAAGTGTACATTAAACTCATCATAGTCTAATAAATTTCGTCAAACTTGCGATCCAGTTTCACAAGTTACTAAAGTTTTCGTTACACTACATTCTTTTGGTCATATTTACCTTCATAATATCCTGTATAGTTTAAAATAAATCTCCTGCGAGTACCACCACTATAAAAACCGTCACCTTTTTGCTGCAGGTAGTACCTGCTGTTTGAAGCGAGGCCATTAACAGATTGCCGGAGCTT
The DNA here is from genome assembly GCA_964023185.1 of Macaria liturata. Lineage (NCBI taxonomy): Eukaryota > Metazoa > Arthropoda > Insecta > Lepidoptera > Geometridae > Macaria > Macaria liturata. Next base: position 1,209,623 of record OZ026809.1, read on the forward strand.
TTGCCATCAGTCCCCTGATAGAGAGCTTCGAGCTTCAAAGGGAAAACAACTGCGATTGAATTGTGCTTTGTGGCATCATGTCAGCCTAAGAATATAGGTTATAGATTTTTTTTTATCAAATTGAATAAGTTTTTTTGCACTAATAATATCGTGCTAGTAACATAAAACTAGTAATATAAAATTGTTGCATAAAGTATTTTACCGATAGGCGTAGAAATATACATAAGTTTTAATTTATAGTACCTCAGAAGAATATAGATATTTGAATTAAACATCATTTGTTAATTGTTGTTGAAATAAGATAATTAGAATTATTTTTTCATAAAAATTGTAGTGAGTGTTTGCTAACTGACTTAATTAACGCTTATACACGTGACATAGTGACACTCTCAAATAAGTGACACTCTCACTCAAATAAGACTATCAGAATAAATCATTTGAAGTATGGAAAAAATACATTTTAATCTTTACTTTGCTTTTGAGCATATATTTACCAACCACTCAAAATCTATCCTTCTAAGTCATGACTATTGAACCTCCTTTAAGCCATCAAAGATCCCCGTTTAATTTTTAGTTAGTTTAGTTTGCAACTAATAAATTAATACGCCTTCTAACGAGGCCTTCGGGAGGCATTCCCGGAGTTACGACTTCGGCAACATTTGCATAACGCGGTTACTTGGTTAGGTTTTCGTTATTTAGCGGGAAGTGAGTGCCGGGGCTTGGGCTAAATGAGACTCCTCGCTTGCTTGAGAGTTATTAGATGAATATGCTTGGGAATGTTTGGTCTACGGGAATCCTTTCCTTTTTATGGTACAATGTTCTTTACACGCAGCACGTAAGTTTTGAACTATAAACGATTATTATTTACAGCCGAAACTTATGCGAACCATGGTTGCACTCATATGTATGTCACTTAACCAAGACCTGACTTCTTTTGTTACTTCTTCAATTCTTAACTTTGGTAATTACGTGAAAATACTATTGATCTTCAGCTTACCTTACAGTAAAGTTATTTATTTAAAAATATGATAATGCTATTATAAAAAAACTTGTAATAGAGAAAAGATTTCTTTATTCGTGCGACGCATATGGACGCCCTGAATCAATTTTTCAGCTGCAAGATGAGTCGACGACATAACATCTGTCGCAGATTAAATCTGGATGAGAATAACTCAAGATTGAAACTGAAACATATCAAGACAGGACTATACCCAGCACTGGGAAGAAAACGGCTGCAGATGATGATGATGACGCCTTAATGTTGTCCTTTACTGCATTAAGGAACTCGTATCTATACATCATGTATGTGTCCTAAAATTAACATAAAATACAAATTACAACCTCTCACAGAAAAATATTACAAAAACATTTAAAACACCCTAAATCAATAAACAAAAAAAACTATTCATTCTCAATTTCCCAACAGAATGAGTTCAAAACATCCAGTTTACATAATTAATTACGAGTATGTTAGTTTGTAGTGGTTTAGCTCCGTTGTTTTGCGCTTCAGACCGTTATACGTTCACCATCTGCATGTCTGCATTCAAATTATATTTTGTCACGAATATTTAAATGCTTTTTCAAAAGGCGCGAGTGTAAGGCGTGACAGAGGAGAGTTTCAATCAGGTATTTTACATGAATTGATCGGTGTAAAATGTTATACTAATGCATAGTGAAAAATCATCTTTTTTCGAATCTTCTTCGTAAATAGTCTTAAATCAGTTTTGTGTAAGCAATTATACAATATCACAGCATATGCTACTTTGGATGTATATTGTCAAGGTTAAAAAAACTCAACTTCAATCATTGACAAATACTCAGTGTCAATTTTTCCCAATTTAATCAAGGTTTTTATTTTCGGTTGGTTTCATTTTCGACTGCAAATGTTCCGAATTTATAAACAACTGAACCAAAACGTCTTGTAACATAAAGTGTATCTTCAAAATAATTAAAGTGCCATTTTCATGGCAGACATTGTATCCTAGCACGCGAGGCGGCATTACTCGAAATGTTGTCATATTTTATTTGAAACACTCATGTAAGTTCTATCATGACTGAAAATGGTAATTTTACATTTTGTTTGTGATAACTCCTTGCTTTTACGTGTACTCTGACAGCGCCATCTGGTGTTTTATTACACTTAGAAATTAAACATTTTCATGCTGGTTATTATAAGGTATTCATAAGAATTTCAGTTTAATGGTTGACATGTAACGCATGATATTATAGTAATAGATATGACGTGTAACTTATGATGTTTGTTATCAATAAATGTTTTGTTTTTTTCTCATGCAAGATAGTTTTTCTTAACAAAATTAGTCGCTTGTAATGTTTAAGCATTGTCTACAGTGCCCCTAGTTTGAGTTTGCACAATACCAAAACGACGAGACGTATCGTGTAAACTCAATACCTCAAGTTTTTCGTAAAATCGGTACCTCGAGTTCACTTACTGTGATACGTGTAGTATTGCGTTTACACGATGTAGGATGTCATATCGTTCATTCGAACTTTTTTATCTATCATAGTTTGTCTATGCTTCTCGGCTGAAAAGATAAGACTTTCTCTTTCTGTCACGTAGAAAAATAAGAGATAAACAATTTGCCGCCATTTGTCTATATTTGACGTATTTCATACTGTTTCCGGTGTTGTTGGGAACTTTATAAACTCATTTATTTTTGAATGTTTGGGTGGTTAGTGGCTTTGGTCACCTGTGTAATAAAACAACTTATCGCTTCGTATCGCGCAGAGTACCTACCTAAAACATATTGAATTAAAATTATAGGTTATGTAAAATATGTTTTAAACACGTATTAAGTACCTTAGTTTCCATAGAAACTCGTTGAGAGTCTTTGAGGTACAGTTTTAAAATGCTACAAACATAGTTAAAACCGTCCTTAGAGAGGCGGTATCTCTGGACAAAATGTGTGTCCGATATACGACTTGGAGACATAAAACTACGTCTCTAAGTGATTTCCTGCCGTTCTTCATCGCGGCAGGCAGCTTCTTCGTCGTCTACAATCGCCCACGCAAGGTAATTTCGTCCAAACATAATATTTTCGGTGAAAATAGTCGCGTCTCACTGAATATTTTTCAGTGAGTAACAAAACGAAAACTTTGTAGTTTCCAAAACGTTAGACTACATGAAAGCTGTCAAATGTGACAAAAAACTACCACTCATACTGCCAAAACGGCCAAAATCGTTCCAAATCATTCACTTGGCTCACGTAAAAAGTTTTGGTTTATGAAAACTTTTGCCGATTGGCACTCGTGGTACCGATTAGTTTCAAAAGTATCCGCTAGAGGGCTTATTTTTTAAAGTGTATGGAAATTTACCAAAACTTTTTTCGTGCAAGTTTACTATTAAAACTCATACTAGAGGTACTGATAAAGTAATCATCATCATCATCATCAGCACTCATTATTTTTGATCTGTTATTTGATATGAATGATGAAACAACTATGATGGATGATTGATACGGAGCACTCACACGATGGGTCTTAAAATCTAAAACTTGATATGTCATACAACTGACTATACTGATCTCTTTACTAACTTTATATGAATCATGGATCATGTAGTTGTCCCAATAAATAAATTTTGAATTGAATTTATAAATAGGTTAATTAGAAGAAGTTATTATAGGTAGTTTATTAAGCCGCAAATGTTTTCTTATTATTATACGTTCTTAGTATTATAAAGATTTATATTATTTCATGTTACTGCAAGTGAAATGCACTTGTGTAAAATATATCATTATTTCTAAATGAGTAGTTTTACTCTTAATAGTTTTTTCGTGACACATTTATTCTGTGGTTTTACTGACGCTCCCAGTTTCAGTTTGTGTATAATAATGGCCAGTACCGATTAAGGGGCCATAAATAATATTGAAGGCAACGATTAATTCCCGGCGGGCTTGCGAACACACAAACTGTCATTAAATAACAAATTATTCCTTGTTCCACGTGTAAAGCTATATTTACATGTAGTACAGATCATTTCGACAGCTTTCATACTTTTCTTTATTGAGATTTACTTCATTTGCGCATGTCATCTACAACTCATTAGTATAAGTAAATACATTTTGATTTGGCTTGTTAGTACAAGGAAATTAATGTTTAAATTCATTGAATCTTTTCTAATGATTCTATTTGGCGTTGAACTCGAAGCTGGTGGTAGCAAGCTGTAGATATAACAGACATATCTCTTGATGGTTGTAAAAAGTAATAAATAAATCTGTAATAGATGTATTAAAAACTAGCTTGTTTTTTTTCTAGGGTTAATAGGCATTTTCTAGGCAAACGTGTTACAATCTAGGCTACAGCAATGCCTAAAATCAGGTTGGCTGGAATCAAATCCATCCCATGTAAAAACAAAACTCGCAAATGATATAGATAATATACAAACCCATGAATACAAATTGTTTATTATGCAAGAATAAACACAGTTAGTATTTCGATTTGTATTATTGTACAGGAGTTTTAAAAACTAACCAAGAATGTATGAGACGCCGGTAATACCTCCCAAATCAAGCCTGTATAAAGCTGTCAAGTCATAATTGACGGCCATTGATGGCTAATTAATGAGCTTAGAGAGAACTGAAGACAACTAATCAACATTACTGGCTTCACTGACTTACTGGCTTCGGAAGCGGTTTGATTGAAAATGTAAAGTTATATAACTTATTGGTGGTGAGGTTTATATTGTGTTTTTTTTTTGTCGTTTTATGATAAAAAGTAGCTTATGTTATTTCAGGGCATTATATCACCTTTATATGTAAACTCGTTGACCGGTTACTCAATTTTAACGTGAAAGAAGAACAATAATTAACAAACCAAGAAAACATCAGTACTATTTGCGAACAGAACATTTCACAGACACATTTCTTATCAGGTCACTATTTGTCATAGGTACCTTTATAAACATTAGTCAGAATTGGCTTCTGAAGTTTAAAAACTTTAAACATTATAGGGATTGCTATTTTCATAGTAAAATAGATAGATAGTAAACTTTATTATAAACACCAACATACAGAAAAAAGGACAAATACTATAATCTACCAATCTGAGCTATTTTAATTAATCATAATTAAACCAGAAGCTCATAATTACAAGTACATATTCACAGAGAGTCCAGACCAATAAATCCGCGATATGTTTTCATAAAGTTAAAATATCTGCTCCAGGTTCTGTATGTGAGGGTAAAGTTTAAACTGTTTCAACAATGTACGGGTGCTGCAGTTGTTAATGTATCGCTTAATTGTTCAGATAAAACTTGTTGTTGAAACTCGAACTTAAAACCGTAAAAGTTATGTTTTGAGTAGGTAGTTACTTTGTAATTGATAAGTCTCAAGAGTATTTTCCTCTTGAAGTTTTAGTTTGCGCAAACAATGTAGGTGAATTAATCCCACCGTTTACAACAAATTATTTTATCGCTCAATTTATCCTCAGATTTAAGTGTCTATAATATGATACATTTAATATTTGGAAAATATGAATCACTGCACAAATTATTTGATACCCGCATAAGCCAATTAATGATTTAGGTCGGGTGTAAAGCACATTGCGTTACAATTTAGTTATTGACTTCATGGACAATTAAGTAATCTTTAATTTTTATGATGGTTATCAAACCACATATAGACTTTAATTTAAGTAACATCAATTTAGAAAGTAGCTTTTATTTTCTACATTAAAAAAATACACCTCACATATAAAAAAAAAATACATCAATTTTAAATTCTAAAACATCACACGTTCACCTAACTTATTCCCAGCTTGGTAATCTAAGCAACTGACTTCCAAAACACTGCAACATAACCTACTAGCCTGGAACTTTCTAAATACCGTTTGAGGCATAACTTTGTATGCAATACTTCTATACGTGTGAACATTTGCAAAGAATGTTTGTGGCTAGCCGAGAATCAGTCCTGACTGGATCAAAGCCGTTTCAACTAGATACGGACTTTCAATGGGACTAGATGTTTGTTTGTTTGTTTATGTTAGGAAATTTGGTATTCGTGTTGGGTTTAAATTGTTTTTTTTTGTGAGATAAATGTTTTAGTATCAATGTTGTCTGATTCACACTCAGCACCAGAGTGGGCAGGGTAGAAGAAGAATTTACTCTCAAACAAAATTATTAAAATACTACATTTTGGCTAAATTAAGGTTGTTGATTTAAACAGTTATGTAGTTGACTACAATGATCTTTACTAGAACGACACTCGTTACAGCAGAAATTTTTGCAATTAAACACGGTCCTGTAAAAAGTTAGTTTATACAGAGTTATAGAAATATTGAGAATATAAATATGAAAAATAAAGTAACATTTTATGCTTCCCGTAAGTATAAAATGTAATGTTATGTAATATTTGGTTTTTCATTACAAATTCTGTCACTTTTTCTTACATGAAATGGGTTCGCGCTTGACCATAATTCGTAAGAAAAGTAACTCTAGTTGTTATGTTTCGTAGGGCCCGTTAGGACTGAGGTAGGCCTACGGAAACCGTGGACTAAGAACAAAACAGAGCTTGCTAAGGAGTGAATCGCTTGCCTGCGAAACCCGCCCCCTCCGAGACGAAGGGACATCGTAGTAGATTTTAGTCGGTAATGAAGTCTCATCAGTTCCGAGCCCGAGATACACCCACAATATCGTTTTTGTTTTTTTTTTTCGCTAGAGTGAAATCTTTACAAGTAGATCCCCGACCATGAATGGGGACATGATTTGGGTATGTGAGATTCCTACTTACTAAAACCCTGGTGATTTTAACTTGAAGCGCTGGGATTTCAATAGGAATACAACCAGAAAATCCCCAGCATTATGTTAGTGAAGACCATTATGTTAGTGAGATAATTTAATGGTGATGGTAACTTGGTTGTCAAATATTACACTATCCAGTACAAAAAAACGAAGAATTTTACAAAAACCCTGTATAGCAACGTTCAACGGACGAAATTAAAGTAGTGCTCTCCTGAACTCCAGAGAGTACCTACAATTTTATGTCTCAGTCTGGATATTAACATTTTTGTAATTTTCCTTTGTAAATGGAATATGTAAATTGATGTTGCTTATTAAAGTTTTTTCGTTAAGAAAATATAATTCTTCCAACTAAAATGTGTCTCAGAGTATAATTTGCTGAGAAACATGAAATAATAACTTGGGCTAAAATTAAGAGCCCTTATACATATTTTTATTTTGTCATTTTTAGCTTAGCGATAAATGTTGATAACTGCTGAAGCTCTAACATTTAGTTAGATTCCCGCTACGGTATAAAAAATGAAATTAAGACTTGATATATGCAAACTTTCTAGATTATGTTTCTTTTACCTAAACCTAATATAAAATGACACTTCAATAGTATTATCATAAATTTATGGCGTGGGTAACCTAGCATGCGTTGTCCTTAATCATGCAACTAGCTTTCAAAGAAAAAAATACCTTATCACCAAGGGAGGTAGAAGTGAAGACACGTATATTCTTGTCTTATATGTATTTTTTTTTCATGGGATAGGTTTACGTTTGACTACAGCCTGCCTGATGTTAAGCATTGCTACAGTAAAAATAAGCAACAACAATAAATATTTTTCTGCTGTATATAAGTCAATGTTACCGTGAAGTAAGCTTCAAAGCTATATTATGACTTCTCACTCTCCATTTCCGTTAGCAATTAAGGCACGTCATCTAATAAATAATAAAAAGCCACTTATCTAAGAACTTTGTGAAATCTTTGCAAGAAAATAAAATCTCCCAAATGAAGGGAATTTGAGGGAAAATTCTTACTTCCCTTAACAAGATTATACTTATTATTGGGCCTTCACGGCCTTCCACTTAAGTGAGCCTTACATAACTTCTACTTAATATAAGCTTAATGTAAGGTAGTTAATATTTAGGGCGAAAATATATTGTATTCCTCCTAAGTTGAAAATATTTCCTGAAGACCCAAAAAATTAGTCAGGCACTTCAAAATCAAAACATTTATTTACAGAATATAAAGTTGGTTACAGGTATTACAAAAGCGCTACGTTCTTACAAAATGTACATGTAAAATGTCAATAAATTTAAATACCTACTAGATAAATTACGTTAACCAAAAACATGACACGCTTTAAAAAAGTTACTCACGGTCAAACATAGATCGCAAAAATGTTCACAACGCAGTTCGCATTTGGTCATCGCATTTTGTCGTCAAAACTCAAAACAATACCACTGTATTAAATTAATTATAAAAAACTAGTGGGTGCTTGCGGCATTCCTCGTATTAAGAAGTAAAACTTGCATTCCTTATTTTAGTCTCTTAAAAGTGTCATTTCCAAAAATCCTTTTGCCTGATTGCCTACGTCATAACATCTACCTGCAAGCCAAACTTCAGCCCTATCCGTCCAGTGGTTTGGGCTGTGCGTTGACAGATCACTATGTCAGTCAGTTATCTTTGAGTTTTATATATTTAGATGTAAGCTAACTGAAAATTGCACAACATTTTACTGATCAGCTGATCACAGACAAAAATATCTCTGATATATGATCTGATCGTACCACTTACGGTCTACTTTATTTTCAGTTAGCATTTAATTTTCTATAAGTAATTACTATGTTTTAATATAACCACGCCTTCTTCAAGACAGCTATACGATCTCTCCAAGTTTGATAGCTCTCCCTTGACGCAATATACCCCCTGAGGAATTTCATTGCGGCGCGGAAGACAAAACGTTAACTTACAGCAGTAGTTTAAGACGAACGTGTCTTATTACAAGTCGTATTTTAAAAAAAGGTTTAATAGTTTGCCTTTGGAACAATACAGGCTAATTTACTAGTAATTAACACAATTTTATGAAAACATTCACTCAGTACTATTTGTGTCAGAAATATAAAACCAAACAGAATAAAAAATAACATCCTTATACATGTTTCACTAATTAAATCACCACGTCGCATTATTTTTTTACGGTATTCACTAACAAAAGATATATAATCACTTTTGGAACCATTTTATTGGAATTACAATATAATTTAAAGTTTGTCAAAGAAAACCATGCTCATTGTGGGTTTAGAGGACGCTGTGAGCAATGTCCTGTTTTTTCATGTCAGATATTAACTCAACCTAACACATTCAAACCTCTCTTGAGTCGTATTTCCTCACGATGTCGTGACTCCCCCGCAGAATGAATTTGTTACTATGGCAGATACATCGTGGTGGGCGCCCAGCTCCTTCCACGGAAGACAAATGTCGTCGGATATTGTGATTCTGAAACATGTCGGTTTCCTCACGATGTTTTCCTTCACTGCTAAGCGAGTGCAAATCCACACATAACTTGAAAATACAAGTCATTGGTGTAGGGCCGGATTCGATCCAGGGTGCCTCTGGCTGAAAAGAAAACACTGGAACCGCTGAGCCACACATGACTGCTTAAATCTAAAATAGCAAATTCTATAAACTTATATGTTAGTTATCAGGAACCCAGTACACTCCCCAAGGAATTTCATTGCGGCGTACAAGACAAAACGGTAAATTAGAGCGTTCGAGTAGTTTTAGATTACGGGGGGTTGTCGGAGACGAGAGGTACGCTGTTAATACGTGTTACATCATGGTGTTCAGAAGGGAGTAATGGATTTGTAACCATGTGTTTTACTGAAGAAGAGAATACATGTAAGAATTAATTACCAATAAATAACTTTGACTTTGACTTAATGTTTAATTATACAGTAATTTGTGTGATTTGTAAGTTGATGACAAACAAACTAACAAATACACTGTCTAACACCATTGCTTAGCCTTCCGAAAAACACTTATTGCATAAAGTTATACCAGCTTACAGAAATATAGCATAGTTATTATTTCAGCACTAAAGTATCGAAGGAAATTCAAAAATAGCAGAACCATAAATATAATGTAACGGAAAATGACGAGACTCAGACTTGCCATTGCAGCATTTCAAATAAGTTAAAAATAAAAATAAAAATTACCTACAAGACAATTAATGACAAACAAACCAACGAGTGCATTATGCTTCTGAACAAAGGTATGTAATGAGAAGAGATGGTATATGGAATTAGTATGCTTGTAGGTATAGACTATACTTAATAATCTCAATAGTTAGTCAATCAAGCGTAGCAAATAGTTGAAATGAGTAAAACATATAATTTCCATCCCTCGTTTTTAGTAAAAAAAAATAAGCAAACTGAGGACCTCCTTTTTTACATCACTTAAAAAAACTAACAGTTTTATTGAAAAAGGCCAAATGAGATTGTATTTCGAGAGAATTGTATTTTAAGCATTTAAGTTACATTTACAAACTACAGTTCAAAATACACAATTTCCAAACAATGTATTTTTACGAAATCACTGTAGATGTATGTTTTATTTGTAAAAATATAACATTTTCGGGCAGCGAGTGGCATAATCAAAAGAAAATACTGAGAAATAAAGTCAACGAAGGCAATCGGAGATGCCTTGATCAAAGGCCGCCTATTTCTTTTTGTGAATCCTTAAAACTAAGGGTTCGTCGCAAAATATGGAGTGTAATTTGAAGAAAATTCTATTATCAAACATTGTGAACAAAATGAAGAGCCAATATCAAATATATGGGCGTATTAGTATACAAAATAACTAGATAACAACCGGCTTCATAGTAAAACGATATTTTAAAACTGACTTTAGATCGATTGAATAGTTATTTATCGCCAGATTGAAATAATAGCTGGTGTTTAGTGTTAACGTACTCAAGCCCGCAAATTTATTTAAAAAATTGATGCGTACTAGATTAAAACTTTTTTTACTCACATACTAAGATAAAACACTCACTTACTCCAGCCGTACCAACACCATATAAGCAAGAGCCGCCATATAACTCCCGCAACTTTACTGATACACCGCACCACTCGCATGAATCTACGAATTCATTTGGTAAAATATATTTGTCCATCACAATATACGCTTTCCCTCAAACAACTCTTTCACAACCATCCCATGAGAGAAGTTATAAAATCTTGCCTTTATTTCCCTCTATCTTTATTCTTTATTCTTTTGCCCCATATAAAAAGATCCTAATACGAACAAATTGCACAGATTATGGGAAAGCAGATAGAAAACGTATACCTTTTGGTAATATAAAAAAGTGTGAATAATTCTAAAATACCTGTGACTTAGCCTTATTTCACGTATGTTAGTCAAGTAACAGGACATGAGAAATATATTTGCTCTAAAATTAATTTCAACTTTTGGTACACATATTTTTACATCGGTACATATACTTGTTTCAAGGAATACTATGACCTGTATGTTATTTGCACATGTGTGTGTAGAATAGAGCCCAACCTTTTTTTGATGCAGACGAAAATATATTTATGTTTTCCAGATAGCTACCAACACCAAAATGCCACTAGTATAATCAAATAAATAAATAAATATTTCGGGACATTGCACACAGCGCCATCTAGCCCCATCTAATAAATTAAAAGTTATATTCAAATCATCAGCCTACTTTTCCCGTGTAACATAACTTGTCAATCTGCCCCTACCTAGTCCGCACAACTAGAGAGATACCGTGTAACCGGGCTGGGCGCCGGCGCCGGGGGCGGACCATTCACGGTCCGATTGGTCCACGATAAGGCACAAACTTGTTATGATAATGCGCTTTTTCAAAGGATAAAGTTAGCCATCTTTAATGCTTTAAGTCTTGTGGAAGTAGTTAGTAAGATGTTTCCGCTGGAAAATTGTACCTCATAATAGCGCTTTGATAATATTGCCGCTTTGTAAACACGCTTCTACGGGCTTGTGATCGGTCGACTGTTTTCCTGGGATTGTGATGGGTTTCAATGGTTTGTTTTGTTTTATCTACTGGGGGAAATAGTGATCGAATTATGTTATTGAAATACTTTATATAGGATGCATAGCTTTAACGTTAATGTTACTTAACTATAAACGTTTTGCGATAGTTCATGCCATGTTACGTGAACTAGATTACCAACCAAACTATAATACAATTAAAAGAACTGAGATTATTTACAAAGTATGGCTGAGTGCAAAACGATTTAATTTCAGAAAGCATCAGTACACATATATGAAGTCTTAGTATACAAAGTCGCAACACGCAGCATCTGCGAAGTTTTTTTCTCAATTAGCTTGATCCAATTTTGCGGCAAAATATTTGCTCAAACTCGACGAAAATAATATTTACATTATCCTTAACCTTTGCATGCGCCTCGTTTCATAAGCCAGCATTGAGCAAATTCGACCTCTATAATTACACAATCTACGGCCGCTCTTTGCCGCCCTCTGCTCTAATTTTGCCGCCCGTTGGTGTAATTTTGCCGCCCACACGCTCCGCAAAGTCCAATTAACCAACTAATATTAGATATTACACATGCATTGAGCATTTGCATAATTTCCATGCGTTTGATAGTTGTTTTTAAAAGTTAAGTGAAATGTTAATGAGGTTAACATGAATACACAAATATCTACTACAGATCTTTGTGATGCTATATAACATTGTAAGTGAAATAGTGAAATATTAATTACAAATTTTAGTGAAGTACTTTTCACTTCTGAGACTCAAATGACATGTTAAATTGTAGGCTATTAGTTAATTAGTATTTTATACCTTTTGATTCGGTTTTACATTTGCCAATCACGAAAAACAAAATACAAATCAACGTATTTATTACTCGTTGATTTGATTTATTAGTAAAATATTTTCAGCCCTATAATAACCTTAACCAATATTAAATCAACCTTCACATTAACCACCAAATAATTTGAACCCAGAAGACATCGCTAGCACAAGATAGACCAAAAATGAAAATTTCAACCCAATCTTAGCAGCACCGTGCGCAAACACCAATCTATCTACGTAAACAAACAACACAAATTTAGGTTCGTACGTCTGAAAACAATGAGTGAAGCGAAGCGGAGGAACTAATAAAGAAAAACAAACAACGAGACATAATTTCATACAAGAAAAGTGGTTGGTAAATACAAGGGGCTTTTCTGAAACGCCTGCTTGAATTCTCTGAGCAAACTTCGGGTAGGGGTTTTTGTTCACAGATGATGATAGTAGATTTCTTGGAATATGTTTATTATCTTGTATTTTGATTCTTTTTTGAACTGATCACACTCTGTCGGGTCCGCATAGCATATTTCAGTCTGCCATTTTACTGTCACTCGTATTTTGACTCTCCGATCGTGGTAATAAAATGTTCAAAATTTATGCTTAACAGAAGCAAAGATTTTTATGAGAATACAAGATAAACAAAAAAAATTAATACTATCAACGGACATGTAACGGTCAAATATTCAAACTTTCAATTAATTAATCAGAAAATCAAGAGTATATAGGTTTTAAAGCATGTTACATCCTAGACTATAGCGATGCTTAACATCAGGCGGGCTGTAGTCAAACCTTACCCTATTCCATGTTACAAAACAGGCAATTGGCTGCGATAATAAAATCCACACAACTCAAACAATGGCGCATATAGACCCTTACAAGGCACTTACAGCACTTCTCATTTTTTTCACCCGATGTAAATAAATGAAGACAAGGGGAGCGCAATCAGAATCCCTGGGCGAGGAGAAAGACAAACACTCGTGCCTGAAACAATGATATAAACGTATTAAAACTTGGCGTACGTAATTTGTGGACTTGTTTCTGAAACAAGCGTTTTAATTACGTCTTCATGTGACGTCTCTTTTCAATGGGGCCGGGGTTTGTGTGCGCTTTCACTTATTTTTTTTGAGTTTACTCTTTATGCGTGGATATCTGTGATTCACAGTATTGCAGTATGTTTATGTTATCGTCTTATTTAAGTTTAGTCTAACCTTAGTTTATTAATAGTCTAATTCCTTTTTTGGAGTATTGTTTTTAATTTGCTACATGTAGCTACAGCTTTGTGAGGGCGTTTGCTCCTCCAAAGTACGAAAACCAAAAACTTACTCATTCTGATACAATGTTAGCAGCATTACAGCATTGACTTCTAACTTAATCTGTTAACTGATGATGAAATCTTTTAGCTCATAGTATGAGCCTAGCATGATACTAGCTGGTGCGCGCGACTTCGTCAGCGTAGAATAGTTATTACCATAAAAACGGTTCTGGTGAGTTAACCTTAAAAGATAGACATATACTGTTGCGGACATTTCAAGAGGAATAATTCTTTCATACACATTTTTTTGATATCTTGAACCGTTTTCGCAGCGCATGCAACGGAAGCCCTCAAAAATGAATAATTTTCCCCGTTTTTACCACATTTTCTATTGCTTCTTCGCTCCTATTAGTTGCAGCGTGATGTTATATAGCCTAAAGCCTTCCTCGATAAATGGTCTATTCAACACAAAAAGATTTTTTCAATTCGCTCCAGTAGTTCCTGAGATTAGCGCGTTCAAACATACAAACTCTTCAGCTTTATAAAATTAGTATAGATGAGGTGGTCTACATTTTAGTTACTACATTTATATCAACTTACATCATACTTAACATACACATTATAATTTAACATACTTATACCATTGTTGACTTTATAGCAAAGCCTAAGCATCAAAATAATGAGAAATAAACTGAGCTGAAATTTCCAATCACAGTTGATTAGAGTCATAAGCAAAATTCTACCATAAAGTGCCCTAATTAGGTTCATTATTGCTAAATCATGTTGAAGTGTAGGCTTGCACTTGTTACAAAGTAAAGCTGATATTGTCAAGGGAATTTCGCCTATCACGCGAGGTAATTAGGCGTAATATTGTATAACCGCGGGTGAGTATGTGTACTTGCAACTAACCGCTGCAATTAGAAGCAATGAAACCGCCCGAATAATTCACCCTACGATGCACAAAATACTGGGGAGGGTTGGCAGAAAAATACTTAAATTATATCGTTATGAAAAAATAAGTTTTTGTTAAATTGGTTGGTCCTCCTCCTCTAGGCGATAGCTCAATGCTGAGCATCGTGATGACCCCGACCAAAATTGTGGACCATTAGACGCCATTTATCACGGTCGGTAGCTTCGTGTATGGCAGCACTTGCTTTGGCGCCAATGTGTTCAGCCACCTGATCGGACCATCTTGTAGGGCTTCGACCTCTGGATCTCGTTCCTGTCATTTTTCCGGTCACTATAAGCTTCTCCAAATTGTCCGCTGGTTTCCGTGCGATATGCCCAAAGTACTGTAGTACTCGCTTCAGACATAAATTGGTTGGTAGGCAAACGTATAAATATATAGGTAAGTAATTATTTATTTACGAATTTTATCAAGATTCACTATTATCATAAGAACTACTAAAATGAAAGACCACCCATCCACTCTATAGAACTACCTAAAATATTTGTTATTATTGAAAATTATTGGAATAAATTCTCTCATCGTTCTATTAAAATCAATGGGGAAAATATATTCCAATTGCGTTCAAAATTGAGACTATTGTTTTTCGATTACCTACTATAATTACCATACATTTATGACTCATCAAATAAAAATTTACCCCGAAACCAATCATTAGCATAGATATGAATCTGTTGTAGAAAAATAACCTCAAAATGTTTCTTTGCTGGCTGTACTCAAACACTGATTAATGCCATTGGCTGTAACGGCTACAATAACACTAATAGCGTGTGATTAGACGAGGGCCTGTTAATGTTCATAAATTGCAGACATTCGAAACTTCTTTAATGTTTCATATAACCTGTTAGAATGGTAAGACATTTTAGTGCTAATTTGTTCATGGTTTGCTTGTTTGTAACCGACTGCAAAAAAAGAGGTGGTATTCATTCAGCAGATTTTCTTTTGAGTGATTAATATTTTCATAACTTTTATTGTTATTAGTGAATTCCCGAAACTTTACCCGTTTTAAGCTAGCTAATATCAATTTAGGGACGCCATACTGACACCGTTCTAAATCCCAATCCTTAGTTGATTGAATGTAGTGGCTTAGTATAAAATGGTTTCAATAAGGTTATAACCACGTACAGCTGCTATTTTTATCATGACACAAGGCGATTAGAGCTGCGGAATTTCACTAAAATATCAATTAATAGGTAAGTGTATATTGTTTTCCAAAACCCTATAACACCTTAAAATCTCATAATCTCTGACTGAACAACGTTGACATCTCACCGTCCTAGTACTTTACGATCAATAAACTCAAAATGGAATTAATTAATACGTAGCTAACAAGCTTTTAGCCTACATTACGAAGGTCGATTATTACAATTTCTAGAAAATCGTTTCACACGGCAATATGCGTAGTCTTTTGTAGATTCACAAAAGACTGATTCACTTGTTGATTTGTTAAGGCAATATAAATGTTGTTACTAATAATCAGCATAAAAGATTTCTTCTAAGCAGCGGTGCTACATAATTACACCACGGCGGTGCTAAACCAGAGTATTTTTTTTTGCGAATGTAGCGCTCAGAGTAAATATATAGGTTTCTTCTAAGCAGCGGTGCTACATAATTACACCACGGCGGTGCGAAACCAGAGTATTTTTTTTGCGAATGTAGCGCTCAGAGTAAATATATAGGTTTCTTCTAAGCAGCGGTGCTACATAATTACACCACGGCGGTGCTAAACCAGAGTATTTTTTTGCGAATGTAGTGCTCAGAGTAAATATATAGGTTTTTTCTAAGCAGCGGTGCTACATAATTACACCCCGGCGGTGCTAAACCAGAGTATTTTTTTTGCGAATGTAGCGCTCAGAGTAAATATACAGGTTTCTTCTAAGCAGCGGTGCTACATAATTACACCACGGCGGTGCTAAACCAGAGTATTTTTTTTGCGAATGTAGCGCTCAGAGTAAATATATAGGTTTCTTCTAAGCAGCGGTGCTACATAATTACACCACGGCGGTGCTAAACCAGAGTATTTTTTTTGCGAATGTAGCACTCAGAGTAAATATATATACGTTTCTTCTAAGCAGCGGTGCTACATAATTACACCACGGCGGTGCTAAACCAGAGTATTTTTTTGCGAATGTAACGCTCAGAGTAAATATATAGGTTTCTTCTAAGCAGCGGTGCTACATAATTACACCACGGCGGTGCTAAACCAGAGTATTTTTTTTGCGAATGTAGCGCTCAGAGTAAATATATAGGTTTCTTCTAAGCAGCGGTGCTACATAATTACACCACGGCAGTGCTAAACCAGAGTATTTTTTTTTGCGAATGTAGCGCTCAGAGTAAATATATAGGTTTCTTCTAAGCAGCGGTGCTACATAATTACACCACGGCGGTGCTAAACCACAGTATTTTTTTTGCGAATGTAGTGCTCAGAGTAAATATATAGGTTTTTTCTAAGCAGCGGTGCTACATAATTACACCCCGGCGGTGCTAAACCAGAGTATTTTTTTTGCGAATGTAGCGCTCAGAGAAAATATATAGGTTTCTTCTAAGCAGCGGTGCTACATAATTACACCACGGCGGTGCTAAACCAGAGTATTTTTTTTGCGAATGTAGCGCTCAGAGTAAATATATATACGTTTCTTCTAAGCAGCGGTGCTACATAATTACACCACGGCGGTGCTAAACCAGAGTATTTTTTTTGCGAATGTAGCGCTCAGAGTAAATATATAGGTTTCTTTTAAGCAGCGGTGCTACATAATTACACCACGGCGGTGCTAAACCAGAGTATTTTTTTTGCGAATGTAGCGCTCAGAGTAAATATATAGGTTTCTTCTAAGCAGCGGTGCTACATAATTACACCACGGCGGTGCTAAACCAGAGTATTTTTTTTGCGAATGTAGCGCTCAGAGTAAATATATAGGTTTCTTCTAAGCAGCGGTGCTACATAATTACACCACGGCGGTGCTAAACCAGAGTATTTTTTTTGCGAATGTAGCGCTCAGAGTAAATATATAGGTTTCTTCTAAGCAGCGGTGCTACATAATTACACCACGGCGGTGCTAAACCAGAGTATTTTTTTGCGAATGTAACGCTCAGAGTAAATATATATACGTTTCTTCTAAGCAGCGGTGCTACATAATTACACCACGGCGGTGCTAAACCAGAGTATTTTTTTTGCGAATGTAGCGCTCAGAGTAAATATATAGGTTTCTTCTAAGCAGCGGTGCTACATAATTACACCACGGCGGTGCTAAACCAGAGTATTTTTTTTTGCGAATGTAGCGCTCAGAGTAAATATATAGGTTTCTTCTAAGCAGCGGTGCTACAGTTATTTATTGTAATTTTTATAGCACTACTAGTTATTTTATTCTGTTTGTTCAAAAAATATTTGATAAGTTTGTTACTCGGTTATGTGTTTAATAAGACCAGTTACGTGACTTTTAGCAAAATAAGATAAATGCCCCAGACTATTAAAAAAAATCACTCAAAAATAAATTGTCGCCTAATAAGGTACATCTCATAATTTCTCACAATGACATTAGAGTATCGCCCCTTATATTTTTCCATGGGTACTGTCGCGGGAATTGCGGCTAATGGATATTATTATTATTTGGACCTCGAGCAATATCGGTGCATAATTGCATCACGGTATCACGGCGGCTGCGTCGATATTAATGCAGTTTTCCAAATGGCGCCTTTAGCGGGCTATGACGGGAAATATTGGACATTTTGGTAATAGGATATGTATTACACATTTATTTTGGTTGGCGATGTTTCATTGACATTTTAAATAAAGGACAGTGGCCTGTCATTAAAATGTTACGATGTGTGTTCGTTTTGTTGTCAAACTAAGGATTTGTAACATTTGGTTATTTATATCTGCTCAAGAAACCTAGGTGACAGGCCGTGAAAAAAAATAAATAAAATATTAAAAATACTGGAAAATAAATTTGTTTATGAAAAATGTTATCACAGTTCGACAGTCCCCGAATACAAAGAATATGAATTCTAACAAAATCATTTCGTTACATAGGATATACCTAATCCAAACTGTCATACAATTTCACATTCATCTTTCACACGCACAAATAAACAATGTTCTATTTGCCCAAATTGCGAACGCAGTTTTATCCCATACTGTGTTTGTAAGAAGAGTTAGTATCGCATGCGTTGTTTAGGTCAGATATCTGACAGCGGAGGTTTTAATTTTATAACAATCCAAACACGACACAGGTCCGCTGCGATGGGATTATTTATTCAAACTGTGACTGCGTTTGATTGAAAAACAGTAAAACTGGATTTTTTGCAAAGTTTTTGTTAGTTTGCATTCAGCGCTTGTCTTTTTGCGAGTTTTCACTAGTTGACGTTGAAATGGAAGTTCGACATCGCCGGGGTTTGACCCAGATCGAAAGTTTTATCGGAGTTAAGGCATTAAATTAAACCCACCTATAGATAAGACCGTTTCTTTGTGAGCGAGCGATTAATTTTTGGGTTATAAAATCTAGCGGTTATCTTTATCTGGCAAAATTTATGAAAATTTTCAGGTGTGCTGTACTTATAGAGATTATGTATCGGTTAATCTATATAAAACAAGAGCCAATTAGTTTATTAGTACTTGATATTGATGTCAATGTAAAGTTAGTGATTAGTAAGTCTGCGTAATTTGCAAACTTGCACATCAGTTGGAAAGTTTTGCTGAGATTGTTTTTTTTTTAATTTTAAATAAACATCACGCATACGGTTTAGAAACATCCATTTATATACATACATTTATATACATCAATTTATATACATACATTTATATACATACATTTATACATTAAGTACCTACATATAAAGGGAGTACATTATAAAGGGAAGCGATTTTATGTCGCAGTGAAATTGTCATACTGCGGGTTTTGATGCTGTTTCACGTACAATACATATAAAGGTGATTCAGTTTAACAGTCTGTGAATATATAACAAATATGTTTTGAAGGAGTTTACTTTTATGTTTTACTAAGATCCGCTTGCACAACAAAACTTAGAAACTTGTTTTCGTTCATGTATATGTTGTATTTTTTTACTAGGTCTCTGTTCTCTGTTGAGTCGTATTTCCTCATGACTGAGGGTCGTGACTCACCCGCAGAATTAAATCGTTAGGGGAGTTCTCTTGGGCAGATACATCGTGGTGGGCGCCCAGGTCCTTCCACGGGAGACACATGTCCTCGGATATTTTACTAGGTAATGTTGACGTTTAATGCACTTAAATTGTGTCTATGGGGTTAAGAGTTTATTATCCGTATTTTATCAGACGTATTCGCAAAGTAAAGCAATGGTAAAACTAGTCATAACTCGGATATGATAAATTACCTACATTGCAACGTATTTCTGGAGAAGATACATATTACGTTACACATATGCTACTGGATTTGGAATACACAGATTTCATCTAGTTCAAGTCAGCCATACAAAAACCTTGTGTACCAAAAATAAAAGATTTATTGATTATTCATCGCAAGGCTATGGATAATGATGATATAAAATCTAAGCTGACGTCATTACAGCCTTCATGTACAAAAACTCTTACAAATCCAATAAAGAGTTTTCAACATTTTAATCACAAATGAACTACACAAAAAATATATATTATAAACACACGCACAATAATAAATTCAAAACCTTTCGCAAAATAGCACCGCGTTATTCAAAATATCACGCCACGGGCGGGGCTATATATGTATAATATATAAGGTACCCGTATAGAATGAGTCTCATTCCGGGTTCGTTCGAAATTTAATTTGATCCCGGTCATGCGTGACGTCATTGTACCTGAAATACTTGTGAAAACATACCTTTTACTAAGTACCTGTTTTATGAAGTTTTGTTTTTGTACATTAAAAACATGTGAGATAATTATGGGTCTATTACTTAATATGAATAATATTAATGAAAATTGGCTCAGCTATTAAGTTTTCAAGATGCATGAAAAAGGAATTTTATTTTCACTAAATCAAAATTCTTTCCGTACCTCTTTTTTCAACGTTCTAATTAAATGTAAATTACAACTTATACTTACTCAAACTAAATCGGTTTACTATAAATTACAATTGGTTTACAATACGTTTCATGTTTGAAAATAAAAAAAAACACTGGTCTTTAAATCAATCTAATAAAAAGCCAATTAACACATATCTTCCATGAAGCTTATTAAGTACCAAAAAATGTATTCCAACCAATATTTCACTTGAATAAAACCGCACAATATCCTTTATCCTGACAAGGGGTACGGTTGGCAGAAAAATCAATTACGATGATTCCCCTGGCCCGTATTAATCTCCTGTCGATGCTTATGACAACGCTACTTAATAGGGTCACGAGATAAGATACTGTTTAAATAATAAAAGCATTACGTAAATAAAGCTTTACGATTTTTATTTAAAACTGAATTTTAAGTGACAAAGTACAGTTTACAATGTCAATCAACTGCCGACGCGGTCAGGTCTGGGATGGGTGACCGTAATGGTATTTACGACCAATGTCTAAAAAAAACAACTCAAAGTCAGGGTTAGATATTATAAAAAGTTTGTAATTAAGCTATTACGAAAGCCCTCAAGATAGTATTAAAGTCACGGTTAGTAATTACTAAACGTTATTCATCAAGATATTCCAGAAACCCTCAGAGGGTATTAAAACTTTATAAAAACCTATAGTAAAACAATAAGTAACCAATTGACAGTCAAACGAATACATAAAATGTAGGTAGATAAAGTTAAGTATACAAACAATAAACATAAATACGAATATTGAATCAAATTAACCTATGACCTACTAAACATTATATTTTAAGTTTGATAGACAGGATCAATTAATTTACTGTAGATTTTATCGAAAAGCCGTTTAATGAGATCTAAAATACGTTTTGTACCTATATTTACAAACTCGGTATAAAAGCGTGTGAGTGAATAAAGCTTGAAGGTTTTCATGAGCTTTCAGAAGTGTCAAAAGCTCGGGTGTTTATGCTTAGGCTTTCAGGAAATAGAATCAATGAGCTTTAGGCCTTTGGTGAAAGAAGGATTTGGATATAAAAGCCTTTATGCCCATGTGCGTATTTAGTGGTACTATGGGGAAAAGCTTTGATTTTTATTATGAGTAGGTATATACTCAAACAAGCCAATGTTATATACTCGTATAATCAAATTATATAATGATTTTGTTACTGAAAAGTTATCAGAATTCTAGTTGAAATTAATTACTATAAGTATATATTTTTTACAGTATGTTCAATCCTATAATATTTTATTTAGTAATAGTGGACGCCCGCGCCTTCGCTTGCATTATTTCCGGATAGAAAGTTACCTATGACACTCCTAAAAAGCAGGCAAAAAAACTGCTGAAGCGTGTTCTGTTATCAATATAAAGTAGACCCAAACAATTATTTTTTAATATCTTCTATGTACAGATATTTGACCTTCTTGAGCTTTATTATATGTATGTATAAATAGATAATTAACATTTCTGTTGTTCTTTTCCTTCATTACAGAGGGTTGAGCTTTGCTCCCCGCTGAACTAATTTATAGTAGAAATTTCCTTAGGCAGATTATGAGCATTGTGGTGGGTGTCTTCTTTTCCACGGAAGACTTATATTGTATTTTGTTGTCCTTAAACATAATGGTTTTAATTCTAAGAGAGCAAATCAATTGTATTAATCATATTCATAAGCAAGAAGATATATTATTTTCCACATTATTTACAACACACTTGTATAAAGTAAATCTTTGCCCAGACAAGTTTTCTTTCAAGAGCTCGTTACAGAGATTGCCATAAAAATATTCTAACGACGAAACTGCAGAGGAGTAGCAACTAGACGGAATGTCACAGAACTTTGTCAAGAGATTAGAAAGATGAATTTATGAGAAAATACTTTACGAGACGTCAAGTGAGATTGTCTGAGAAGTTTCGGAGACAAGACATGTAATAGGTGTAAGTAGCTTATAACCAGACTCGTGTTTGCTTTTGACAAAGGAAGATTCTTTTGTTTAATATCTGTGAGAAATAGGTTTTATTTTGGCTGCGGGAAATCAGGAATTATTATGAATATATGAAACAGCCAGATGTACTACACTAGATTCTATTATACTAGATATTTTCGCACGTTGTTTTCTGAATATAAAATAGAATATAATATCAATCATTATGAAACCATATCCAACTGTACCAAAAATCACTCCATGAATGTAACTCCTTTACAGAGTAAAAGAAGAATAAATAAACAAATTTAGAAATACATACTTTTGCTTTTATATACATAACATATCACCAATAATCACCGACACATTTATATCGGTTTCAAATTCTACCCAAAAACAATTTGTTGTCACCTCAATATACAGAAAAAGTTGGTCACGTCGATTTGTCCGCGGCAGCTGATAAGGAATCAAATCCTCATGAGGCTAGTACCCGTATAATACCCGGCATATATCTGTATTATGTATGTATATAAAACGATACGTTTCAATCACACTGACACACAATCAGTGACATATTTATTGGCATGGATTACTTATTGTAGATACATTTATAAGAACGTGAGTAAAATGTCACACATTCTATTGACGTTACTAAAAAAAATATCAAAAAGTAATATTTTTGGACCATATCTAGTATAGTTGAAGATTCTTTTGAAATAAATAGTTAGGAAAGTATCACAACTCTATAGTAATGCTGCTTACTTTAAGCGGTAATTTCGCCAATTAAGACACTCATTTATCATACTATGTTGGTGTTTTAACTAAGTGTTTTTCTATCTATTTGCTATGGTATTTAATATGTTATTTTTCTAGATCACGTGACATCTTCCTTTATAAATCACATTACACTATCCGACATCTACCCTTGCTACTCCACGCCACACACACACACAAATAAATACGTCTGTCAGTAAGTACGCTCCATAAATCAGTGACAGTTCTAATGCGTGGTAATACAAATAATCCATGTACGCAGCAGGTGCGCGGGATTTAATTAGTATTATCCGAATCGATCCGGTGCGTTCCGGATATTATGCTGAACACGTGTTTATCCGTGTATTTGTGTATTTCTCGTGGGACGTGTGTAGTACATGGTGATTAGTTGGGGACATCTCCGGGTTAATTGGATGTAAATAGAAGATGGATAGTTTGGAGAAATACATAGGTAGTTATTATTTCTCCTATTCATTTTATTGGATGCGCTTGTATTGCGTGTAAAAATATTTCGTAACAATTCGACATAAACGGAATGTAATTGAGAAATATCAATGATAAGTGAAACTTCGTTTTTTAACTGTGAGCAACCAGTTTATTACTAGCACATTTTTATAGGTAACATTGGAAAAATTTAAATCAGACACAACAGTCTTCTCATGAGGCCTCTACGTGGCTTCGGTTAATAGTCGACTGCACACATAAGTAGTAGAAACCATTTTATTTGTGCAGATCAATATCAATTGACGACCGAGTTCATCGCTATCGTATGGATATATTCAATTTCGTACATATCTTCAGTTAGTTTATAATTACTTATATAAGTTTTTTTTTACACTAAATAGGCTTACGTTTGACTATAGGAAAAAAATAAGATAATAATAGGAAAAAAATACCTAAGTAAGTTAGGCAAGTTGTAGTCAAGCGTGAGCCTATAAGGTAAAAAAAGATGTTTCTCGAATAATTTCATTCAAAATTGTACACTATGGTCAGTAAAAGGCGAAATTAAACAAAAGCTTAAAAATCCATAAAGAATTTGGTAAAGCAGGAGAATTGTAAATTGCGTATCGGATCGCTATATATAACAACACGCATAAAGGACTTTGGCCCAGAATCAACACATAAATTCCAGCGAGCGTATTTACACCCCACGACATTAAAGGTAAGAATTCACCGGGCGAGAGAGGCGTATTGGCTTTTTTAATAGAATAGCTACTGTGAAACTATCGTAGACTAAAATAAAAAGAAACATATACTCGTAGTCAGTCATTAAGAAGCCATGTCAGAGATATTTCTAGCGGCTAGAAAAAAAAACGTACAATTATGACAGTTATTCGGTCTCATGCTATAGAAGAAGAAAAGCTTACAGTTTTTCACAGAGGTTTGGAAATAAAACATGATGAGTAAATATATCATAATAAAATAATGCATTTTTTTATATCCAATTAAGTTTTTTAGCTCTACATAGGTACATATTATGTATGTGTAGTGTATTCATATACTCAAAAAAGTAAAAGGTTACAATTACTAGCAGGTTTATAAAAAACAGACTTAATTATATAGTTAATAAGATAGATAGTCCAAAATCATTTTGTGGCAGATTTCGGGCGAACACTGCCATTTTTTACTTATTCCTGTTTTCTATGTCTTAGTGCGTAACGAGGTTGACACCCCACGACATTAATAATTTCGGTCCAACGATTCTATCTACACTTTGATTTGGTACTTTCCGTTTGTGGAATGTGGAAAAAGGGCACAATCGAGCCTTTGTTTTGAATATTTTAAATAAACCAAGGAACGGCCCGCCTTAAGTGTAGTAAAATGTCCTATTTACTAGGGAAGTGATTTTGTAGGTTACGGACATTAGAATTGTATGAAATGGTAGTTAAAAATGGGTAGTTTTTATAATAGGTATTATTAAAAGTCTCGTAGGGATATCTCTAGATGGACCCGAGCAATCACTGAGTGGTATCCAAGAAGCAGTCCGATCCAGAGGCAGACCACCAGCCCGATGGTCGGATGACATCTCTAAACAAGTAGGTAGGAGATAGATCAGACAGGTTGGAGACCGTACTATGTGGCACAGTGGAGAGGAGGCCTATACTCAGCAGTGGGTGAACACGGGCTGACATGATGAATGATGATGATTATCAAAAATGTTAAGAATGAAATTTGATGATACTGGGGAGAGGCCTTATTTATTTATAAACCAATAAGTACCAATGTTGAGTTCTTAAAGACCTTAATGCCAGGTTTAATTGAATTTGAAAAAAAAAGTTTAATTGGTTGGTATCTTGTTGTTTTATTCAATTTCAGATACTCAAAGAGACATTCTATGCGTAGAAACTTATTTTGCCATTAGAAAAATAACAAATATTTTACCGAACCAAGAAACTTCAATACTGCCAAAAAATTTAATAAACCAAAGCCTAAAACCGTTACATAATACGTCTAGCAATAAAGTAATTTCATTTTCGCGAGACTTATTCAAGACGCCATTCCTCTCGTTTCTCCACTTTTTGTTGAACGTAAATCTGTCAGGACGCAAACCAGGCTCGAGGCTCTTGAATTACTTCATAATCGTTGTTGGCATTAAATATAATTTATTACTTATGTGGGGAAAATGCTCAGTCTGTGAACATATGCTATTTATCATAATCTTCTGATGGCCTTTCTGGATGGATCTTCTTCTTATCGAATGAGAGTGGCCAAATCTGGTATCAAAATTTTATGAAGCCGCCCCAAGGGTCTCTGACATAACTTTAGTACTGAGAGTTTTCGAATAATTTTCTAGGCTGACATGACCGAAAGTTGTTCATAGGTAAGTTTGAATAAGAGTGATGACAAGCTATAATACAGTTGATATGGTTGAATTGTATGGTTGGTTTCAATCCACTAAAAATTACTGTCAAGACATAACAACTCGTGTTTTTTTTTAATTAAAATCGTATTTTTACTTCAAAATGTTTACATGTTTACGAGTCAAATGCATAAAAAAGTGTACAATATTATATGTACGCTGGCTACACATAAACATATGTACAGTAAATTATTCAAAAAAGTAGATAGAAACGCTTAATAAAACATAATGAAGATTAATTTGACTGCTCCGTTAGCTTAGTTGGTGGTTGGCTCTGCCTTCTAGGGGTATCTAATCTAGGGGTGCGGGTTCGATTCCCGCATAACACAAGTAATTATGAATATTAAAATTTGTAATTACTTGTGTTGAGTCTGGTCGTTTCTATGTATAATAAGTATGTAATTACAAAAGAAAAGTATATATTATGTATTATATCCGTTATCTAGTACCCATGATACAAGCGTAAGCTTAGTATGGGGCTAGATGGCGCTGTGTGATATGTCCTGAAATATTTATTTATTTATTTAATAACATCGCAACACACATTATAATTGTTACCATGCGATAGGTACACACGCTGTATAAATAATAAAGCCAAAAGCTTTGATCTTTCCATATTTTTTGTTCTAATAACATGAGATATACTCGTATATAAACATATGTATGTATAATATAAAATATATACAGAAAAAATGGCGAAGAACTTCAAACAGACTGCGGAGGTCTAGAATAAACATTTGCTCAACATTTTTGTTGTTTCAAGAGGAAAAACAAAGGCCTACATAATTTCAAGGTACATATAAGAAACGCTACGTTGAGACAAACATTATATAATTGATAATACTTTCAGTATAGTATATTTACTGTGGAACTTGCAAGGTCCCCTTGAACTATATAATTTATAGGTCTTCAAGTCGAGAGTTTATAGATTTTTTCCAGGCAAGCGTGCTACATCTTAGATTACATTGATGCTTAACACCAGGTAGGCTGTAGTCATACGTAAGCCTATTCAGTGTAAAAAAAGTTAATTATCACTATAGACTGAGATACAAGTAGGTAATGCCCTATCAAGTTATTTTATTTCTCTCATACTTTTTTTGTTTTCATTTCTATCGTTATGAACTTATGTCTGTGGTGACTTCAGAGTACAAGATAAGTTTATCATCTTATCGCTTATTTTAAAATTCATTTATTTTCATCACAAAGTGCTTTGTCGAAAAATAACATAATTTTAACTAAATTTATCATCATTTATCATCATGTATGTAATAAGGACAGAATTATAATATTTTGTACATTTTATTTATGTGGCACGCATCTCCTACACTGAGAGAGATCTCGTGCTGTAGGAGAGTGCATTCTCCTCAACTTTAATTTTCTTTCTCATTTAAGATCTTAGTTTCAATTTTAAATTTCATCAAGATGATCTCAGTTCAGGGCTCTCCCATTCCTAATTTATTCACCCCAAGTAGCAACTTGTTTAGGCTTGACGCTGACAAACTTACCTATTAACACGCTCGAGATTGTGTTAGCGTGTATTCATGTTGTTTAACTTTAGCACCGTTCAGTGCAGTAGCTAAGATCTGCCGACATTTTGAAAAGAGTGACAAGCTTCGATTGTGGGATAATTTTGTTATCTGTAGATTTAATATCATATATTAAAGTCAACGGCATTATTATTGAAGTGAGTTTGCTTCTTCATATCGTAATAAAGTGGCAATCTCTAGTGTTGATAGTTCTCAAACCACCTTAAGGGCCTCTGATTGCAGCAATTAGTAGTAAATAGTAGGTGAAGACTCTCATTACTTGAGGTCTTATAATCACACTTAGTTTGATGTTTTACAAGGAAACACTTTTAAACACTTTGTATCGATTATCAGGTTGAATATACTTATTTTAACGCAGTTAGTAAACCATAAAAGGGGAAATAATAATAATAATAAGTCTTTATTTCAGACAGCAGGGTCCATAGGAAGGTTCACAAAAGTACAATATAAAGGCATAAAACAAGATTAAATTAAATTATGTAGAAATACAGATTACGTGACAATATCCAACCATTGCCGGTATGTTGCAGTCATGTGCATGCGGTCAGACAGACTCTTAATAATACTGATTTTACAAATGTCAACTCTGGACATGAAAGAAGCAATCCTTTTACGCTGTATAGCATTAAAGCTGTCAATGCGTGCGTCAAAAAACATACCGGATGCACTGCAGCTCCGCGACAGGCCCATGAAATGTATAGTTGTAATTATTTACTTTGGATAAAAATGCGTCACATATTAAACATAACCTAATTTTAATGTGAATGCATGGATAACATCATTACATTACTTATTGTTTATCAACTTACCTAACATTTTCTTTTTGCTTAACTATCATAGCAACTCCTTCACAACCTTCAAACCCGAGTACTCACAAGCACATACATCAAATTATTCACCGTACAATACATGTTAAACTTTGATAATGTTGTGTACAAGGCTTATAACGTTTGAACACATACGTACGGAATTTGCATACCTAGTCAAAGTTGGCTTAAGTTAGTGTCTTTGTACTTGAAGATACATCTAGTTTAGTACTACTTAGAAATAGTTAAAGCAAACCTACGCGTGTGGTGGTGTATAGTAAATAAGTTACTAAGTTTTTATGAAAAAGAAACGTATAGTTTGGAGGGTTTTCAAACCAAACGACAAAAGAGGTTTCGTACACCGTTAAAGATTGCTGCTAAGATGACAAAAATGGGATTTGCTATTGAGCAAGTCATCCAAGCACCCAGTTGTACTTTTTTATGCTAAATTGGTTTATGATAAACCACAACTCGCCTACCATCTCTATAATCATCCGGAGAATAATAACAAATTCAATAATAATTGATTTTGTCATTATTCACCGGTATTTGATTTCAATTAAGTTATATAGTTGATGGTCATAGTACTTGATGCTGTAGTTGAAATAATAGATCACATTAAGGTATAAAAAACTTACGCGTGGGTAGATCAAATACCTATATAAATCTAAATGTGACAAGAATCATTGAGTTATATAAAGTTGATATTTTAAGACAAGCATCATTCTTTTGAAGCGCAAAATACAATTAACTGTCTATTTTCCAAAAGACGTAGGCGGGTTTTTAATTTATTTTTGGCAATCAGTCAACTGAATTTATTTGTAGGTTCAATTTGTTGTAAAGGTAAGTAAAAATTAAATTATTCATACTTAGCTCTATTTTTAGTATACCATTTTTAGCATCACATTAGTAGATTTCAATGTTAAAAAGTAGATTTATCTAGCACATCTGAAACCGAGAACAATCTGTCGGAATACCTTTAAAAACCGCTAAATCTCAATAAAGGCTTGAGACTATAAAATCGAATCGAGTTATCTGTCCATTAAGCAGACAAATACGGCCTGGGAAACCGCTAAATCTTCCTTTCTATGGGATAAATCCGATGAACTTACGCCGTTTTATACTGGGCCACTAGTAACGTACTTTTTTGGCTACGTCAAAATTATAGCTTTTGTATTACAAATTGATTACGTCACATTTATTCGTACGTCGCAAACTACCAAGCACGCACTGAAAAGTAGTTTGTTTCCAAAACAAGCAATATTATTCTAACAATTGTTAGCCCTTCTAGAACTTTATTACATACATACAATAAGTACAATAAGTAGCAAAATAAATAAAATATAATTTACAGTACTTAATAACTATATCACTAATTGTCCGTTTTTTTTCTATCAGATCATGCACCAAAAGGAAAAAAAAACCGCGCAAAAGATATGTGCCACAAATAAAACTGTTATACAGTTTTAATTGTGGCAAAGCATTGACGTCTTAAATTTTATCAACTCACCCTAAACTCCAAATTGCTAAATAACCCAGTACATAAATTCAGCAAACTTACCCCGTTCACTGTACAGGTGTAGGGTTTAGGCCGTTCCAGTAATTTACTGCGCAACTTTTGAGTTCACGGAGAAAACACTCGCCTTTGTTGTGGTGCGTGATTTTACCTGTGTACCTTGGCTATGATAAATATGCTTGCTTTTAAACTATGATGTGGAATAATCTATGATATCTAAAATAAAAACTAAATATATATATATATTTAGTTTTTATTGACATCCATCTTCAGAACGTATGTTCTGGGACCGCGGCAGCACGCAGAATACGCGCCGTAACCACGCCGTGACTATCGTAACATCCGAAACGCGTAAACAACTTACGCGAATTACACGTGAGTGAAAACCGTTTAGTTAACATATTGATAAAATGACTCACGAAAGCTTAAATATTAAAATAACCAATTAGATTAGAAGTCGTGAAAGGAGCTGGGCGCTCACCACGAATAAGGATGTATCTGCTCAAGAGAACTCCCCCAACGAATTAATTCAGCGGGGGATTCACGACCCTCAGTCATGAGAAATACAAGTCAAAGAGACAGAAGGAGATTTGAAGTAGGTTTGTAGAAATGCTATGTTCTCAGTCGCAAGCTTCGATGCTGGTTGTTTAAATAATTCCGGCAGTCAATGTAGGCGGCGTAGAATTTTTAACTTTGCTAGTAAACTTGCATGAGTTAATTACAGTTTGGGTCGCAGATGTTTGGAGTTGTAGAGAGCAAAGTTGTAGAAAAACAAATTGCTGTCTGGCGGTAAACATTAGTTTACACAGTGCCAACTAAAATAAACAGATTAGAACCTTATTAAATCATACATTTATAGAAAATCTGAAAGATTAGGCCATAGCATATGCTTACCAAACTTTAGCCTAGTGCAAACCCGTACTAGTAATAAATAAAAGATTCAAAATGGTTTATGGTTCCTACCAAAATTGGCAGCATTATTGCTATTAGTGATATAATTCGGGCAAACATATTATTGCTTGGAATATTAATAAATAAGTAAGTATTGTATACCTTTCTAGTTATAAGGTCTTGTCCTCGCAGGTTAATTTCGCGCTGTTTTGTTGAGGCTTGTTTTCGAGTTATTTTTTTGGAAAACTGGCCAAAGTTTGTTCAAGTTTTATGTAATGAAGGTGTTTTAAGAACGTTTAGTGTCAAGTCGGAAAATATAGCTTGCATTAAGTATTTTATTTATAGAGAAGGTGTTTTTAAGTCCTTGCATATAACAGACTATTTTTAAGAGTGCTGGTTTCTTTAATTGTTAATTATTTATGCAAATACCAAAGTCGTCGTTATAGTAAAATGATTTGCATGTTGGACAAATAATACTCCCAAATTCAAGATCTCTCATCAAGTTTACTGATTAGCACTGCCATTAGTATGTTTCAATTAAAACATCTAGATAGACAATCACTGTGCGAAAAGATTTAAACTGATTAACTTTTTAATAAGCCGAGGTCTCTTGATTAGAAGATCCACGGCTTATTTGTTTGTTACAATGCTCATTAAATACTATCAACTTCAATAAACTGTCCATAACTATTAATTTCCCCGACCTATTAACTAAATAAACCTCTTTTTGATATCACCATTACTAACTCAATTTCTTGTTGACCGGCCGTCAAAATGTCTATGGTGATTGATAGCCAATCGATGCCAGTTTGATGAGACCTATCAAGTTCATGCTTTCAGTACAACATGTTAGATAAATAATGGGTCTAGTTCAGTTGGTTTTATTGTCGCGTTTGAAGTGATGAGATAGTGTATCTTTAGATGAGGATTTGATTACGGATTTTAGGGCATTTGTGTTTTTTGTTACTTTAACATAAACATTTGCACCGGAAACGATTAAGGGCGGGTTATTTAATTAATTTAACAATTACTTTATAAATATATAATCTTTAACAAAATAAGTTACAATGTACTAATATAATATTTATAAGGATCGTGGCATTATCCTGTCATATGTATAAACACAGATCTTATGTTCAAAATATTTATTGAGTGTGTCTGACCATATGTTTTCTTTTTACAGGTAAATAAAATAAGTGAAGAAAATCAAGTGGTGTGTATTACCGCTGAGTATGCAGCTAGTTACCATAACGTTTTCTTGACATTTATTAATTCACATTCAACATAATTTTACCTGGATAAAACGGCACAGCGTCACTGTCGTCAAAATTAGAGCATACGTAAACCTACCTATTATTGCAATGGAGACTGGTGTCTTTCCACAATAGAGAAGAATCTATACTCTAGGCCCGTTAGAAGGAACTAATACAGACATTTGACTATTGCTTCATCCGTTCAACCAAGCGCCAATCGATAAATAATCCATACTTAACCTTGACTTATCACCACCAAATAAATATTATCTCATTCCCATACGATATCCCACAATTCGCTCCTAAATCGCTCACTTAAATATTTCGCTTTAGAAAACGCCAGCGAAAACGCTTTAATGCGGCTCTTATCGATTTATGCCCTAATAAATAACAACTTTGATCCCTTTCATAAATTGGAAGGCTGTCAGAAATCCCTTCACATTTTTATCTCTTTTTTTTGTACCATTTAACGGTTCGACACATCTGAACTGTGCTGGCGACTGTGACACTGGAATGAGGAAATCAGACAAGTTTAATACAATTTTAACAATATAAGAATCATAATTAATAAATTAATAACTTCCTTTTTTGAAGGCGTCAATTAGAAAGACTTATCTACAAATAATCTTCATAATCAAATGTTAATTAAAAACTTATCCGTGGGTTGATTTTAGCCCTATACATTGGAATAGGGTTAAAATTAAGCCATAATTTCAAGCATATAAGTTAGCTATCGTCAAAAGTAGACTTATCTTTTCAGTAACAATCAAGAATTCGACCACCTTGTTACTAGAAGTGAAACCAGCTCCAGTGAGAAGTGGTTTTGCATGTAGACACATTCTATTCCAGCATTATTATGCAGCATTGGCAATCTAAAAAACTCATTTCTGCCTTAGAAATATGGCTGGCAATTAAAAAACTAATTCTTACATTTGCTCAGGTTTGCCTAAAACTTTAATAATTACATGTGTATCTGATCTCTTTGAAAAAGCATCGTTGAAAAATTGGTATTGACAGCTTTAACTAAAATCTTTCTTTATGCTATCAAAAGCTTGACACAAATTTAAAAGGTTAAAAAACAATCGAGACTTTGAAGGCCTAAATTTATGCAGTTAAGGCTTTTAGCTTATTAAAATGTCAAATCAGTTTATTAGTTTATTGGAAAACTGGTTTAGTAATTCATTTTTATTTTGAGACGTTTGATGTTTAAGTTTTTATGAATCATTATTTTAAAGCCCTAATAGCAATGTTGCATAAATATTTAATGTGTTACGTATATGAGTGAATAACATTTTAAAGTGTTTTGAAGCGATAGATTTTTATTTTAAACTCTTTAATTTTCAGGTTTAAACAATTTGTACGTTTTAACTATTTCTTCTTCTTATGCTTGGCGTAGTTCGATGGCGTAATCGCTGAGCCACACTCACTTAGTATTTTAATTAATATCTACAATATCAACGTAGAACATTTTCAGAGGATATTTTCAAATATTGTATCTTTTAATGATATTGTTATTTTATTTGAATTATGAAATGGGAAAAATCGCAAAATAGAGCTAGTTTTAATCATGTTTTGTCATAAAACTTTCAATATGACATCAATTAAACTGCTTTTGTTCAATAATTTTAATTTCATGTTTATCATTATAATATAAATTACCTACATTGAATGGACTGATGGTGGAGGTTTATTAAGCATTTAATTAATATATTGTTTTACGGATAATGAAAACTCGTACCAAATAATACAGCTACACGTATTTCACGGCATTATTTTATTCATATTATACCGTAATATTGAAGGAAACGTGTAATTGTTATAGCGCTAGGAGTTTTTGTCAAAATATTTTCAGGGAAACAACACGTTAAACATTGGCATCGTTGGCACATTGTGCTCATATTTAATTAATCACAATGGGATAATTTTATAAAAATCCCATATGAAAATCATGTTAGGTAAAATATATTGTAAAAAATTTCATCGTGTAAAAGTATCGGAATAATAATTTAATAACCTGGATAACTAATTTTACATCGGACTGTCATCTCGCATCGTGAGCGCTACGAGCATGTCTCGTAGAAGTGCTACGCCATAGCTCGTAGCAAGTGCTACGACACACTGCGTCCAAGCTTTTGAAAAATGGAACCTTTCATTGTAGATAGACGATGTGCTTACAGCCTTGCATGATGTTACACAGAGATGGCATTTCTGGTGATAAGAGAATCATTTTACAACAAAGAAAATAAACAGCGTACGATAAAACTTTATTAATATTATTATAACGATAAGTTGTTCACAGTTAACATTCCAGCACTTGACTCTTAAAACATCTTTCATAATTTTAGCTTACTTTCAAACCTAAAAAAACACTGACTTCAAATCTGTAGAGATGTAGAAAGCCTATTACAAAAAAACACACATCACCGTTTCCAAATTTTGACAGATATCCGGAGCCGCCCAGATAAGTCAGGAGAGAGCGGAAGACAAAAATCATTCTAAAAATTTTCTGCTTAAGAGGTCCCAATTTGTCATTTTGTTATGAGGGTAGAATGATAATGGTGAGCGCTTCAACAACTTATCCTCTTGGTGCTTAAAGTAAAGTGATTTAGGGTGTCAGATATTGGAAAAAATCTGCGAATATCTTTTACGTGATTTGGGAATTTGGGAGAGTTCTGAGCTTCTGCTTTGATTTGCTATTTTTGGAAGGGAAGTGTTGTAGAGTTTAGGTAGATATGTTGTTTTACATATAAAACTGAGAAATGTGGTAGTTCGATATAAAAATCCTAAAGTTTAACAAGCATTTAAGAAACTAATACTTTTTTTGATACAACTATTGGTTTTTACTGTTAAATTTATATTATTTTGATAGAGAATTAAAATCATTGCAAAACAACAATCTCTATCAACCGGAGCATTTTCTTGATCGCATTAACCACTGTTGACATTACTTTACCATTGTGAGTTGTTTTGACAACAACGATTCCAGTTTACCTCCACCAACTTTGGCTGAATGAAAAGTCAACATTTGCGGATCCTTCCGATCCATCTCCCTGGTACAGTGCAAGCATATTTCAAAGTTAAATCGCCTACCTGCCAACTGCTTCGATTTCACGTCACGTAACGTCATATCGTTTAGGTATCTACGTGCAAATCTTGTGAGTCTAGGACCGACGTCTCGTCTCTCGCAAGTCTGCCAATTCTCAATATTCCGCATAATCCATTGCACTGCACTGTATGTACAGTTTGCGGCAAAACACGCCTCTAACTCAAAGACTTACAGAGCAGGCGGGGACGAAGCTGCGTTGACGGGTGTACCGATAGGTGGGTATTGGGAAATGGGAATTTTTCGAATTTATAAGCGATTTCGTCGTGTGCATTTCAAATCTATTTGAACCTTTCAAAGGCTTCGCTGTAGTAAAGTAGTAAACAGTTTTTAGTCGATTGCACGCTTGAGACGTGCGATGTGTATGTATTTCCATTTGTAAGTTAAATTTCGCTCGGATAAGTGATTGATATTTTGTTGATGTTGTTTTTGTTTTTTCGTTTTTTAGTATTTGTGTAGAATAAATGTATTAACATATTTGCCCACCATACTTTTTTCAATAATACAGCAAAACTTTAATATTAAAATTCATGCAAAATTACATGAAACTAAAATTATTTTACATTGTCATTCATTTCTTTAGATATAAAAAAGAAACTTGCTTATATAAGCATTACACGAGATGCCAATTATTATCCAGTTGTCAAATTAAATGTATTTGTATTAAATTTTGCAAACACATAAACAACTAATTGTATGCGACTAAATAAATAATTTTGCAAAGCTGTCTAGACGATGGTAGAAATAAAAGTCATTTTTTATAGTAAAAACATAAATGTTGCAAACATCTGAAATGCTACAAAGTTTGCTTGCTTTGCTTGCTTTTTATAAATGAGGGTTTAAATTATAAAAGTCAAAAAGTTCTTATCAAGACATTTTTTTGTAATAAAGCAATAAAAATACCTGTAATGATACCTTTATATTAATTATTTTCATGGCAGCAGACACTTCAAAACCCGTTCGTCCTTGAAAGGAAGAAAACTCTTTAAATTTCCTCGGTAACCAATAAAAAATCTATGCATACAAAGTATCTTCATGTAACCGGTTCTATCTGGCAACTGTAAACTTTTCTAGCACCTCTTGTTTCCTTTTACGTTGGAAATTTTGACAAAACGAAAAACTAACAATAAATTCTTTCGTCCACAAATCTGAGGACCCCAATCATTCGTGTCGATTTATAAAGGAGACGTCATCATATTTGGTGCCTCGTTTGACGAACTCAGGATAAACGTTTTAGGGGAGAAATAACAAATACTCAAAATATGCTGAAACAAGTACATGATGCTAATATTTTTAATGTTGAAGAATAATTACTATAATATAAATGAACATACTTTATAGATATTTAACTTCAAACAAATATTATTATGTATGTTTTATTGTATATTGTGGCAGGAATTGTTTTTTTGTTTTTTTTTTTGCTTATCGTGGGGTGTTGTTACGATTGTGTGCTTATGGCTTTTTATATTTATATTGCTAAATGTTTTTTTTTTATGTGACCGGGTATTTAGTAATTTTTATGTACTTTTTTTTTAATTTAGATGTATGAATAATTCATCCCCCGTTCTGCCCCCTCCCTGAGCCCACGTTCACGCTGCCATCATATTTGGTAGCCATCTTTGCCTCCCATTTTGTCGACGTTGATAAATAATTTCATTTCTTTCCCCGAATCGTTTTCAAGGGTGCGGATACAATATCGGATTTTTCGGAGGCGATTGGTGAAAAGCCATTTTTCTGGTAAATAAGGTGAGAATGGGAAGGGAATTGGCAAATTATGAAAGGGATGAAAGTAAATGAGAAAACGGCGAAATGAAGGGACTGCAGCGAACATTTTTCATCTGTAATGGTGGAAATTATGGCGCTAAGTTTTCGAGTTAATTAGTCAATTTTGTGTTCAACACCTTTAAAGACAAGAATTAAATTTGATTAGTTTCATGTTGATAATTGAAACGCTATAAAATAAACTTTTGTTTATATGAACTTACCTGCTGTCTCCTACCCTGAATCGACACCACCGGCTCAACAGAAAAAATACACATTATAAAATGAATAATAATATTTTTTCAACATTGAGAGCTTTAACAGTTAATGAACAGTCCTTTATCATTTTCAAAATGGTCGTCGACAAATCTTGCCACTTGCATCTATCAGCTCTAATATGCCGATTAGTGTCAATAGGAATTTCGAATCGACAATCGAATCGGTTCACTCGATTATTGAACGCTTAGCATCTCCACCTCGAATGCCAATGTAATTGACATCAGACTAGGCATTACCAACTTAAGTACGATAACTGCGCGATCGAAACTCAACTTTAATCTTGTAGCGATAAGGTCTAATTGGGTCGTTAAAGTGATTTGTTGACAATGACTGTTAGTCAAGTTCTAAACGATTATAGATAATGTTAGGTCCGTGGAGAAACAAAGGAATTAAGTAAACTACGTTTTGGTAAGAGTGGCCGTTGTCCCGTTTAGTTGCAGGATCAAATCAAACATACTGTAACACGTGTTGTATTAGAGAGGTAAACTCTTGTGTTGAGATTTTCGAACTGCCAAAGGTGTATGATTGAAAAGCTTTCTTTATTGATTTAAAAGCTAATGCATCTTAAAATAATAATATTTTTGATGTGTGTCTGTACACAGCAGTGTCTCGACAAAGCCTGAAGATCATGATGATAATGATGATGATCTGTGTATTTAGAACTAAAATGACTTAACTAAGTACTATCTGACCTAAAAATGCTGTTGTGGTTGATAGTATATACAACTTTTTTATGACACATGTAATACACACCGTCTCTTTTCAATTAGAATTCATTGTGCTAAAAAGTTATACAATCAAAAGAACAATGAGAGTAACGTTTCAAAAAGCTATTCTACTTGTTCTAAATCCATCTCTAGCCGGTCTGTAGATAGCGCGTTAGTTACAGATGTTCGGTGCTCAGAACTTCTTGATTTGTACGACTTTCCACCGAATGGCCGCGCCTGAATCACCAACCGTATTTCAATGATAATTTTGATAGGAATATAATTGTTTGGTCAGCAACTTTGTCTGTGGTCAGCAGTTTTAGGGTAAGGTCTGCAGGAAATTTAATCAGTAATATTAAAGCCACAAAATGGATAACACAAATGAAACCAGTTTAAGCTTAGCTAAGCTATAGTTAGTGAAAGTCATTTATGTTTTCGCCATATTTGCAGTTATATATTGAATAAATACAAATAAGATTAAGTTGTGGTAAGTAGTTAAAAATTCAAACATTGATATATAATTATCTTTACCTATTTTTTATACCTATAGATATTTTTTTAGATATGAAGTTGCAGATTACTGATAATTTAAATGTATGGCTGGTCAATCAACTTTTCTTGTACTCGTATGTTTTGACAAATCTACGACCACGTAAAGACGATCAAACTTTTGGTAAAACATTGAGTAATTCTGCCGACAAATTAAACCAATCCTATTTTGATATTGTTTAAGCAGTAATGACAAAGTTGTGAGTGAGAATCGCCTTTGCCACCATTAGCGTCCCCGGAATGAGATATTAGAGGGACGCGCTTTGGGTAAATTTTGTCTGTTTGTTTGTTTTATTTGGAAGAAAAGGACAACTGTTATTGTTAAAGTTTATTTACGATAGATTTGTGAAATCCATTTGAAAATTTGAGAAATAAATAATAGACAATACCTATTTGATCGTATTTTAGTGAAATGCCACGGTATCACAGAGCTTTGGGGCGCGCGTGGGGGCGATGTGGCCCGATCGTTGTTCTGTGCACGGTATTTATCAGCTTTTTAGTTAAAATTCTACTACGAGAATAAAACAATCAAAGACCAGGAAAGTTTTTACCAATGTGTTTTATAAACACTGATAAATAATTAAAAATAGACTATCAGTTCGAACAATCTCCTAAAAAATTCGTTACGTTTTTTAATTGATATTTCAATCTAGAATTTTACAAGAACACTAGAACGGTTTCATCTTCTTCACATTTAGTTAACAAACTTTCCAATACAAAAAAAAGGCACAAAATAATTTATTTCCAAAACCTATCTAACAACAAATACATAGCTGCATCCAATTTCGCTCGGTTTTTATGAAGCGCGTTATATTTTAAACTTTTTTAATTTGGCCCGTGTGTGACGTCATCGCCCTCGAAGCGTAAAATGAATCGTCATGCTAATTGGCGTTTCCAATTGGCGAACGAATTATGCCTTACGAGTGAATGGCACCGGCTTATTGGCTTGCGCTCTTTGTTTTGTTTATGGCGGATAAAATTTTATTGTGAGTGCTTTTTTTGGGTATTGCTGTGTCAGCTATATTGTAGCTTTGAAGATTTATAAGTGGATTATGGTAATAAAAAAACCTGAGCATAAAATCTTTGTGCCAAATGTCTTTGTTTCTTTCAAAGTACATCTTTTAAACGTATGCATTTGCTAAAACTGTTAGTTTTTGTTTTTGTAGATATGTATATCACAGTGAAGTTGTATTTATAGTGTTTTTTTTTACTATATCAGTTGTAAAAAAGGTTAAAATACCACAAACCAGCATGTTATACGGTTACCTAGTACAATTTTTGATCAGCATTTGCTATTACTCTAATTTTTTCGTACTCCTCCATCTCTTATATAACTTTTACTGCTATTTCGGTTACCACAGATAAACAAACACATTTATCCTCACAAAATGATGGCTCAGCTTTCAAACGTCCGAGATTTTAATTACAATCAAACCGAGTCCCAAAATACCTGGCGGAGTATAATTTCAAATTATCCGGAAGCTGGTTCCAATTAAATCCGAGAGTCCTTGACTATAGTTGTGTGCTATCATGGATAACTCTGTATGTATATTGTTTGTCAAATATACAGGGTTACTGTCCTAGAGAACAGTCTTCCACTCCTCGAGTAGAACTCTCAACTAAACTTATTACTGAGGGTCCTGACTCTTTTTTTTGTAACAAGGTATGGGTTTGCACTTAACCGTAATTCGCCTGATGGTAAGCAAACATTACGGTCTAGGATAGAGCGTGCTTACCCAGTAAGAGCCGATTCTCTTTCGTTTTGAAGATCGCAAGGTTATATTCTGCGGGGAACAGGGAGTCAGGCAGGGAGGTCCACAATTTAGCAGCTCACACTATAAAGTGGAAGCTAAACGCTTAGTGCGAGTCTTGGGAACTTGGACCAGGAAGCGGTGACGAAATACTCCTTCTCAGTATTGAATGAAAAATCTTCATAAAACCTTAAATGATGATCAACAGACCTTCGTGAAAAAAATAAAAATAAAATAAATATTCCGGGACAATGCACACAGTGCGATGTAGCCCCACACTAAGCAAACGCTTGTGTCGATAACGGATATAAGACTTATATACTTTTTTTTGTAAATACATACATATTATACATACAAACGACCAGACCCAACACAAGTAATTATAAATTTTAAAGTACATAAATACTTGTGTCATTCGGGAATCGAACCCGCGACCTCTAGATTAGAAGGCAGAGCCACTACCAACTAAGCTAACAGGCCAGTCAAGAGTGATTATTTTAATTACCTTCAGTATATGATGTTCTTCCACCATTATACTGTAACGGATGGACTCATGATAATATTTTTGGTATGTTCAACAAAGATATACCACTCACGCAGGTCGCAAAATTGTGAATGAAGCTGAAAGTAGCCACTAATATCTAAGAAGATAATTTTGCACGGATAATATTGGAACTAAAATAACCAACCACCAACGGGATTTTAAGTTCAAGCAATACGTAGCCAAAACTGCTGCTTCCAGTTGCATTCAAATTTATTTTGCACGGATTCTAAAATAATAATACTGCATACATGTCATCTCATCTTAACTGAAGGTAGCAACTAATTTCTAGGACCATG
This sequence comes from Macaria liturata, assembly GCA_964023185.1. Taxonomy (NCBI): domain Eukaryota; kingdom Metazoa; phylum Arthropoda; class Insecta; order Lepidoptera; family Geometridae; genus Macaria; species Macaria liturata. The sequence continues at coordinate 1,251,028 of OZ026809.1, forward strand.
CGCACGGATCAAATTGTAACTAAAACTTAAAGTTGAAGTTGAAGGTCAATACGTAGTTGCAACTGCTGCTTTCCAGCATACAAATTTATTTTGCACGGACTCTAGAATAATAACACAGAATACATGACGCATCTGGAGAGTGTCATCCGATTTGTTACCAGAACGTGCTTCGAAAAATCGATCCCGTTACCGATAACTCGATGATACTCGATGTTTGCCAGCGCGAGCAATGCTACGTGATTTACATATAGTTGTACTGCACCATGAATATTATGTGGGTGTAAGTATGAAAATAGTAGACCAATGTATGCAATATGCGAGTATGCAAAAGTTTTGTTGCAAACGTCGAAAAAGAATTTCGTAAGAATTTTTCTGTCATAAAAATTTGGTCGAAATATAATTCAAATAACGCTCACATAAAAATCAATGACAATTTCACATGGCAATATGGAGAAGCTAGGAAAAGTATTTTTGGATCTATACTTTGCCTTTACTAACTCCTGTATCAAAACCAATCTTCTGTATGTACTCCATACGTTCACTCACGTACCTTTACCTATTGTGTGTAAAATATGGCAACATTTTATCTTGATTCAAAGTTGAACGTCAAGATGTTGTTGACATATCTATCAATAAGTCTCTATTTCTTACACTATACAAAATATAACACAGTAATTGGTCAAGATTATAAACCAGGTAGACCACGCTGGTATATTTGCCTTAGCGCTAATAAATAATGAAAATCAACATCATCATTTAAAATTATCAGTTTTTTTTATCTAAGGTTTAGTTAAACGCGTATTGATGATCTGATTCCTATCAATCAATCTTTATTTCCAACCATGCAACATATGTACAAATACAAAATTCAAATACAAATACAAAATTCATTTATTTGACGTAAATATTGTACAATAACATGTGAATCCTCTGACCTCGTGGTAGCCGTAAGACTGTGTTACGAGGCCAGAGTCATCTTCCAATATAATACTAGGTACAGGTAAATTACGTCATAGTTATAATTTATTATGTAACATGAATACATGACAAAGTATAATAAACTAAGAGAAACAATAAAAGATACAATACCTAATTACAGTTATAAAATGCCTTTTAAGCATCATCAGTAACTCTTTAATAATGTGAAACTTATACAATTAAAATTAAAAGTGAACTACCCTCAAATCTTTACAAAAATTCTTATGCCACAACGTCAACAAAGATTATAGGCATTCACCTTACACACGCACACTCAAACAAGGCGCTAACACTATCGACTTATAACTCATTTGACACCTAATATGGGCAGTAATATGATACTCATATGCCGAACAACTCAGCACTCGAACAAGTTTATGAAGTAAGCCCAGTGTAGGTATATTTGCCCCGGCGCCAACCGCTCGCATTTCCATTCACTCTGTATTTGAATAATTCGATTCGGTTATATTATGTATATGATACAATAAAATAGGCTGTGCGGCTGTGTTGTCACACCTACTCAAGGATGCTTTGTTTTAGATTCTGCATTACTTAACTCTAGATATTTTTCTTCTTTTTGTTAATCTAATCGATATAATATACTCGTATAATCGTTTGATATATGCATTGCGCATCAGAAGCTCATAACACATAAAATAAATTGTTTATTGTTCTTAAAACATCACAATTGAAACGTACTTGGATGTATCTAATAATATACAACGAAACAAGTCGTCAGAAGCTCTTTAAAAATAATGAGATAATCGGGCAAAACCATTCATCGTACCCAAACAAAATTTGTATAATTTTTCATTTTACGTGTATCATAATATCGTTTTTAATCAATAAAGTTAGGTTTCTTCTAGGCAAGCGCACTAGATCGTAGATTATAACGCTTAACATCAGGCAAGTTGTAGTAAAGCATGAGCCTATCTCATGTAAAAAAAAATAACTTGGAAAAGCTGAGTACTGTGTTATTGTGGTTAAACTGCTTATTGATAAATATTTATACAGTATCTATATAATAATAATCCATGGTTGTACAGCAACAGTATCGGATTCGACACCCATCCAGATACCATCGATGTGACGGGAAAATGCTGTTTTTCCTACCGTGTATTTGCCGATGTATTTTTGTGGCATATTCGACATGATAGTGTTATCTGTGTATGTGGCGCAAGATGGAAACCATTTTGGAAAAGGACGCGTGTTTTATTTGTTGATGAAAAATATTTAGAGAAGTGTAATTTTCTATATACACTATGTAAACGACAACATTTGCTAGTAAGAATGTAATTTGACACTGTCGATAGTTGTTCATGATCAAGGTATAATTTTAAAGTCTTTGTTATTTTTTTTGTTTTTGCGTATTCCATATGGATGAGGTCAGCACAGAGGCCCGTGTAAACTCTTGACACCAGAGTTGGCCACTCTCATTCAAAAAGAAGAAGAAGGTCTGCACAAGATCGATGCAGCTGGCACATTCAAATAGAGCCCTATGTCCAGCAATGGGATAGAGTAGTTTGTGGATGATGATGATTATGAAATATCTGTTTATCTTAGTGCTATTTTCAACTTTGGCAATAACTACAACTTAATTATAGTATTTATGAAGGAATCATCTGGGCAAGAACAGCGAGCGTCAGGGAGTATTGGCGAAAGACGAAGGAGGCCTATGCCCTTGTTGTAGTTATGTTACTACAAAAAAAGAAAATCCCTAAAAATAGAAAAAAAAAAACAATCTTCTAAATCACAAAGTCTTGCATCATTGATCTTGAATAGTTTTCTCATTTTCACTTACCAAGTCTAGTCTCTAGTATTTGAAGATAAAATCAATTGATGTGTCTTGTGTGTTTTATGTATATTTTGTGTGTTTTACGTGTAGTTTTTCCACTAGAACGGATGGCGAGCTTCCAAATCTATAAACGACAGTTGTCTCGGTCGGGCCCCTTGATTCGTCACACTCAATCACGTAAAGTATAAACGATTTGGGCATAGAGTATTGGTTTTGTTGAAACTCTTTTTAGAATAAATTCAGTGTAACATAAACCTTTTTTGTCTATTTAAGGCTAGTCTTTTATTTGAATAAATATGCAAGCAACCTTCTTCTTAGACTACAGATAAGCTTAACATCAGGTGGGCTGTAGTCAAACGTTAGCCCACTAAGCTTCAAATACAGTAGAAGTTACTTTATTTATTTTTTTAACTTCTGTTTTACAGATTGAGTACGTATTTAAGTGCCTAGTCTATAAATATTACAGTTTTTGAGGTGAAGTTAAATCTTGACTTAGTCATGTTTTTAAACTGAACATCCATTTACTTAGGTACAGAGTACAAACAATCAACCTTAGTTTTACATCGGCATGCAATAAGCAAGTACCTAATGTCAATATGAGGTAAATTTGAGTATATATATTATAGTCTGAAGACGTTACAATTTTTTATTAAAGTAATAACTTACATATATGTAGATTCCAATCTAGTTGTTTTCATCCATCCATGCATTAACAAAATATCAAGCTCCTCGCATAAGAAGGTTCTGGGCGGAAATCCATTGGTCAGTTGGTATTTCCCGCTCCATTACCCCGCATCGATTGTTCTCGACTCACTAGATATTCCCGAAGGCCCCTTTTTTAGCGCAACCTTAAATCTATGGTATTATGGAGCAAAGTTTGCCATTAAATCACTTGAGGGGATTTAGGCATGGCTTTGTTGCGAACTTGGTAATGTTAGCCTATTTTTGTGGTAGATATTATGGATGGAGATAAATCAAGGCTTTTTGTGGAAGTTACAAGCTATTGGTGTTCTAATCGAGAGTGAATAGATTTCTTGTAGGTAACGCGTTATGTGACTATTGACAGAAGACAAACAAAGAAGCACCTGCAGCCAAGTGATTTGGTATTCTTCTTCTTATCGAATGGGAGTGGCCAACTCTGGTGTCGAGAGTTTATCAAGCCGCCCTAAGGGCCTATTGATTTAGTATTGGTACATCATTACAAAGTTAAACTAAATTTGACTCAAAAACAAGGAAGAGAATAAATGTATAACATGTTTTAATACAACATACTCGTAATTTTATTACCAAACTAAATTTTACTATGTTTTTATATATTTTATTAATTAAAACTGGTTTGCTCTTGGCTATAGTTTGCCTGATGGTGAGCAATAGCTATGGTCTAAGATGGATCGTGTTTATTTTCAGTAATCTGTAAATATATATTATTCTTATCTGAAAACTGTAAATAGTAGCTATATCTTATAAAACAACTAAAAATCTTTTTAAAACTCTGAACCAACAATAAATCTTTCAACAAAACACAACACCGCCATAGAAACTCCATAAAATACATCCATAAACGCTACATTATCCTTCATATCGTTATGGTCGATATAAAGATTACTCGAGTAGTTGTCTATGACACGCTGCCATGACAGCAATTAACTATTAAACTGAAGTGAAATACGAGGTTTTCATACAAATTAAGCTTATTTTTAAATAATACAATGACATGGTTCAGAGAGCTGCTGGAATCTGGATGCATTCAATATTATTTTTTAATCATATTCAAAAGAATTCTATATTCATGTTTCTATGTTAATCAACTCACGTAGTAATCTTTATAGGTAACCTATTAAAAAATGAAAATGCGATACTTACATGTGGGAGTATTTTTGGCTAAATTGTAAATTGTAGATTTTTTCTACTTTTTAACACAGAAAAGTCATTCTAAAACCTTGAATGAAATTATTGGGGTGGTATGTAAGAATTATATTTATTTAATATTTGAATTTTTTGTATGACTCAATGTAGTACTAATTGACCTTCAAAAAGTCTCTTACTAGAGTCATTCCTTAACTATCAAACAAAATATTATATCACAACGACACATTTGACCTCTACTCATAACGTGTCGCAACACAATAACAGGCCAATAAAGACCCGATGAGCCTACAAGCGAGGGTGTGGCGCGACTGTTAGAGAATAGCGTGATATGAAAACGATTGAAGGAATTGGATTTTATGTCGTATAGTGTGGATATTATGATATAAAAGACTCGAAAGTCTTTGACTATAGATTGAAAATTTAACTATTCATCTTCTAATAAGAATTAGAATTTATTTCTTACCTTAAAGATAACTTAATTAACAGAGTTTTAAATTTGATTTAAATTGACCTTAATGTAGAGTTACCAGTGGCTACTGCACTAGGTACCCCTGTATCGCAGCAGCCACAGGTGCTTTTAAAATGGTATGATTTAAATATGCAGCTACGGTTTTGGTTAAATTAAAAGTTGATATTTTTTTACACTCTACAGACAAACATTTGGTTTGGGCAAATGATACCTATACAAACGAATACTGTGGGCAAACGTGGGGCATGACTTTAAAGTGGACTGGTTCGGTCTCATATTTCACCAACTATTAAATAAGTGTTTAACTATTCATTGGGGTAATGCCGGTAAAATTTTGGTCACTCTCCCTTTTGGTAAAGTAAATTAGGTTGTGTATAATAACAATACACTATAGTTTCTTTTTTGGATTAAGTCTGCACAACATCGACGCAGCTGGCACATTCAAAGAGAGGCCTATGCCCAGCAGTGGGATAGAGAAGGCTGTGGATGATGATGATGGTGATAGTTTTTAAATAATTATATTAATACGTAACTTTACTATAATAGTAATTAGTTATATTTATTTAAAACTTAGCAACGGAAAAAATATATTTACAATGCCTTCAGATAACGCTATCCCTGGCACCATACCTGCATCATAACCACTATCTTCCCGCGCAATAATTCTTAAATTTTTTCAACACATTCTAACTGCTTTCCGATTGGTCCTACATCTCAGATTACTATCTTATAGATACCGCATTATTATGATTATGTCTATTACTTTGCTGGTTAATTTTATTGTGTGTTTTTATAGCTGAATTGTTTAAAAGTTATGATATTTATGTACTACTATGAAGTTGTGTAGGACAGTCTTTGTCAAACATACTTGCACAAAAATAGATTCTTACTGGGTAAGCACGCTCCATCCTAGACTGTAATGATTGCTTACATCGGGCGAATTATAGTCAAGTGCAAAAGCATTCATTGAAAAAAAAAACACTTACTATTTGATATTCTTTAACTACACTGAGCTATTAGCCACATATTTAAATATATATCTTAATTATTTATATATATTATGTTTCTTATATTTGTGATAGGTAGGTACTAGATCAAATATTGTAAGCGGTATCTATAAGAAATGATCCGTCTAAATTCTTCTAACAAAAACCAATGTTAGCTCGCCCGCCTACAATCATTTATGGATAGGATAACATTTGGGTATTATAGGAACGCTAACGCGATTTTGAAGACAGCCTAAGTTTTACATAAAAAATCGTAACACAACGTAATATAAAACGACATAAATATAACGTTTTTCTTCATATGTTGGGTCTGGTCGTTTGTATATATAATAAGTATGTATTTACAAAAGAAAAGTATATAAGTATTATATCCGTTATCTTATCTAGTACCCACGACACAAGCGTTTGCTTAGATGGCGCTGTGTGCAATGTCACGGATTATTTGTATATTTATTTAAATCTGTTTTAATTTACAACAAAACAATGTTTACTCAAAATCTAGCATAAAAAACTGGTTTTGTGAAGATAACTTTTTAACTGCACTGTGATAATATCCTGCCTAGATCAGATTCTCACTCTCAATTATCCAAAAATATACCTGACATTCGAAATTCAATTCTTACTAATTTCTCTGTCCATCAAACTGAGCCACACATCCAACTAAACACCTTTCAAAATGCATTTCCAGCTGCATCCATGTCAGTGCGAAGTTAAACGCATTACCATACTAATAAGCTCGGTCACGCCACCCCCACCGGTGGCTGATTAACTGAACTAGATTGCAAGTGGCGCGTAAATGCTTTTTGGATGACTTTCGTGGTAAATGAAATGGGTTCTTTGTTATTCACATGCTATTTATTAACAAAGCTAAAAAACTATGGAAGAAGTTTGTTTTAGGCGATTGATATACATAGTCTCCCAATTTCACGTGCTTGGATTGGATGACACTTTGAAGAAATTATAGTCCCAGTGGTTGATTGTACTTACTGCATTAGATAAGTATCATGCAACAAATAATGGAAAATAATAATGACAGTATACATATTTGACGTATGGTATGTGTTTCATATATACGACCAATGACAATGATCATAATAATAATATATGCCTTAAGTTGTGAGGACGCATCAATACCTTTTCTGTGGAAATATGTTCGCCGCAGTCGAAATCGGCTAAGAAAGACGTAAGAGATCATAAATTATGTAAAAAAATCATTCTGGCACGTACCTATATAGCCGTAATTGACTATCTAATAGGCATGCATCACCATGATCATCATTCAACAATCATTCTCAACACATTCTTAACCAAAATTGACTAAGAACATCATCATCATCATCATGACTTAGGTGAACATAACTCAGACATTATAAATTGAAATTGACTTGGAACATCATCATCATCATATCATGAATTAGGCGAACATAACGAACAAATCACTCACATTCATAACACCCCTCTTTTTGCACTATAACGCAAGTGCGAAGTGAGGCGACACATGCACAAAGCAGCTAAATTGGAAACGTCTCGCAACATGCAGACGAGTTATTTGTTACCTACGTTATGGGACATGGTATAAACTTAGAGCGGTTAAAGAAACTTTTTAATGGCTGCCTTTAGAGACAGATAATAATAAATTTCTCATAATCTTAACAACAATTCAGAAATTACACGTTACAATCATTATTTTTTTTATAGCCTTTGTTTAATTATAATCTCAAATTCTAGAAGATAAGAACTAACACTACTGAACACTAAGACTATTGAGCAATAATGATCTTTGATTTACACTGGATCACAAAAAAAAATAGAGCGAAGATTTACATACATAAGAAAATACTAGCCAAATACTCGTGTGTAAATTTGTGTAACTCAATGTTAACAGGTAACAATAAGCACACCAAATTGTAGACCAAAATTATCTCTGTTGGGCAAAGATATTGCGAGCCCACATTCCTTATTGTTTAATTAACTTGTTTGTTCTGACATTGTGCATCGTCGATGAATCACACTAAAGATAACAAGTCCGTAATTCACATAGATTTAAAGTTTTTTTTTTAATGTAACTACAAACAATGACAGGATAATAATCCATTCGTTTGCAACTTGCACCAGCTTGCAAGATGCATCGCCATGCTTTCAGGCTGGGAACTAGCGCGAGTGAAAAATGTCCTTCCTTGTTCGCCTTCAGATAGAGAAGTTTGCTCCTTGGTATAAATGTAGGTTACGAACTGACCTCGGGAATTTTTAACATCCAAGAATAAATATATTAATCTGGCGCTATAGACACTTATCGAAATATTGGCTATTTCTTGAAGTCAAGGCACTGATGATAAACAACTGTTTCTTTTGTTTTTCTTTTCACTTCACCGTAGTTACACTGGTAAAAAAGACAGTATTGTCTAAAGATGAAGCACAATTGTAACTGACTCTTTTAAGAGTAAGGTAGGTAACCATGCTCTTTAAGAGCATGGTTTTAGGATTTGATCCAGTCAGAGCCAAAATAAATATTAGTTTTTATAGACGGTCAATAATAATATTTTTTTTTATCTAGATCTAATAAAAAAAAAAATTAAATTGTTTTGCTGAATATATCCAAGAATGCAAAATGATGGCCTTTTTCTGGCTCAACGTATCAGCATTGCCATCCAGCGAGGTAATGCGGCCAGTATGCTGGGCACGCTGCCCTCTGGTAGTGGGCTGGAGCACCTAGATTATCTTTAGGCTTTTCTAAATATTTTCTAAGTGCCCCTTTTTTGTAGTAGTTAGAAGTAGTATGCTTAGTTTTTCTTCCCTTGTTTTTATATTTTATTATTGTAAATAAATATGAAGAGAGAAACTTAAATATCCAAGAATATAATAAATTAACATAACATTAACATGCATTAAAAATAATAAACAGAAATCAGTGTACTTGCATACCAGTGATATGTGGCTCCCTTTGTAGTCTGTAGGTACATTTTCTAACAAATTACGTAAGAATTTTTCAACATCCGAAGCACATTTCTACCAGCACAGAGCTGTGACTAGTGAAGCGAAAACAGAAAGCATGTGCATGTACTGGACTTGATTTGCCGTGACCGTCTCATGCATTTCAAAATGTAATATCAAGGTACAAAGCTATTGAAAGAACAAGACATAGATAGAGAATTTGATAATATGTTTCTCACTCTTGAGTCGTATTTCCTCATGACTAAGGGTCGTGGCTCCCTCGCAGAAAGAATTCGTTAGGGGAGTTTTCTTGGGCAGATACATCATGGTGGGCGCCCAGGTCCTTCCACGGAAGATACATTTCCTCGGATATAGTTTTCCTCAAACAAATGTTATGATGATATATTTAAAGCCATTTAAGTGATTATTGACTACAAAGTTATATAGTTATGGTGATAAATCTTCTAATATGAAACTGAGAACCTATTAACTTTTCCAAGATAATTAAGTCAATCAATCAGTTAAAATACACTACCACATACACTATACACTATCACATATACTATGTACACATTTATACACAACTTCTAAACACAAACACTTTCTACTGACACATACATTTTAAACTTCACTCATAAAATTATATCAATTACTATATTATATCAACCACATTCTAATTCTTTCCATCCATAATACCCATTAACTCAAAATACACTCTCATATACACACCAAACTGTAAGAAAATTATTAAATAATTAATTAGGTTATATGTAATTTTAAGATTAAATTGTAAATTGTTTATAACACCTCATATGGAATTACCTTGTATCATTACCACTGGGGAGCATGCACCTCTAAGACACAAGCTATGCTTAGTTTAGAGGTACACATACTAGTATGACTATTAATATGTTTAAAAAAAAAAAAAAAAAAAATTAAAAAAATATGGCTTAACGGATGCTAACAACTATGATAAACAGCCAGGACTTACAGTTTACCTGCCATCAATACACGGAAGCACCTAAATAAATTACCTTTACTTTTTGGTTACTCATCTAAGTACATATTTACCGCGTCTGCAGCGATACTGACATATTTGCGCTTCGGAATATTTTTGCAAGTTACCGTTATCTTGTAAGTCTTGTCTGGCATGAGTAGTACCAATAGAGCACAACCTAATCAATCACAATATTTGACGTCCAAAATTGATTCGAACCGTCTAACACATAGCCTGGTCCTATGTAAACAAAGTACAATTAATTATAGAAAATAGATTCCACGTTGTGTGGTTAACCATTAATCGCGGAATTTCGAGATAAAACAGGACATCGGCCCAGAGCAGGACCAATTATAGGCGGGAATTAAACTATTCACGTGGAAACTGTTTAAATAGATTGTATTATTGTATTTGTTTTGAACAGGTTTATGGCAACAATTTACTAATATATTAGTACCTAATAATGTTCTATGTTTTGCTGTAGTAACAGTTTTGAATGTTGATTATATTGTAATAATTTATTTTAGTTTTGTGTTTGAGAAGATAATTTTTATTTTATTTATAATTCTAATTGAATTTGATTTTATAATTTGGAAGTAATTTATTGTATGCCTCTGGCAACATTTATTATCTATTAGATTTTGTTTGACATTCATAAGTGTACAAAACTAAGTTTAGTTTTACCTGAATGAAGAAATAAATAAATGAAATAAAATGTTAATTAACAATAAAAATTATAATTACTCTTTAAACTAATTGCGCATCTAAAACATAACATATAGAAATGTATTTTCCTGATTATAAACTCGAGTCAATAGTAATATATAAAACATGATGACAATACCATTGCTATCATCTTGTGCCAGCTAATTGATCTAAAAACTACTTTAGACCTACAAATCCTTTATTTTTGCTATCCTACCACTAAAGACCTACAAGTAATTTAGTTTTGCTATCCTGACGCAATACCTGCACAAACACAACACTGCTGGGATGGCTTTCATACCAAGCTGCCAAATCGCAATGTTACGTACTTGGCTGTAGCTTAATATGTTGTACATAAAGTCACTTATACACACCCGGTTGAAGCTGGTAACACTAATTATTTTTACGTTAGAAGTTAAACAAGCAACACAATCAATAGCTAACTACACGAGCCATGATTTGGTAGTACAGTAATGAATCTCGCCCGACCTACAATGAACCAATATTCTTGACTAACGAACCATGAACATACAATTTCAGATGTACCCACCCGTACCAGATGGTGACGATTTGGCGCCGATTTCACGCCAATTTCACCCTTATTCCTAACGCCAGAAGCGTTAATTTCGCATTCGGATTTTTCGGAAGAAATTATATAAAAATTGATCGGCGTTTTTTTTCTAGAAATTGTGTGGGTGATTCGTTTGTTGGAAGCAAAACCACACATATTTTAATGATAATTTATTTGTTTGTATTTTATTTCGTTACACAATGTATTGTCAAACAAACCGTGTCGTATGGGATATAAATTCCAAATTACCAAACCTCGGAAAAGCAAATTTTTTTATTCAAATGTACTTAGTATGTTTTTATCAAGCAGCCGTCCCGTGGTACATCTTTATTATTAGCGCTCTGCGAAACGCTTTTGTGTGGTTCTCAACTTAATAGTACTAAAACAGATAAAACTATATATCAACAAATCATTTTTCTATAAAAAAGTTTATCAGCCTCATAAAAGGTTTAAAGGTTAATAAACAAAAGTCCGAAAATATTTTGTGGGAATTGTGATACAATCCGTTGTTATTCAATCGTTGACTTATCATTCAAAATTGTACTATTATCCAAACAAAACCAGTTCCAAATAATTTCACTATAATTATGATGTCCGTATCTCAGAATCCACAATTGACACAAAAAACTCAACTTTCATACAAACATCGGAATACAAACAAAGTCGTAGCAAATGGACACAATTTCCAAGAACGCCCAATGCAAAAGAATTTCAAGGAAAAAATCTGTAATTACCTAGGTTGAAATAAGTAGTACTTATGGCAATTTCATTATTATAAAATAATGAAACCGAAATATAAAATGCATGATGATTCAGTTATTAATATGTAGCCACGAATTTGTGAGCTGTTTTGTTGTTCAAGTGGTAATTTAGAAATAGGAAACCAACTTCACTGCCTAAATGCTACTGAATCGATTTCGATTCAAGTAAAATTGCCCTGTGATTTGAGCCTCTGAGTTGAAACATACCTTATCTGGCACAATGAATGCAAGATATTTAAGTGTGTCAATTAGAACTTAGACGTGGGAGCAAAATATTTATTTAGGTGTCCGAGCCTTCGCTTGACCCACTTATTGAGATAACATCTTGGATTTTACGTGTGGCAACACTATTTTGCTCTATGGCGCCCCTCCATGCGTCGAGTCATGTCGGCTCGACTCGGTATCGATCGGCTCCCCCCTCCCGCACAACGCTCGCGCCGCGCCGGGCGGACTCGCTTCCTCAGTACGTCTTGGATTTTTGACGTGTTAACACTACTGTGACTCCTACGAAAATGTAAGTGAACATTTGTTTTTTTTTTTTTACTAAAGCAGGAAAGCCCTGTTAAAGTGCATTATGCACTTCTAAATGCGCAAGAAAGCCCTGTATAAACGCATTATGCACCTTTTTACGCACAGGAAATCCCTGTCTAAACTCGTGGTGCACTTTCTAACGCACAGGAAAGCCCTGAATCAAATATAACGTTTGCTATCAGGAAAGCCCTGTATAAATGCAATGTGCACCTCCAAATGCGTAGGAAAGCCCTGTATTAACGCATTATGCGCCTGTTAACGCACAGGAAAGCCCCGTTGCGGTTAGAATTCTCAGGAAAGCCCTGAGTCTAATCTAACGTTTGTCGTCTGTTCGCAGACGACATGTCGCCTGGGAAACAGCCGACGTCGTCTGCGCAGACGACATGTCGTCTGAGCAGACGACGTTGCCAGCTCAGACGACATAAGTCTATAGCTGACTACAAGTCGCTTGTATGGTTTTATGCTAAGAACCCTGTACACTTCGCTCTCCTTAGACGACGTATTCGTGTTGTGCTAGACTGCACTCAAACTGTCTTTGCTTGCAAAGTAAGTGTGACAATTCGTCACTTGCACATATCAGTTACACAAAGTACTGTGTACACGTCGCTCTCTATAGACGACACGCTTGTGCTAGATCGCACTGATGCTAGATTGCCTTAAAGCTGTCTGTACTTCAAATGTAAATGTGACAAAACGTCACTTGTACACAGCTGTCACGCTTAGGACTATGTATGCGTCACTCGTTTTCGACGACGCACTTGTGCTAGGTTGCACTAAAACTGCCTAAACTTACAGGCTAAGCGAGATTATACGGCAGTTGACATGTCGTCTAAGTGAACCGCCGGCGTCGCCTGCTCAGACGACATACATCTACAACTGACAATATGTCGCTTGCACACAGCTCTTATGCTAAGTAACCTGTATACGTCGCTCTCATCAGTCAACGCGCTTGTGCTAGATCGCACCCAGATTGCCAGAGCCACAAGTTAGCTCCAGAACATGTCCCTGCTTTTGAGATGACAGCTAACAATGAGCGAATTTCCTGACTGGCTGATAGTAGATGAAGCCTATTCATCTAGCTGAGGAAAGTGGATGAGTAATATTCTGAACTTCAGAAACCACTTTACTAAGCTGATTACACTCGACACTAGTATGACTGCTCTTTGTAAATATAGAAGTTTCAGCGAAACTCTGATCATGAGCTATTTCCTTGGCTAAAGTCTACAAGCCGCTATCAGTTACGGCAAAAGTTCAACCTGTAAGAGCGAACAACAGGCTTATGGTCACCTCCCAAAGTTAAAGCTTCTAAAATTAGCAATTCTAAATGCAGCAAGTTGGAAAGTAAGGAGGATGGGTCAAAGATCAACACCGCCGTTACCCCGTGTAAAATTCTAACAGCCCAGAGCTGAACTAAGCCAAAAGTGACAACATTTTATAAGGACAACGTTCCAACATCAACTGAAAAAGTTTTATATCAGATCTATGGTTCGTTAAGGATGGTTGACAAGAATGTGAAACCTACGCTTCAAACCTAAAGGTTTATAATTACGAGCCCAAGACAAAAACTATTAAGCGTCCTACTACTATTATCACTCACCGCACCCGTTACGAGGGAGAGCGAGAGACTGAGATGAGCTGCGTAGAATAGATAGTGAAGGCAAATGCACGTGACCCGAAGGTCTCTAACGAAGACTGGCCAAAGACTTGGCATACAGAGGTTTGAAATCAGTTTTCATACTTCAGCAGTCTTCACCTCGCTAAATGTAAACAATCACTTAACAATAATACTAATTACTTATTATCGAGCATACCTACCTAGACATATGCCAGTTTTGTGAAAACGCGGACTAGCTAGTCCGCGTTTTCACAAAACTGGCATATGTCTGACGATCATAATACACTGGCAACTCGTACATTGCTCGGCAACTGAAAATACCTACTATAAAACACCGTATGCAGTTAGATCACTCACTTCTTTGCTGAACCAAATATTTTGATATCATTAAAAAACAAGGCGGAAATTACCTATGGCTTGGTCAATCAAAAGTCGCCTATTTCATTTTGGGGCCTGCCGTTTCCCGCATGGACTTAGAAGAAAAAGACGATTAAAACGTCGACTTTTCCTATGCAAAATCACTGATATTTGAGAAAAGCTACAGCTGTCCCATCAATCGAATATTTTTTTATGCATTCAGACATCTTATAGACAGTTGAGTTTTGAAATTATTTATTAACTATAAACTTATAAAACATTTGATATAATAGTGTAAATAACAATCCTATCATACAAAATCGTGCACAACAAAACATTTAAAAGGATTCCACTTTCCTATTATACCTATAAACTTATCACATGAAAACTTTTTAATGAACTGAACGATTTATTAAGACTTTCGTGACTAAAACTGTAGTAAACTAATGCACTTATTGCTAGTAAAAGCAGTACACTTTTAGGCCTTTGTATATTTAATTAAGCTATATTTAATTACCACACTTGGGGGTAGAATAATAAAATTGTCCACTGGCTTTGCAAACTGTCGTTCAAAACAAGCAGCGAGAACGTAGTTATATACCAACAAAGTTATGTTGCGTGTCTTATAGACATGAACACTTGCATCCGATACCAAACTAAGACATCCGCAGAGATGTCTCCGGATATCAGGAAATTAAACATATGGGGAAAATCCGCCAGTATCGCAGCGGAACTTTACTGTCTATGCCCTTATGATAAAAATTAGAGGGTTGATTAGACCCATATTCGATCCATACAATTTTCTATGGACTACTTCGTTTGAGAAAGACGATGTAAATTTTGATTGTATGGCTACAATCTTAGAAAAGCGGTTCATATAGACCTCTTGCAGGCATATTAGGATATATGCAGAATAAAGGCCACCGCAGAGATATTTCATTACATTGCAGTTACCTTTTAACCTACGTGCGTTATGGGCTCGCAATGTACGCGATACAATCTGAAAACTCTAATCAGATTGCAAAGTAGGTATAGTAAAGTATAAGTCCCCGTGTATACAAATTTACGCTTATTAGCTAATTTTGTCGTAGGCAACAACTCTGCCGTTGGTCTTAGTACTATAAAGCTATCCTGCTAACCTAGACATATAGAGGCGAAAACTCTCCACACGCTACCTCGTTCATCATCATCATTAGCCTAATGAAACTCACTGCAGGGTATAGGCCTCCTCCCGCTTATGCCAATACTCCCCGTTTTTGCGCTGTTCTTGCCCGGATGTTTATAAATGTTTATGCTACCACCTTACGTTGGTAAATAGAGACGCAACAGTCTCAGTTTTAATCTAGAACTTGTTAAGTTGTGGGTCAATTGGTAAAGATATTCGAATATGTAATATATGGGCCTGGAACTCACATCAAAAACGATCATGACCCAGGCGGGCACCAAAATCCGCCGCACTCAACGCGCTGCTCGCTGCCAACCCAACGTGTGATTTGTTTACGGACGGTTGGCCGGTTATAATGTTAGCGTGTTTGAGATTTTGCGAGCAGATGATTTAATGATTGTATAAATGACTTAGTATACTTAGAAATAGATAGATTTCATGATGTAAGATTAGGTGATTGTTATTTAAGTAAAATTAAGAAATTGTAAATATGAATTGTAATGTACCTACATACTTTAATTTGAATGGACTGATTATTATTTTACTTCCTTTTGACAACTTTTAAATTATATATATATATTAATTATTATATGACATTGTTAAGTGATTGTAAATATTGTGATTGTAAGGTATTTGAGTATGAAATAATTAATGTAATTGGTTTTGACCGTTTTAATTATTATTAAATAAATAAATAAAATAGTAAACTACATTATCTTTGGTAGCCTACGAATACATCAGCAAATGCGCCCATAGGCGCGCTACATCCCAAATCGATAGGTATAGCTTTTTCGTAGCCTGATTGCTTCCAAAATGGCCACTAAAAGAAGACAAATATCGAGAATGACGTCTCTGACACTGGAGACTCCTTCAATAGACCACTTTGCGAGCGCAATTAGCATTTTTGTGCATACTGTTCAGTGCTTAAATAAAATATAATTTGGATATTTTTTTTTACCATAACTAGTTCCTTGCGTCCTATATCATCTAGAGATGAGTAGAAGACTCTACCTATTTGTTGTAAAGGAAAAAGAGGAAAAGACCTTCTGGAATGAAGCAGAATTTCTGCAATGCATTATAGATAGACAACAATATATCTATCTAAATATCAATATTTCTATAGCTATCTTCGCTTGTCTGAAAGATTCGGGCTTAAACAGTCTGACGAATTTTGGTCAGCAGAAAACAGGCCCCTTATCTTCCGGAAACCTCGTGGTAAAGTCAACCTTACGGACTGACAAGCTCACGCGAAAGAGATGGATAGACTCATTAAGTTACGGTTATTAGTACGAATTAGCGAAATATACCCGCTACTTACATCTGGACAAAAGACTAGCCTTGTCTGATACAGCAGCTAATTAATTCCTGATTAAGACTTTTAAGAATTCTGTCTTTGCAAGTAAACTCAACAAACACTCATTGATTTGCCCTTCAGCCGGTCAAGCTCCGGCTGGAACCTAAATATACGTTTTTTACCCTTCGGGGGAAAAACGTTGCTATTTTCTTGCTTTAATTTACATAACTAGTATCACCAAAAAAGGTGTTCACTCGACACCAGCATCAAAATAACGACGTGCAAAAAGTAGCACTTTAATAAAATTAATGTCGCCCCATTTTTTACCGCACCACCGGCGGTCGACAAATGGAGGACCTCTTAAAACTGACCACTAGGTTACTGTACTATATTTATTTAACATTCTCTACGACCATAAAGAGCTAATGGGGCGTCATAACTACAGAGCTGTGTTAATGAATCGGTAAAGGGAATGTTACAATGAGAGAGAAATGTAGATAGTATTTATAATGTTAATTAAATAAATAAAGAAATAAATATTTCTGGACATATCACACAGCGCCATCTTGTCCTATACTAAGCTTACGCTTGTAGTATGGTGTGACTATTATGATTCCTGCTATCATAATATTAAAAAGGAAAATTTTATCAACAGTAATGAATATTTCATTCATTTACATCAACAACACATGTCTTCAACCATTTCGTTTGGATTTACTAAACTTGATGCCATTATACAGATTGAAGGTTTAGCAAAACGCAAAATTTAAGCTATATCGCACATATTATATAAAAAGTGGTGTTATCAAAATCACATTTGACCATAATAATTATCTAAAACGGCTATTATTAAGTGGTCAAATTCTACTTTACTTGGTTTACATCATCAGAACATTTTCACTAGCAACTCTTCCCTCCCTGTGTGAATATTCCCTTACGTTGGCAGTTACGGCCCTCAGAGTTATGGCCCAGTTAAAACATAACTCGGCCGCGCCGATAGGTGCCTTACGCGGTTAATTGCTTATTGAGGAAAAATGTGGCCCATTTTGACAAATAAAGCCACTTTAGGACTTTGGAGTTCTTGTTATTCTTAGACATGATCCTAATTTCATGAGGTCGGTTCTATATGTAAGTACCTATTTGATAGAATACCGGTTCATACATAGAATAAATGTCATTGGACTTTCAGAAGTCTATAATACTGATGGTCGGATTTCGGAGTAACTGGAACGTGAAGTAAAACAAGTTTGGCTCTCGTGGAAGTAGATAACAAAGTCCTGAATTGTTAACTAAAGTAGCGTTATACTCGCCTTAGAATCAAATGGATTTATGATGAAGTCATCACGATGTCAGACATTGAAAATAAATAAATCTTAATTACCAAAATTTGGAATCCGTACAAGTAATCGAAAACCAAATGAACACGTCAAGTCGACTGATTTTCTCAATAGTCTCGACCGTATTAGCGCAGCCAATAGCAGAACAGCAACAATTTGAAGTTCTAATTTTGAAATTGGAATTCTAGCGGTCCGCATTCCAATTTTGACGCGAGAACGTAGCACCTCCCCCTCCACGTGCATGCATCCTTGTGAAATTGAAATTCGAATTCGGCTTCTGATTTTGACGTGTCGTCAGTTGAAACGTGTTAGTTTGTTTCACTGAACAATATGTATGAACCTAGGCGATAAAATATGACATAGTTCGATTCGATATAATCTGTCTGTGTAATATAAGTCAATCTATTAGTTATCAAACATTGAATTTTTAATGTTACTTAGTTATAATTATTAGTTTGAAATACAAGGAAAACGACAAAACACTACTGGAATAATCAGCTTTTTTGCACGGTTCAGTCTGCAGCCTAGCACACACAAATAGAAAAAATAATAATTGTGTTATCTCTCTTGAAAGTTGCTTCATTATAAGTTAAATTACAGTATACTTTATTGTAAAATAAAATTGATCACCATTTGTATTGTTTCAGATCCGCTTCAGCTTCGAATTCCGAATGTTAAAGTTCAAATAATTTAAATTTCGAATCATAACGTCAATTCAATTTAAATTTGGAAATTAATTGCGATTGATTGTCATGCGACGCGCCGACGTGATGGCGCGGACAGTAGCGCGGTGAGTGTGATACAGTGTGATAGTGATAGTGTGATAGGACGTGATGTGATAGTGATGGTGGAGTGATAGGTGTCATCATGGTGCCGGCGCTGTGTCGGCTCGTGCTGACGGCCGCCGTGCTCGGCGCCGCGCTACTGGCTAGAGCTGCTAAGAATGGTAAGTGTTATTTAATAATAGGTATATTATTAACAAACTAGTTTTAATTAAAAAATAAAACCAAAGAAATCGACCATGCTGTACATACAACGATTTACCTGCTAAAATCTTCGTTCAATTGGGAGTACAGAAACATTTGTCAGGATTATTTATCAGGAAATTTATTAATTGTGCATAACTACTCGTAGTTAGCAAATTGAAATAAACATATAAAGTTGAAACTTACATGGTAATGTCTATATGCTGTAACCACTTCTTCTTTCTTTTTAACTTATCCCATTATGTGGGGTCGACATAACATGTTCCTCTTTTCCATTTCATTCTGTCACTCGTCATCTCCGCATTCACTCCTCTCGCACACATATCTTTATTCACATGAGTGTGTGAAGACATGTGTGTAAAATATGTGTGTGTGAAAATATGAATAGGAAGAATTCAGCCTATTCATAATTTTAGCTATGCCCACTAAAACAAACGAAGGCGCGATCAAGATGAGAAAAGGAATCATCTCAAAACTAAACCGCTTTCGAACATTACCTATAACTATGTAAATGGCATCCTCACATGTAGCAACTGTTCTAGAACATTCACCTCTAAAATAGGGTATATTAGTCATGTGAGGACGCATCAGTAACTTGCCCGTAGGAAATACGTTCGCCGGAGCCGAAATCGGCTTGGAATGCATCATCATCATGCACACTATAAATATTTAAACGAATTCAAACCAGTATTACTGACGTTTTTTGAATTTTCAATTCATATTCAGTCGAGAATCTCACCTAATCGCCACTACGCCAATCAAATCTTTTCCACTTTAAAAAAAGAACTACTCGAGTAGCATAAAGCCGCTTCTCTCGGCGCGGATTTGAAAACTTTCAAAGTTGTCGGTAACGTCGAATCCGGAACGCTTTTTGCTTTATAGTTTTTCGATAACCGGAGCGCAATCTGAAAGTCTATAGAAATATATTTCAGGGTTACTTAAATCTTACATGGTTGATTAGTTTCTACAAAAAACCTTAACTAATTTAAAAGGAAAAATTCTAACGTTTAAACGTCTTCAAAGCAAAGGATAGTAGGTTTCATCTGAAAAAGTTATTTTATGTAAAGCTTCGCTTTTAGTCATACGAGATGCATCCAAACACAAGCTTTTACAATTTAAAAACATCTACATAGGCTTAATTCATAATTATTTTAATGATTGAAAAGTACAATCTTACTTACATCATGAATTGGTTTTAAATAAATTAAATAGTTTCCATAATTTTAATCTGCCTCATAAACTATATTTGTAATAAATTAAATTACAACAGAAGAGCAAAAATAATGTGTATATCGCCATTACATAAAAATGTTTAAATAAAAATTATAATGCCTATCTAAATAACATACCCGATATACATATTAACCACTAACAGTTTGGTAACAGCGATGATAAACGCATTGCAGTGCGGTAAATCACTTACGTAATGGTACAACTGTGCACGTCATGATTGAGGACTTACCTATTTGTCTTACTGGCAACACTCTACTGTTTTGTTTGGGATAGATCTTTTTTTCGCTTAGCCAGTAAGCTTTGTTGGTAGTTAAAATTTTACTTAGTGTTTTTTTTCTGATATATTCTGTAATAATGCGAGGAGTAATAAAATCAATTAAAAAGGATAATGTGACTGAATGCAAGGAATAGTAAAATACCTGATTTATTATATCATAAGAATGAGCTTTCTGTTAGGAACTTGTGGATAAGGACCTATCAATATATTAACTAAACGGTTTTCACTCACGTGTAAACCGCGTAAGTTGTTTACGGGTTTCGGATGTTATGACATCCATCTTCAGAACGTATGTTCTGATAAAAATTTTATAAAATGTGTCACGAAAGTTTTAATATTAAAATAAGGACCTATGTTATGAGTTGACTACGCGAGAAACACAAAATGTTGATTTCTTCACAAAGCCAGGCACATTATGAAAAAAGGTAAATGTAATAATGATATTTTTTTACATGCCATTTTTAATCAATAATGTTTCGTACTCCTCCCATCACTAGCATTCAATTTCAAATCGTGCCAATACAAAAATGTCGAGAACCACTTAGTACCATTATCGGAATCCAGGGGTCGCAGCTAATTAGGCATTTAATGAGGACCCTTGTCTCTGGCAATTCGAAGACGTATAAATAACCATGGACAATGGAAGCCGAAACTTTATTGGGTAGAGCTTGTGACTCAGCGAAATAGGATGTTCGTTCGTGATTGACAAAGTTGCGTAATTGGCGTAAGGAGTACTTAGGTGACACATGAGACAGAGCAGGGGAGATTATAGATAAAAAGATTATTTATTGCAAAACAAGATATAAATTACAAAAAAATATATGTATGTACTATGATTGATATCTGAGAGCTTATGTGGGTCAGATGACAGTGAATATAGGTGTTGAGTTACTTCAATACACCATTTTGTATTAGTCATCTATCCAGATTTAATATTACAGTTGATTAACTTAGATCCTCATGAATAAATATTACAAACGACGGAACTACGAGCATACCTTTTTTTTTTTTTTTTTTCGTGTAGGAAATACGCTAAGTCAAATAAATATAAGTCTTATCTATAGCTAAAAAATGCTACTGGCTTCTTTCTAGCCATATCGTATAGGTACTACCACTGCGCCGTACCAAAAACCACGATGGTCCATCGCTTCGTTGCGTCGGATAAAAGAAGAAAAATCTGATCAAAATATCAACAAACACACTTTCCGTTTTGTATAATGATAAAAATCTTTTTACTAATTGGTCGACAACTAGTTACCACAATTTTTTTAACTCCTTGGTTTCTCCATAATCTGTTCAGTATAGATCGCAAACAGGAAAAACAAACCATTCAAATAGAGGAGAATAAAGGAAAGATTAACTCGGGCTTAGTGCAACGACTTAACACTCATAACATTTTATGAAAGGTTTCCTCTATACTGGGTTATAGAGGAACATTGTAACATCCGTTGCTTAGCTGGAGTACTACGTGATTATATACGTATGGAATAGTGACGGTTGATCCTCGAAGGCAAGATTCCGGGAAAAATAAGCCCTGACAGTCAAGGGATGAAATGGCTAGACGACATCAAGAAATGGACAAAGCTAAGCTACCCGCATCTAAAAGAAGCAGCATGGGATCGCAAGAAGTTTTGCCAACTGACCTCCGAACTTCAATTATGAAGATGGCAACCGATGATGGTGATGAATAGTGAAAAAACGAGAACGCTATTTAGGTCAAATCTTGTATTTTTACTGGTATGTAATAGTGTATTGAATGGGTGATGGCAAAATGTTTATATTATTAAGTTGCATTAGGAAAAAGAAGTGTATTCGAGCAATTTGCGGAGCCCGGCAGACAGATAGCTGTGTAACTTTATTTAAGAAATTTAAAATGTTGCCTCTTCCATGTATGTACATTAAACAAGCGTGTGTGTTTGCTCATGAACACCCAGAATGTTTTCAACATCATGAGAAATCAGTTCGTCTTAAGAATCGAATCCAAATTCCTAAGTGTAGACTAGAACTATTTAAGAAAAATGCATTTGTAATGACAATATTAATGTATAATAATTTACCATCTGACATTAAATCATTAAGGCTTACCCAATTCAAAAATAAACTGACATAACTCTTATTGGAGAAATGCTATTACAAAGTACAAGACTATTTAGGACCTCAAATATTGTTTTAATAATATATTAAATTGATTATGTTAGTGCACCCGACAGGGTATAAACTAGAGATACTTACTTGTAACTATTTTAAGACCAATGTTGAAACCTAGTTTTACTGACAATAAAATGATTATTACTGATTATTACTGATTAGCTGATTTTATTTCTAACCACATTTTTATCTCGAAAAAAAGTATATTTACAGTTTTATGCTACAGTTTAGGTATAATTGTTACGAAATAGATAATTTTTCAATTTTCGAAAGAATGAGCCTGTAAAATCAATTTGCAATTAATTGACACAACAAATTTTTGGCATGATATTCTATTGTCTGTTTACTGAAAATTGCAAATGTATATGTGTGTTCGCCATATTTTAGTCAAACGTCAGCCAACTAAAAACCATTTACAAAAAAGGTCAATTGATGTTTCTAGAAAATTTCGGTACCAATTCTTATCAAGTAGCACCTGTATAAAAATAAAAACATATTGTTCCCGGCTCTCAACAGAGGCTTGTGTTACCTGACCCTTTATTCCAAACCATACTATATTTTATATAACTCTTTTAATACAATTCCAAAGGTTTTATCCTGTTTTTATTTTGGCTATAGTCTTGAATACAAATATGACCGGGTTTGTTTGCTTTTCATCTTGAAAAGCTTTCGTTACGTGTTTGAAATACGTAGTTCTGTGTGTTTTCCTGTGCTGGGCTCGCCTAAAATGATTGCTAAATTTTTGAGGCAAGTAGTAATGTTTATTAGCAAAGATTTTAGAAATGGTAAATAAATAAATATAAATAAAAAGGTTTTTTTAGACACCATTGATATTTTACAGTGTCAGCTTAATGTGATACTTTCTAACATTATAGCTTCATGTTTTCCTTAAATGTTAAGCTATCTATGCAGACCTTTTTTACGTGAGATAGGTTTGCGTTTGCCTACAGCCCGCCTGATGTTAAGCATTGCTGCAGCCTAGGGTGACGCTTGCCTAGAAGATACCTATTAACTCTAGATTGCAGGTACAATCCAGGTGCTACAATCCAAATTGTAGCATCTGGATTGGAACTGAACTGAACTAAACTAAGGACCTTGTATTTTAGATATACATGTTCCCCATTTGTACTACAAAAGTGGGTGCATGCATAAGCTTTTTGTCTCAATGGTGATATTATAAATTTAAAGTGGTTAGTTGTCTGATAAGCAAGTCTATCTAAAGTCTTAGAATAATTACATAATTCAATATATAAATTCATCGCAAGAATGTTAGCTAAATTTGAAGTTGGTTACATCTTTGACAAATTATGACCTTTTAAAACCCTGCATGTAAAATGAAATACAATTGACTTATTTTTCAAATGTTATTAAGCTATTCACATTTTCTCCAATATATATCCGTTTTTTTCTTCATCATTCAAAATCATTTCCTTGTAAGGAGAACAAACAAAAGTACTCACAAACTTCCATAGTGTATGTGTCAGTGGAGTGCCGGAAATCTTTTATTTAACGACGATATTAAAAGTTTCCGACTTATAAGCACTCAACAACTTTACTGATGAGCCGTTCATTTTACTTAGCACCCTTGGGAGGTTACTATCATGCACTAGTCAAAGTCAAATCATTTATTGTATTATTGTGTTTGAACACAATATACACTCAGGGTAAGGATTTTTAGTTGGGTGCAGGCCGGTCTATTTGTTTTTTATTATGCTGTGTTCGTAGTATTATGTTTGTTCCTTCTTTACACAAAGGCATTTAGGTTTATTTCGACTAATTTATTTCGGATTACCACAGGTAAGCCTGGAGTACATCTAGGATGACATAGTATATAGGTTAGGTATCATGCTGAAATTAATCTTATTTTCAGGTTTAACTTATAAAAAAAGTAAAACTATATAAAAATTGCTGGGACGTATGATGATGTGATGATGCAATAAAGCAATCGTTATTTTGTTAGTTTAGTTCATGTTATGGCAGTAGAACCGTAACCATAACATGATCTAAAGATTTTGCAAGAAAACTAACCACTTGAATAGGTACTATCTGTTTCAGTATTAAGAAAAAAAACAGAAATATGAGAAAGCAATATCTTATCTATAATATATTATAATGCCATAGTAACCCCCCAAAATTACTTGACTTCCTCGTGTCGTGGCGAAAACTTTTGTTTTAACCAAAGTACAAGTAATATAAACAGAAATAGTGGTTTTTTCACACATAGATATTGCCTTAGTTGAATTTAAAAAATCTTTCGTTTAATATCTTGTAAAGAAACAGTAATAAAATCCGTTTAATACCATTTAAATATTTTTCATTTTTCATTTTCAAAATAAAAGCAACAGCTTATTTTATTTCGTAAAAGTAAATTAAACGTTGCCCTCATTAAAAAGCAATTTGTTTAGTTTTTTAAGCCAAATTGTAGCAAGCGCTGGCCGCTCACCAAAACCTAAACGTGGGCGTGAAAATAATAAAACTGTTTTGTTTATTTTCACATATATTTTATGAATACATCATTAAAGAGACTTTTTTTTACTGAGATAATTTTCTATTAATTGATAAATATGTAAATAATTCAACTTTAGATTGGCACATATAAAGGGAGGCCTATACCCAGCAGTGGGATCCCAAGAGCTGTGGATGATGATGATGATGAACTTTAGATTGAAATCAAGTGCCATTATAGTTAGCGTAGCTTAGTATCTAATCGTATATACAAGTATTTTTAATCAAGATGACTAATCTGTATACTTATAAATTATTAGTCCATTTCATATAGCAAGTCACCTGTGACAGGTCAGTAGAACGTAAAAGAACATGTACATAAATTATTGTGACGTCATGCTCATATTGAAATATTTCTATTTATTAGTGAAAACATTATGTAAGTTAACAAAAATAACTATTAATATAAACAGTAAAAATTATAAGACATCATATAAAGGGTATTTTTCGCGTGTACATACTCGCATTCAATGTTACAAAAAAATAAAATATTAAATTTCATCGCACAGCAAAGTTACGTACTACTGCTAAATGTGACGTCATTTTCGTAGGGTTGGGACTTGGTAATCGATTATTTTTGACATCAAAAAAAATATCGCAAAAACAAGTATTTATCATTTCGATCTATCAGAGATAATGATTTATGTACTTCAAGCACAATGATTTTATGCGATTTTTTATACTAAAATAATTAATTAATAATTATTATTTAATTATAAATTTACAATCTTCATCAAGCGATGACGAAAGCACCGATAATGAAATGCCGTTGCCCAGGCAGCTTTTTTAAAATAAATATTTTTTATCATAACTGTATTCTTTTCTTCTTCTCAAATTGTCCCTTCCTTAATTTATCTGTAGGAATTTATTATGGGTTCGACGAATATTATTTTGTGATTGTCGGTAATTCACATAACATTTTTAGGATAGGCAGATGAAAATAGCCATAAGTAACTACAATCGATAATCGGTAAATTTCTAATTCGAATTACTGCAGTACATCATTACAATTGTCAAAATGATATTGACAAGTGACGTTTTATATGTGTCACAGGTGCCTTGCTATATGAAATGGATTATAAGTAGTTATTTTTCGTTTGTAAAAAAGGTAAACCAATTTTTTTAACCGGGATATAATTTGAAGACATGGCGGATAAAACGTGCTACTATAAGTCTGCGTAAATTTATGTTACGTGTTATTTACTCATTTACATAGAATTCATATACAGCACCGCCTACTACAGTAAGAAAAAAAAAATATTTTTTCATATTTTCACCGAATTACAAGCAGCTCATTATTTAAAAAAAAAACTTTAAAAGTAAAAACTATCCCAAATCAGTTCAAACCAAGCAACATCGATCATTAAAAACTGCACTCCTAACCTTAAACGAACCCAACTTTTAACAGCCAAAAGCGTCCAACTATCTTTATGTTTAACGAAATAGCTTTTTGATGAACTCAACGGTCAAGTTTTAATATCAGACTGCAGTTGACGACCTAGACGTAAACTTGGAGTTGAAGTCTGGACTTCTTTTTAACCTCCCTAAAGTGTGTAATAAGTTGAACGTGCTTTTTGTTATATCGATTTGTGGCAGACTGTATCTTCAGAATATCGTAAACATTGTTGACCGGTTGAACATTAAAGATATTTGACTTTACTCTATGTATGCTATGGCATTGTTCATTCGTATTTCTTATTGGCGGTCGAGGCTCCATGGAGACAAACTAACTAACAATTGATTTGACCACTCGCATTTTTTTCCCTCCTTGTAAGACAATCAATGTGATAATGTGATGATCAAAGTCTGGTTAACTTTAAATATTTTAGTAAACTTGGTAGTTATTACATTTATCATTAACACTGCATATTGAATATTTGTATTGAGTTGTAAACTTGAGTATTTTCCTAGCAAGTTTTACTAAAGTCTGTATATCCTACAGTTTCACTATAAAAGAGATCCACAGCAATTTTATGCTTTATTTTCTATCTTTAACAATCGCGCGTGACTGTGCTCTGCTTCACTTCTAAAATGTATTTCACCTCCTTTATAGCATGACATTTTGCAATGTAATATTAATGCTTACCTCAAATGAGGACAATTCTTCGTAAGGTGTAATCGCCTGGGTATATATTGTTTTAATAATTTCATTTTGCCAATTTGGTGATACAAGATATTGATAACCAATGAATTATTTGATATTTGGATGACTAATATTTATATTAATCTTTAGAATAAGAATGACAACTACAATATTACATATCCGGTAGTTTTAGAAATTACAAATTTGCCTTTAAAGCAACAGCAAGTCAAGTTTTTTTATTAATTTACCCAAATCCTACTCAAAGAAATATTTTCCACCATCCAATAATCCTTACTAACAGTCCATCTAATACTCTACCTGTGTCATTGCGCCTTAAGCGAGGACAATTCTACTTAAACCGGTCGCACACGACGGAAGTACCCCGCCTTAAGCCACGTAAAAGCCGCACTTAAAACGTCATCTAGACGAAAAAATTCACGGTTTGTCCCATTTTAATGCGAGATTACACCTTTTGTAGGAGTCTTTATACCTAAGTTAGTAAGTTCATATGAGAGTGGCCAACCCTGGTGTCAGAGTTTTCAAACCACCCTAGAAACTTGTTTTTTCACTGTAATCCAAGTTAATCCAAGATAAAAATAGACTATTAGTGAATCTTTTAAAGTCAACTTTTTAATAATCGAGCGCGAATATGGAAAAATGCACATACTCACACACTCTCAAACTTTCGCCTTTAAAGCATTGTTTATGTGATAGTAAAATTCTATTTGTATTAAAAACTAAGTTGTCATAATGAAACCTCTGCATGATTATGTATAACAGAATCGACAGATAGTTTAAAATTTAATGGACATCGAAATATTGAACAGATAAACATTTTTCAGAATTTTTAAGGTTAAAATTTGTAAATTCCGATACGGCGTTATTTTTTATTTGCAATTCACAGTATTTGCCATTGTGTCGCAGTTGGGAATCGGATCGGGGAAGTTTTTGTAAAAGTTAAACACGACTGGCGTTCAGCGACATAGAACAATAATATACCTGCATAGCCACACCATGTCGTTGACACACAGAGCATTCTTTGTTCCTAACAAACTGAGGTGCCTATCAGTTTTATATCATTTTAGTTTCACTAGGTTCCCCATCGTTTAATTTGCTTTAATCAGGGACAAAAAGTAGTAGTTTGTTAAAACATAATCGAATCTATCTCCATAACAAATTTCATCCAAATTAATGGAGCTGTTTGAACGAGATTATGTAACAAAGACACACACGCACACACACCCTCAAACATAAGTAGAAGGTAAGGTGGAATAGTGGGATTCGGATCCTATCATTCGATAGTGCTGATCTTACTATGTTGACATTTTTACGTCTAAGAAAAATGTATCAAATTTGAAATAGAAATGAATTCATTTGCATCAAGTAAAAGTTAACAGGAACAAATAAAACACATACAAATTTCCTGTCGCAAATCAGTTTTAACCCAGCATGTGCTAACTGTGACATGACATAAGCAACGATGAGATAGTACACATACAATATAGACAAAGCCTGACCATCAATGTGCTATGTCGTTGCTGGCGGCCATTGTCTTTTTGTGTTTTGTTCATCGCTGCGGCTTCACTCGGATACGTTTTCAATAATTGTAGTGCTTTTTTGCTTGAATTTAATCGAATTCAACTTTTTGCTTTTGTATGTTATTGGTGCCTTCATTTTATTTAAACTATTTGTCAATGTAATGAAATTATTGCGCAGGATATCTGAAAGTTTTAATAGGCTTAAATATAAATTTAATCCATAAGGCAGAGTATCCATTAAGTAGAAACTGAACGAATATGTGTTGTACATGAGTTTCTCTTTGCTGTACCAAATAAACTGAAGAAGGCTATGAAAAAGTTCAAAACAGTTCTAACCGTCAGTTTTAAGATTTTCTTTTAAAGTATAAGTTGACTGAATACAGTCAAGTAAAATGTTGCAACCTACCTAAGCTTTTACAAACCCAACCAAAACTAGCAAAACCTCTAACAAAAAAAAGTAGTCCGCCATTCTTTTAAAAAAATAATTTAAAAAATCCGACGTGCTCCACTGGGCACCTTGTCACCGATGAGTGCTTGAATCGCTTTGCATACAACTATTACCGCTGATTTCAGCGCCCGTAGCTTGTACCCGCGGGATCTGCCAGCGGCCCCCGTTTTATACAGCGTTGAAAGCGCTGCTTGGGATGCTGGTGGAACGTGGGTGACAGTTGTTGATGTTTTTTTGTTCGAGTTAATATTCTTTATTTACAATAATATTTAAAGAAAGACAAGCAAAAAGAACTAAACACACTACATGATGTTTATTGTAGTTAAAACATAGACGTCGTTAGAAATTTTATTGATCAATTATTGGTAAAATTATACCAAAATTTTACAAACCACTTAAAAACACAGATAAGTAATTGAATTAATTTTTGATTTCAAGTTTAACGAACTTTTTATTTCTGTTATTTTTCGCAATTATTTCAAAATCAAATACTAAGTTAATACTTTGCTAAATAAAATGAACACCGGATACTGAATCGTAGAACAAAACTTGTTTGTTTGATCTGCTCAAGCGGCCAGAAAATTAAGATTTTAAAATATATTTTATTTTAGAAACTTAATTTTTACTCACAAATTAAATTTGAGAAAGTTTAGTTACTGTATTACATAGTATGTACTGGAGACATTTGCATCCAAAAATCCCGCCAGCTCGCTCGAGCAAACGGCGTGTTCTTGAATTAGGTACACGGTTATTACACTACAGAGGGAGTCACTTTATAAGATTTTTGTAAGAATACCTTCTTACTTAGAAAACTGGATCATTTGGTGATTAGCTGATCAGCGTCTCCGCTTTAAAATGTTACTATAACAATTTTATTCCATATTTCAGTAAGTATTTTACAGATACAGGTTCTTACTTAGTAACCTACATAGGTCATCGGGTAGTTATTTAATTAGTGTCTGAACTTATAAATATCAATATGAAAATCAAATTTATATTATATTTAGGTATTTCTCAGATAGAAAGTATTTGATGACATACGGTTAACATATTTTTGTTGAAAGGAACAACGCTTTTTCTGTAAAACAGACAATAAGTAGTTAACTTCTTGGGTATACGATTTACCTTTTTGCGTATTATTCAAACAAAAACCAAATGAAAAGTGGAAATCAATTTGTTTCAGTAACGCTTTCATAAAGAACTAGTTTAGTACTACTTAGTATTAGTACTACTGTTTTAGTTAAAAAAAAATAACAGATGTTTCCATAAGATTTCGGTAACTTGGATTATTTCTCATTTCAAAACCAACCACTGGCACATATACCTATAAAATACGGCCTTACGTTTCAAGACAACCCGTTCAAAGATATAAAAAATGAACCGCGAAATCGGTCCGTTTCCCAAGTTTCCCGTTTTCGTAAGAAAAATGCGATGGGGTTTCAAGTGTTATCAGTTAGGATAGTTACTTTCTGGGCCATGATTTATACGAGCGCGGCCGAGCGCGAGCGCTAGTGCGATTGGCAGATTTATATCTACTCGATGGAAGGAAGTAGGTTTTATATCTTTGAGCTGATCACATTTGTCATTTTAAAATGCCTTTTAACTACACCATTCGACAGTTTCTTGGTTCAGTTTTTCTGTTCATGTCTAAAAGATTGTAGTATATACCCATTTGTATCTGTTTTGTCCCATTATTGGATATAAATCTTATAATATAGCTTATTTCACGTTTAAGCTTTCTGTAGTCTGTGTTTCTTTTATAGTAATCTGTGAAAAATGAATCAACTTTTTTAATATGAATCAACTTTATAGTACTATTGGACTCCCGCGGCTTCGCTAGCATTATTTCAGGATAAAAAGTAGCTTATAGCACTTCAAAGACTTCACAATACCTGCAACATACCAAAAATCATGATGATACATTCAACCATTTTTGCGTGATGAGCGCTTAAATAAACAGACAAACAAAGACAAAAAGATATACAGAGAAACAGATAAATGGACAAAATTTCTAGAAATTGTTAGAACGTGTTGTGCTATCAATTCGAAGTATCTATACACTTTCTTTTAAAATATCTTCAATGTTCAGACTTGGACCCTCTTCAGCTTTATTATCTGTATACATAGATATATGTATAAGTAAACATAGTGCTTACATAAGCTTCACAAAGAGTGTAATTACTATTCCTACTTGCTTCCACCTATCTTTCTATAGCTCTTACTTAATAGCCACCGGCTTTATAAAGGTGGGTCTGTACTGAGCTGTGTGGCTTGGTACAAAATGCACCCCCCCGCAGTGACGCACGCAAGTACGACCTACTATCAAATATTGTTATTTAAGTTATTTGAAAATTTGCACTCACTCAGTGATAAAGAGAAACATCGTTTAGAAACAGTCAATTTTAAGGACAACTAAGCCTGAAGCACCTAATACAACCTAAAGATCGACCTGATACATTTGAATTTTGTCTTAAACTAATACACATATCAATTAACATTTGACTTCAAAAAGGTCAATGTGATAATGATTATTAGATATTATTTATTAGGGTCTACTAAAAAAACTTGCTAAACTCTCGACACCAGAGTTGGCCACTCTCATTCGAAAAGAAGAAGAAGAAGAAGGGGTACAAATTGGCACACTTACATAAAAACAAGTTCATTTTTAACCAAAAATAACTCTTTACCTCTGTCTTTCTTCTCTCTAATTATCTCTCCCCACCCCCCACCACAGCCCGCCCTAAGCTCTGTTCTGCAACTTATAGTGGTTGTGCGTCGTAGCGAGTAATCGCGGAGTGATTGCAAGCAGGCTGCCAGGTTAGCACGGCTGGCTTAGCACGGGCCTTTCATTTAACAGTAATGACATCATTTTTAGGGTTCGTTTAGGATAAAATTTTGGTCAAAAAAGTCCTATAGTATTTATATAAATACTATAAATGAATAATACTAGGTATAGTATTTAAATAAATACTATAAATGAATAAATATTCTGGGATTTTTCACACAGCGCCGTGTAAAAAACATGAGGCAACCACATAAAACAATCTCGTAAATAGTGCTTTAAGGTTGTGGCTCGGAATGGATAATCAAATAGAGTTGATATGCATGCTATTGTGGTTGGCATGACATTAAAAATAGCATAACTTTTTGTGGTTTAGCGATTGTCGATGAAATGAATTAACTAAGTACGCAAAGTAGATACTACTTTGCGTATTTAATTAATTATCCACATGATATAATAGTGTATAATATGGCTTTTTTATTTAAGGTCCACCACAAGTGTAATAATATTTATGACTAGTGGACGCCCGTGGCTTCACTCGCATTATTTAAGGATAAAAAGTAGCTTTAGATCTCATACTATCTACATACCAAAAATTATGATGATCCGTACACCTTTTTTTTGCGTGATGAGCGTTTACATAAACAGATAAACAGACAACATTTCTTGAAATTATTTAAACGTGCTACCTATCAATTTGAAGTATCTTCAAACATCGTTCTAAAATTATCTTCAATGGTCAGACTATAGCTTTATTAAATGTTAAGATAGACATGATACCATGTTTAACTGCAGTAAACAGTGTTTGCAAACATATTTTAAGTACTTCCAAGACGAACACCAAAATTCCAGCCACATGAAAATACTTGAGTTCAAACGAGATCCCAAATAAGATCCATATTTTTGTTAGACATCGAATACTATTTAATCTGGCCCAATGCGAGGCAAAACCTTTTCACGTCCACAACAAATAAAGAATTTCCGGACTCATCAGTGCGACAAATAGACCTGTACTATATAAGAAATAAGGAAAATGTCATATTTCTATACCCTTATACGGAGTGCGCGGTTTAGATGTAAAAAAAATATATAATTATCAAGATATTTTCTGGACTGCTATAACAAAAATTATAGGTAATTTAATAAATTAGATTAAAGCATTCAATATAAAACTTTACAGTTTTCACTCACGTGTAAGTTCGCGTATGTTGTTTACGCGTTTCGAGTGTACACCCATTACATATTGGTAAGAATGTCTCACGAAAGTTTTAATAATAGATTATAGCATCCATTTAGAAAAATCTAGTATGCCAGAACGCCATTTAACAGGCCTATATATCTACTATATTTACTTACCTAATAATTGTGGTACGTTAGTACGTCAAGACTATCAACTTTTGTTTTACGCCTTGTGAAAACGCAAATTATAATCATAATGTTGGGGTAATTTAAATATTTTTCATAAGAAAATTAATAAACAAGAAACTTAAACTGGTTTTTACTAGGCAAGTGTGGCATATCGCATTTTAGTGATGCTACCAGTTTCCTTCGCATTAAAAAGTAAAATTTACATCCTTTATTTCACTTCTTTAATTGTGGCATTTCCAATAATCCTATCTTATCAAATGCCTAAGTCATAACATCTACCTTCATTCCAAATTTCAGCCCAATCCGTCCAGTGGTTTGGTCTGTGCGTTGATAGATCACTATACCAGTACCTTTGAGTTTTATATATTTATATTACAACGATTGATTACAATTCTCCTGATAGTGGGTAAAAACAGGTTAAAAAAGTCATTTTTAGAAATATAACCACCCTGTATAGCTCAGATCGTTTCTGAAGAAATAAAACGAATAGCGACCATCTTTGTTGTGTTATGTCATTTTGCTAATAAATGCGGAACTCCCGTATTAGTAGGGAATGTAATTATGAAGTAAATAATAATATGATCGTGTATTGAAAATAAGGAGGTAAAACAAATAATGTACGGTAGATAATACATTGTTCATGTCAACTGGAAACATTTTGATGAGTTTTGACAATTATTGGAGAAATTCAAGGACGTGTTTTGTGATTATACTCTTATCAGTTAGAGGACAATGTTTAAAAAGTTTAGCGACTACTGTAATATGTATTAAAAATAGGACAGGGCCCACAATTTAATGTGTCATCTGGCCCACGGAGCCCAAATAGAATACCACTTGTTGGTCACCCATCCGATCATGAACCGCGTCGACAGTTTCTTAACATTGGCTGTGACATTGGTGATTGCTTGCGATTGCCTCCACAAGCCGAGCTACAGAGGTTTGGTTTATTAAAAGTAAAATAGGGAGTCCTCCAAAACAGAATCACAACAACGTTACCAAGAAGCCACAATAAATCCCCCCCAGCGAAGTCCCAAGACAATAGACAACAGCCCGCGGTATCTCGCTGCAAAAAATCTTAAACGTAATCATATAATTTCCGGAAACTAGGTCCGGGAGCTACCTGTGGAAAACTTTAGTCGATTAATATTTTTTTTTTCAAAAGTTACAACAATATATTATTATCTATGCTATACATATACACTACATCCTAGACTATAACGGTGCTTAACATCAGGCGAATTGTAGTCGAACATAAGGTTATTTTGAGTTAAGAATACCAAGATTTCCTATTTTAGAGGTACCTTGAAAGGATATGGTAACTTAAAACGGGACCCTATTCTACTTTCGTATTATAAACATGTTGATTGCTTGTTCCATTGTCCGGATGCCAGAAAACAGCAAATTAATTTCGCTTTAGCTATTTTTGATAAGACGGTAAGCATTATGCTAGTAATCATATTTATTAAACGTTTTTGTCTTTGCCTTCACTTTGGTTTTGGAAATTGAAATACAAGATGGAAACAATATTACTTCCATAATATTTTAACATATGATATCCCGCCCTGTATCAAGGAGATAAAAACAGGATCATTATTCATGCTCCAAGGTTTTCCTATGGAGGAAATATGGGGAGTTCTCAAATTGAGAAATTTGTAAAAAATGCTAGTACATTGCTATAGTTAAAATGACCATTTTAAGAATTCATAACAGAAAAGATTAAAAGATTTTTTATTTATAAACAGCATATTACGTATTATAAACACATGAAAATGTACCAAAAAGTAACTACCCAAAAGCTCTCTCCAACGAATTGAGTCATGATCTCCAGCGATGTATGTAAATAAATACGACACAAGAAGGTAAGATTTAAATACCTCGTTAGTGCGCGATAATCCGACACCAGATAACCCAAAAATCACAATCTCCATAAGTTCACTCATACATGTTTATACTTACCTACGCATTTACTATCGTTTGATATAAGAATCCTAGGAAAGTAATAAGTTACCGGTGACTCGGCCTAATTTATTTCTTGCTTGTACGAACAGATATATTAATAAGTTTCAGAATATATGAGATTGTTTCCCAAGATTACTCGATTTTATCTAGGTTCTATTTCGCCTTATAATTCACGAGCCAATACGAGTAACTAGGTGATCGGGTATTAACAATTCAGAGATTGTATTTAACTCCACATTTGTTAAGCCGTAATAATATTAAAACTTTATTAATGAACATAAATCTATCAAGCAAGTATCAGTTCCATTTTAGTTGGCTTTTCTTTTGATTACAATATTACTTTTAATTGTTTTCTTAGTGGTAAAATAGTTGACTGTCAAATGTATATCATGATCTTTGAAATGTAAATCAAAATCTTCATCGGTTTATTTATTAAAGAGCTACAACATCATAGATACATGTATGTAGGTACACAGTCACCCTCAGCAATAACTACCGTCTTTCGCATCGGTATAAACATACATAATATTCCAAATTCAAAATATGTTCATATTCTTCACGCTACGTTTTTATCAGAACGCCAACCTTTTTGTTTTCCTCCATACAGTCCATACCCTAGAGAACGGTGCATTTTCTCAATGTAAAACGTCGCATTCTCTCACTGGCTGCAAAGGTTACACAACCTTTGTACACAAGGATTTTCAATTGGTTTTGTGAGATGCAAAAAGTTCTGTCTATAAATTGTTTTATCGATCGATTTTGCTCGCACTCTTTTGTCCTTTTGTGTAAGGATAGGTTTAATAGGAACTGGAGATATATTTGTTGGTTTGAGCCTTTTTTATAGTTATGCACATATGTACTTATACATATGTTGGTATACGAATCATGCAAAAGCTATATCGCATGGAAATATTATAAGTCTCTTAATACAACTAAAAATATTTTAATATCTGATAAAAATATGCTGTCATCTTCAATACATATAATTATGTAATTGTCTTGAACAAAAAGAATTTAAGTTTTTAGTTTATCTGTCATTATTTTCTACAAAAAACTGTCTACTTCTAACTAGCCTTGTAATTTAATTCAATAAACATCCCAAGTTCTTTTTACTTACCTGAAAAAGTAGCTCAAATTGTACCTGACAGGTAGATACAGCAGTAAAAGATACCTCCCCGAGGGCCTCAAAAACTTTCGAGATATAATCCAATCGTGCCAACTTAACAAACCGGATCCACCTGAACACAAATATACTAAGTCGCGACTCTCAAACAAAGTGCGATAAGGGTCTGGTCAGATAGTAAAGTGCTATATTGTAGCTTAAGTGCCGCTTAAGTAATGTATGATCCCTCTTTAAGTAAAGTCGTTCTACGCCCGTTTGAAGTTGAAACGAAGAGAAACATCTTGTTTTTTCACTAATTTTCAAAAAAACAGTCCTCAACTAGCAAGCAACTGTATTTATGTAGCTTTAAACGTGAGATACTTTTTTATAATGCAATCCCGGCTGAACAGATAGTAATGCAGTTGCTAAATTATGTCAGTGGCTTGCGAGTGGTTTTAAATCTATCGACACCAGATTTCTCCACACTCAAATAGTCTTACTTTATTAAAAACCTTTTCTACACCTGTACTAATACTAAGATATTTGTTATGTACATTTTATTTGAGCTTCAAATTTTAAAATTTTTGTACTCCCGTTTATTCAATGTTCCTCATCCACTGTGGCCACGCCCTAACTCGTCAATCTCAAACAAAGTACGAAATCCCTGAGAGGGCGAAGTCGAAGTATCTTTTAAGATTTCATCGGAATCCTTGACACACATCAACGTTTCATTACGGCCACTTCACTTACAATATTGCTCTGTGGGACCTATCGATTGTAACAAGTTTTAAGAGGTACCTTTGTTGATTGTATGCGTGGTTCTGTTTGTGTTTTTTTCGACGTTGGTTCCTGTTTTTTTTTGAAAGTAAGGTTACACTTGACATGGTTGATGTCACACGAACAAATTGTTTTAAATGATATGATAAGATCTATTAAAAACTGCCATTTTTGTAGTTTTGATATTCAATGGTAATAATAAACATAATGTTAGCTTTTAAAATGATATCTATTATTCACTCTGTCTTTCTTTGCACACTCACATATTTCGTTTAAATTTAGTTATATGCAGCAATAGATAAAAATCTTAACTATATCTACACAACACAAAGCTTTGTAGTGAACCATTTTATACTTCAGCGACCACCAATAACAAGCCACAATTCAAACTAAATGCCCCCTAACTTGACCGTCACTCTTAAAAACTTGCCAGGGTTGGGTCCATCACGTCACGGACCCCTAAAACTTATCCACAACTTGTCTGATCTATTTTGTTCGGTCCCTGAAGTTCCTGACACATAGTGGGAGTTCACACAAGTTGCCTCGTAAATTCAAGCCAAGTCCGAAACTGTCACACACTAGATTTGGTAAGAATTCATAAGTTAGTCCTTTATTCTGTTTCTTTTTGTATAAATACAAACGATAAGTGTATAATGACTGAGCTATGCGGGGCTTAATATAATAATTACAATTGGTAATGCATGGAATGGATTCATTGAATTTTTGTTAAAAATAGCACTTAGAATGTTAATTAGGTACCTATTGTTTTAATTATTGTAAAACTTTGATAAATATTATATTAGAAAATATTTGCTTCGCGTTCTGAAATTAACAGTTGGGTATGGAAAAATCTTAAAATTTCAAACATTGGAACGTTTTTCTAACTGCTGTTTCGTTTTTCTCATAAAAGTCAGAAAGAGACTAACGTGGAAAACAATATGAGAATTCGAATGAAGCAAAACGTCTGATTAAATTCGCTTTGTGCGACAGAAAACTCGAATTTTTAGAATTAAATTAAGACTAGAACACAGTTTAGAAAAAAGTTTGCAAAAGTAACAAGTAGCAGTAGTTAGAAAGAGTAGATTCGTTTCTAGCACACATTTTTAGAGCAGCATTTTGTAAGAGTTCATTTTTATTTTGGAAAAAGCTTCATTTCAACTGAAATAATGAACTTTATTTATTTTATTGTTAGTTGAGGTAGACACAGGCAAGAAGTTTTTTAGGTTGTAGTAATTGTTAACAAAGCCTTAATATTTTTTTATGTTTTAATGACACTTTATGGTTTTTCTACTAAGTTAATCGTAAGATATAGTAGTAAATCAGTAGTTTAACTTAGTTTTTGATACTTCTTCCATGCGAATTGACTTGCTTATTTTATGTTCCTTTTTATTAGAAGTAAAAAGATTTCTTGCTGGCGAGCGTGCTACATCTTAAACTACAGCGGAGCTTAATAACAGACGAGCTGTTGTCAAACGTATAAGCAAAGAAAGAAAGGTATTGAATATTTTGTATAAAGATAGCCTTACCTACAGCTTTAAAGGTTAAATAAATAAAATGAGAAAATAAACAACTTTCGCAGAAAGCACCTGTTTTTCTTTACTACGTATATAAACATGTATACACGTTCACGTACATAATAATAATTAAAGTGTAGAAAAGTGAGAAAAACATCTCCAGTCTCAGCCGGAAGTTCGTATAGCAGCTAACTGGCCACCGGATATTGTTTTTATGGCAGCTCAAATTGGATCTGAGAGCTTGTGAGTTCGCCATTTTCAGACGACGCTTCTAAGCTGGGAAATATGTTATTAGCTCGGGTTTTAGAACTTATGTAGGTATCATGTGATCAAAAATCTTGATAATTATTGCACCTATACGTTTCATGCTAGTTTTATTAATTCACTTTTAATAATAACCAATAGTGCCAAACGATATTAAAATGTTCTCTTTTTGACGCTATACGAAAAACCTATTATACCTGTTGAAAAACACCAAGGTAGTCTATTAGTAGCAAATTTAAAAATTATTCTAAAAAAAAACGAACCCACTTCATTTTTAGTGCAAAAACAGAATATATTTGTACCGATATGTCTAAGTTACCGATATTATGTACTTATCTGTTTTAAAGTACCTATATTTTTCCGTTTTTAGTAGCACTAGCAACACAGATACAAAATCCCTGCAAGGCCATAAAAGCAGCAACCCTGCCAGGACAGGCAACAAGGCGTATAATGTTTTCACAAGCGTTAAATTGGATCACGCTGCAGCGGAAAGATGCACATAATTCTATACAACCTTACACACTGCAGCTTTACAGAGCTACCTGGTAAATAACATAAGTCCTAGGTATTGAAGTCTTTGACTTTGATTTAAGTTTTATTAAGCCTTTAAGGCGGCTTTAGTGCGCCAAAAGCAACAAAGCGAAAAGATCAGCTGTTACTAACAAAAACTAACCGACCAGCCCCCTTAAACAAGAGGCGTATTTTAGTGAGCGAACTGACGCAAAATTATGGAATATAAAGACCTATGTATGGGATTGAATGATGATTTCCCTCGCGGAGCGCATCGTGATATCAATCCCATATATTGGTGTTTTGTTTTTGTTAGCTCAGTCGGTAGTGTGTCTGCCTCAGTGCCGGGTTCGATTCCCGCATAACACAAGTCGTTGGTCATTTCCAATTTGCAATTGTTTGTGCTTAGACTGGTAGTTTCTATGTATTAAAGTATGTATTTAAATAATAAATGTATTATATACTCGTACGTTGTCTTGCACTCATGGCACAAGCGTTAGCTTGGAGCCAGATGGCGCTACGTGAACAGTATTTTGTCAAAACAAAATGTATGGAAAACCAAATTTTTTTTCACGTATTTTTAAAGATACGGATCAAAAGTTGTTGCTTTGATCGTTCTCAAGCGATTTTAAAAACATTAGTTATAAGTTACTCTTTATAAGCGGTACGTGGCTTAGTTTTCATGCACAATTTGATGGTTTGTGGGAACGGGGGAAATGGGCTAAGGATGCGATAAGGTGGGTGTAGAATGATTTATATAAAGTTTCGTTAACAATATACATCTCCGTTGTTGTTCTATGTACAAGGAAAAGCAAATAAAATATTACCTACAAATTTAACCGACTGCATGGAGTTATTTTCAAACTCCATGCAGTCGGTTAAATTTGTAATATGTACACGAAGGTTCTTTTTGGACGGGTGATCTAAATGAAATACTTCAAAAGTAAATAAACATAAATAAATAAATATTTCGGAACATTGCACACATCGCCATCTAGCCTCACACTAAGCAAACGCATGTGTCGTGGGTACTAGATAACGAATATAATACTTGTATGCTTTTCTTTTGTAAATATATACTTATTATAATAAATGAAAACGACCAGACTCCACTAATGTAAATTATTAGAAGGCAAATAACAAGCAAGCAAGCTACCAACTGAGCTGACAGGCCAGTCAAAAGTATTATTTTAGTAACTGCTTCATAAAGACTACAATATCATCTTACACAAACAATTGCTTCAAGTAAATCGACAAAAAACTATGCAAAGTTGTCTTACTGCATCTGTTTATACTTCTAACATTAGCCGCGAAAAAACACATGGCCCAATCTTGACAGGCATTCAAGCGCAATACACACAAATATATGCGTTATTGCTAAG
Source organism: Macaria liturata (assembly GCA_964023185.1). NCBI lineage: Eukaryota > Metazoa > Arthropoda > Insecta > Lepidoptera > Geometridae > Macaria > Macaria liturata. Next base: position 1,292,286 of record OZ026809.1, read on the forward strand.
CCATAAAGACGACGTGTTTCGAGCACTCATAAAGGATTTACACGAAGTTCCTTTGAAGGGAACCGATCAATATAATGTAGAATACACGATGGGGAAAGTTTTTTCCTCGACTGATCTTTGGATATTTGTCTGTTTCTTTTCAATCCTTGCGTTCCGTTGCGATGTGAGAGAATTTGATTCTTTGAGTTTTTACTTCTTCTCTTTCTTATGTGCCCTCTATCGTTTTAAAATCAGTTTTTAATTGATTTCTTTAAACGTGAAACAATAAGATAAAATAGTGTTTTTTTCACTTGATAGGCTCACGTTGTGTTGCGGATAGGAGTGTAGTGTAGATATTGCAAAAGAATACTAAAATGAACTACCAGAAAATATTTTGAAATATTGTATGGTAAACCACTAATATTACAAATATTAAAGCTTGCTAGTGTTTTAAAGATGCAAGTATGTTTCTTCTTAAAACTTCTTTGTCTGGAATGATCAAGTTGGGAATTGGTGTGAAAAATTACTTGAGTATGGATTAATACTTAAATAAATTTTTACTCGTATCGCAGATTCACACGAGTGACATCGCGAGGAACCACCAGTTAGTTGGTTCTTTATACCAAAATAATATGTATAAAGGGCCTTATACGTTAGTAGAACAAATAACACACATGTGAATGGATATCAAAGCGAGCTATTTTAAAGGGATAACAAAAATTCGCAATAACAAAGCAATGTTATATTAGCAATAGAATGTTTCTAAAAATCCCGTTCTTAAAGACAACATAAAAGAGTATTTTTAATTTATTCATATATTCTTTTCGGCATGTTTTTGTTTGTTTAACTTGAATATGTACTCGTTGGCAAAGAACCAACTCTGAGACAGAATTTCCCCGAAACGTTCAAAGTAAAGAATCCTTTTGCTCGAATTTCGCCGTTAAAAGCAGGCGTATAATTTAAGACGTTTTTGTAATTTTAATTACACTTCTTAAAGAAACATTTTCTTTTTAGTTCGGGTACTAAGAAAACACATTTTTATTGAACAACAATTTTATTGTAATCGTACTGATAAGACATAATGATTGATTGATTGATTTATTTATTTAAGACACCATTTTGAATCTTTTGTTTTTATATCAAATGAAAGTCATCATTGTCAATCATTAAGGTATAGGATGGAGCTTGCTTACCCAAAAAATAGATAAATAGACAAAAATTCCAAAATCTTCTAAACCTGTTCTGCTATCCATTTCAAGTACGAGTATACCCAAACATATCTTCTCTGTACAGATTTTTTACTCTCTTTAGCTTTAGGTATAATATGAATATGTATAGATACCTAAGACTTACCTAATTGCAAATAAAATACCCCAAAATACAACCACTAATCCCAATACTACCAAAAATCTCCAATTGGAGCGTATTTTTAATCAAAATCCAAGACCTAACTTATCCGATACTAAGCTATAAAGAACCAAATCAAAAATTCATTTAGGTGCGAGGCAAAGAGCAAAATACCAATTTTGTGAACAGAGGTGCATATTAAATTTAATCTTACGGCTATGGGATTAAAGTTCTTTATTGTATTATTATTGTCCAGCGGTCGGCGATTGTTTCATTTAAATCCGCTGCTATATTTGAATAATTAAGTTATTGTTATGTTATTGGTGTTTTAACAAAAGTATAATTGAAATAAAAAAAAAAACTATGTGAAAATCAGAGCATGAGCCATTAAGCATGTTTAGTTAAATTCAAAAGAAAAACGTTATTTATTTGTATCTTGGTAAAATACCATCTTGTTTGTACAGCAAAACATTTTAATGTTCAAAGACTGCATTTGCAGTCTATTTGGTTACAAAAGAAATAAAATGTCACGTACCTACGTCAGTACCAATTCAGTTACAGTACTGCCCTATATACCTATATATAGGATTTATAGTACGACTCAATATAACATTTTCAGTGAAAAATTTTAACTCCGACCAAAACAGGTAAATCACTTGTATAGCTAATAAATTCAAAATTTTATTTCCCAAAACATTTTATACGTCAACATAAATTTGTAAAAACGTGCAATCCACTTAGCTGCATAGGTTCTGTTAAGGCTGATAGCACATTGCCTGCGTTATGTGAATTATGGCCAGGTTTTGGAGGTTTCCATTGTGATATACATACATCTAACGTAGTCTACAATTAAGTAGTTGTCTTAAAAATTATAGACAGACAAAACAGTTGTTAGTTAATGTGTAGGTAGGTTCAGTTGTATTTTATATGGTATTATTTTAAAAAGATGGATATTTGTTTGGTGTGATATTATAACTATATATATAAAAATATGGGGAAATTATATTTGAACACTATCAGACTTAAATAAAATACTTTTTTAGTTTACAGAACGGTAAAAAAAATCTTGACATAATTACACACTCTCATACGAAATACTACTACTACACTAAACTAAATAATACCTATTCCACAATGTTCATCACACTACCGTATCCCTCCGAGGTACTGCAGGCGAAGTCGCAGCTATTACTATGACTTAGTAGAGTTGAGCTCACGATATTGACCAGACGCAGATTTATTTGCCGGATTAAGCCGGTGATGTGGAAAGTCTTGGATCTATTGATGGGAAGAGGTTTTGTTGCGCTTTGCGTGCCAACATTAATAATGCAACTTGAAATAAACATTTTTGTTAGATTTTAAATGTTTAGAGAATAGGAAAATGTATAAGAATGAAGAATGTGGTATTTGTGTGCATATTTTTCGTAGTGTTCGTATAAGTTATTATATTTTTTTTCTACTAAAAACGCATTTAAATAGAGTACACTAATTAACTTATTTAAGTTTGTCCAATATTTGTAATTATTTTGGTGAACGCTTAAGATATATTCTATTAAATTGCTGAATAAAAAATACTGAAAACTTTAATGACCAGAAAATATATTTTATAAGAAAATTATTCACAGCACAAAAGTTTTGATGTTTTAATTTTCCCGCTTCAACCCGTCATACCATTGACAAAGTGAAAAGTAGAGTTCGCGAATAATCGAGGGCAAGTTTTAAGTCGCGACAATTTTCAGACAAAGAGTGTTGGCAGGTGCAATTTGGCAGCAACTTCGCGCGAGGCCTTATGACGTCGAATATTAATATCTGAGAGAGTGGATATTTTCTGAGAAGTCGGGCTTCTGTTTGTATTGGGGAATAGTGTAGCAACTGTGTGATTATAGATTAAAAATCACGAATAATTCTGCTAGATAGAGATTTATAAATGTTACTGTTTCTCCTTACCTACTTGGTATCTATTTGGACGATTTACTTTAAATTATATTTGCGACTTGGCAGGATCGGACTGGTTTTCACATCATCGTTTTACTGACTTTTACTTTGTTTTATAAAACTACGACCTCTATGATACCTCTACTTAGATATTTTGCCTTGAAAGTTTCAAGTTACCAGATCAATATGAAATGGGAATCCCTCAAATAGAAGGTAGAAGTGAAACTTCGTGGTATCAAACGACGTCGGACCGTATTATCTCGCGACGCTAAAATCATTAACTGTTCCTAACTTTAGATTGAGCTTAAATTTTGAAAAGGAAACTTAATCTTTCGAATTTTGGACTGATGGTTAAGGAGTGGGTAGTCTAGTGTTTTGATATTATGCGAATGGAATGAAATAAGAATAACATAATTAATTAATAATTAATTAATTTATGTTAATAAAGAAGAGAAGAAGCTTGGTTAAAACAATTAAAAACATAAAAGTAAGAAAAATAGGACTCATATTGTAGTATTTGTTTTACATTTTTTAGTTTTAATATTTTCTTCGGTAATTCCACGTATACTTTATATTTTATTATGTGTACGCCACAGTGGTCTTACTAAAATTACATGATTATTATGATTATGTATAAAATTTACCCCATATCTATTTTACGTATGATTTAATATTTTTCATCATTATGTAGGTAAATGATTTTGAATAATTTTCCTTCCATATTTATTCAAATTCCTATTCAGCCTATACATCCAAGACCTAGACTAGGACCCTTAATGGAAACGCCTCACAAACTTGCCCCAGAGTCACAAGTTGGAATTACTTTCCTCTTGAAAGACGTATAATGAATCGAGTCCAGGATATTTGTTCCAACTTTAGAAGAGAGGAACCAAACGAAAGTTCTTCTGAACCCCTTGATATGACTTGCTGCTTGGCTTGGGACCTTGAAATGATGGAAGTTGGTGTTTTAAGTTTGGTGTTACTATGTATCATTGTAAAATGAATTGTTTTAAATTTGAACATGTTATTTTTAGTTAGAATCACTTTTTACCACGTGTCTATGACAAAAAGTTGTATTTTTTGCTTTAAATTTAATTTCTATGAAAACTACTTGTTATTGTATATATGTGGTTTGGTTTATCTTGTTACTTAATTTAATCTCCATAATAAATGAAATAGAAAAAGTCGGGTAATATCTGTCAGATTTTCCTATTAATGGCGTAATTATATCTTACTATTATATTAAATATGTCAGCGTTCAGTAACTTGCTTTCAGGCTACACGCACATAAGCAATAGCACTGATATAAAGATATTGTGATGCCTTATATAATAGTTATAGGTAGATAGGTAACCAAAATAACCTTTCCTTATCAAGATAGTGGTTCCCGGCTAACTGTCAGAGACAATCGGTTAAACTTGGTTACGGTTTCACCGCAAACTATCTGCCTATATAACAATAGCTAGCCATATATCTGTACAACGTGTTATTGCAATAGTGCCGGGATTTTATTTCTTTTTTAATTAAAATAGAATTCACTGCATAGTTTGCGTGATAGTAAGCACTTATTGTGGATTGTGATGGCCAGTGAAGATTGCAATATATATATATATGTATATATAAGCAAACATTTATTTGTTGATTTGTTAGTTTATCTTGCATACAGTTTTAAGTATGAAAGAGAAACTAACACAATCTTAATAGATTATGTTATTAACACTCGATGTGTTAAACATCATTGTTTTAACCGTTTATATACAGTATGGGTGTTGGTTGTGTTGAATAACTAGAAATAAAATATAAGTAATCTTGAACATTCAGAATTGACAAAAACATCATTTTATTGAATCTGAATTCAGGCAAAAATGTATTCTTAGATTTGCATACCAAAAATAGTAAAGACAATAAAATAATGCCGCTATAATTAGATGCCACGTTGTATAGCTACTTATCTATCTACAGCTAACTATCTAATAGTTAACGTGCCCACCTGTTGCTGACGTAGCTCAGTGGTTTGCATTTCGTTCTATTCGTTTAATTGGTTCGATGTTGTTGTTTGCACTTTTTAGGCTGTGGCAATCTCACTGAGAGCACATTCTATGTCGAAATTGTTAGAAATATTGAGTTTTTTTTCCGTAGAATAACCAACCCCGTAGTCTTTTACATCCGAGGAACCGGTTTCAAATAAAAGTATTCCGCATAGGACATTAATACTCAACAGTGATGCTTAACATTTAGCAAATAGTAATGAAACACTAAACTACATATATTCATATATTTTACAATGCGTTTAGTTTAACATTGTAAGGCTCACTTGCATAAAAAATATTGACGCATTTAGCAAATAAATTACGATCCAAATTGCATAATGACTCACGCATTTAAAGACAAAATTACCAGACAAATTTTGCGTTGAAATTGTTTACAAAATCTTTGTAGCCCATTTTTTATACCAGTTAAGATAATTGCATAACCACTTTGAAAACAAAAACAAATTTGTACAAAACAACAATATCTCAGCTCCATGTTTAGTTCTAGATTTTTCCGCGCACTTGAATCGCACCTCCGCGTGCTTTTAGCATCAAATGTGTACTTTGTGAAGACAAACAACCCTCTCGAGGTGTTTCCAGAACACTCTATCTCGTTATCTCGGTTAAATTTTACAGTACAAGAGATTGCAATCTGATTTTACGATGCTGGTTAAACGGGCTTGTAATTCTTGTACGAAGGAAAATTCTTAGAAATGTACATATATGCTGGATAAACTTTTGTTATAGAGTACTAAATTTATGGCAAAATTCTAAATAGTCGGTTTTCTTTCAGTTTTGACAAATTAACGTAAGGTAAACCATGGTCAAGTACAAATCAGTTTTAACTAAAGCAAACTATAACTTGAAAACTACTAAATATACATATTTAATCTAGTAGCGTTGAAGTAAATCTACGTCAAAGCAAAAAAACCTATGTCAAAGTATTATAGAAAATATCCAAACATAAAATATTTATGATACATAAGAGATGTACGCGATATTCAAGATACAAGTAGGTAGAATTAATCCTAAGAGTAAAAATCTTCCAAATTCTGTAAACGTAGTTGTAAAAGAACCAAGGACTTGATGTAATATTAAGCATAGGTACGCTAGTTGCTTTGGAAGGCCGTAAAATCCGGGTTATGACCTCACGGTTTTACTGCTCTTTCAGACCACCATTTTGAATTTTTGACCAGGCACGTCGACGAAGCAAAATGTACTGGAGTGTGCGGGAATATTGTCACAATTCTGTGGAGAATAACTGGAACGCTTACACTTTGGCTTACTGTGCTATTTGTATGTATGTATGTACCTATGTGATGACTTAAATTATCAAAACATAAATGCAATACGCAGAGGATTTTTTTTACAAGGAATGGGTCTGCACTTGTCCGTAATTCGCCTGATGGTAAGCAATCGTTACGGTCTAGGATGGAAAGATTATAACACTTACTAAGATTTGGATTCATTCTTAAGAAGAATCACACGCTAAATTGTAGAATTCGAGTGTCAATAAAATTATAGCACAGTAAAGAACGATGTAAGTTTAGCTAAGCCAGATAAATCTTGACACCAGACATTGCGACTTTTAAACTAACCTGCTACATGTGTATTTTGTTAGTACAGTTATTTTAGCTCGCATTTCAGTAAGCAGAAACTCGACCAAACTTCGAAACTGCGACCGCGATATAAATCATTGCGCAACAAATTCCGTCGCTCCAAATCTTGCGCCAGCCACTCTTTCCAGTGACTCGTCCCAGTGACTTGCACCAGTTACTTATGCCAGTGACTTGTACAAGATGCTACGTAAATGTGTCTAAAGTTGACTAAAGAAAACTGCTCACATGAGCTCGTGAAAGTAGCGACTTTCTTGCTGAATCGGGCGAATGCGAAACTTTCCGATCTTCGGCGATTTTCAATAGAGTAGTAATTCAAACTTTACCGACTACATGTTGGATTTATTGCGACGTCTCTGACTTATTTGGATGGTGTTTGGGAAGTGTTAGTATGGTACCTTTGTAGGAACTTTGTGACGTAAGAGTTTGGGACGGTTTTATAAATACGACTGCATTTAGTCATACTTAGATGTTTTCTCAGTTAATACAGTAGATTTGGATTGTATATGAATCATGTGACTTGTAATAATGCAAATCCAAAAATGAATTGTTATTTACACAAAATTACTACAGTAATATTATAGTATTTTTTAGTGAAAGTATTGTATCGTATGTTTGGGTTCTACCACATAACTGTTTAATCTTCTTTATAATAAAAAGATAGAATTTTTTGAAATGCTTGCTATAAATAGAATAAGCACCTACACCTACATAATTTTATTTACAATAATAAAATATAAAAACAAGAGAAGAAAAACTAAACATACTACTTCTAACTACTACAAATAGGGGCACTTAGAAAATCTTTAGAAAAGCCTAAAGATAATCTAAGTGCTCCAGCCCACTACCAGAGGGCAGCGTGCCCAGCATACTGGCCGCATTACCACGCTGGATGGCAATGCTGATACGTTGAGCCAGAAAAAGGCTGGAGCACTTAGATTATCTTTTCTAAAGATTTTCTAAGTACACCTACATAAATTACTTATCTTTCTATCAGACTATTTCTGGCTAATCCATTGAAACAAAAAACATAGAACTCTTACAGAATAGCCGATCTCAACATTTTCCAGGCGCAATGTGCTGAATCTTGTCAGGTAATAAAAACAAATGCCAGCTCCACCACTAATACCATTTATTAATGCCAGTTCCACGCGATCCAATTTGCAACAATTTGTGTTCACATTCACCTGCTTGGCCGACACTCTGGGCCCCTAAAATTTTATACTCCCTAAACACTAGTTGATGGTCTGTGGTTTTTGGCGGCGAGCCAAGCTTGGTTGCTGTATATGTATGTCTGGAACTTTTCTGTAGAATAGGTATGTAGGGGGAGCAGAATAGAAGTAGTTACAGCAAACCGAGTTTTAAGACCTGTGAGGTGATTAACGTGAATCTGTTTATTATTTCTAGTCTAGTAGTATCGGTGTCTTCTAGGTAAGCGTATTACCGCAATGCTTAACATCAGGCAGGCTGAAAGTACCCAACGGATTTTTATGTAGTTTTTATAGATAGAGTGAAAATCAGGCAGGCTGCAATCGAACGCAAACCAATCCCACATAAAAAAACTAGATTTTTTTCTAATAAAGTGTAATTGATCCAAAAGCGAAAAAATTACGTCAGCACTCACAAACGCTTTAAAATTATGCGCATTATTATTGATTAACAATACCACCTGTTTTTTTTTAAGTTTAATTAAAATATCTGATACATACATATATAAGCTTTCGTGAAACATTCTTATCAATATACATACATGTATGTTTTTGTTGTACGCGTATGTTGTTTACGCGTTTCGGGTGTAATGACACCCATCATCAGAACATCCGCGAAATTACACGTGAGTGAAAACCGTAATAGTTACAGATTGAGATATGTAAGCATTGGAGGCATTCGCGTCTTCGTCTAAAGATTTTTCATCCGCATATTCTAAGGTTTCTCATACCAAGCCCTCTATCCCCGCAACACCAACTCGCATGTTGCAACCATTGCGTAAATTACTAACATTGTTTTCCTACAGCCTCCAGCCATTTTGCTTTTGTCATAAAATAACACATCTAACTCCCTGCCTGCTGGCCGCGCCATAAGCGGAAAATCTAATTTTGTTAATGGATTTTGAGCCATATTCCAATGTCGTAAAGATCATGATAACTAGCTTATTGCTAAGTCTACCATGCGGGGTTATATCTTTAGTTGTAAACATAGCTGTAGTAAAGGGTGAAAAGTTGATTATGGAATTTGGTCGTAAAGGCGTCGAGATAAGAGTTGTTTTGGTAGTTCTAAAATTAAACATGTTTGAGATAAGTAAGCATGTATCTATAGAATGTTGTGTAGATATTTTGTTGTTGGAAATCTCAAAATAATATTATTTCCATTTTTTTTGTATTGTTTTTTATATGTGGTGTTTTAATAAAGTATTTATCTATCTATCTATCTAAGTATTTAAATATCGTGGTACATTAAATGGTCGCAATTAAAAGTAGCATACCTACAATAGACGATCATTTTTTTGTGATGATTACAGGTAACAATAATAACGTTTATTTGTAAATTGAAGAGAATAACCATATGACGTATGTAGTGATATGTAGTACTCTTTAACATGCAACGCAAAAGTAAATTAAAAACAGAGTATAAAGAGATATCCACGAACCGTATAGAATTTCAACAGTCTGAAATTTAAACTGTAACAAAAACAAGCTACATGACAGTGGACTGACAAACTTTTTTGTATATTCTACGTGACATGTCGCCAACAGTGCAATTTAAATTTCATGCCATAGAATAAACGATAGTAGAGGACAGAAAACAATTCCAGAGTTACAAGATACTGACACTAGTTACTAGTAGTGAAATTGTGTTGTGAGTAATTTTAGCTATGATGAAAAGTTCCATGTGCGTCAATTATTTTATAAATTCAATTAAAAAATCATTTTTAATTTTTAACAATTTGCAATATGTGTATGAATAAACAATTTCTTGAAAAATAAATATATCTTATCTCTTTTAAATTTACAACTAGCAGGAAAAACACAATAGCTGTTCTAAACAGATAATTTTTGCAGACGCGTATTTTTTGCTATAGCGATTATGATCCGAGCACCCACCTCGATATATGCATCTGCTCAAGAGAACTCCCTCAACCTCAAACAAATTAGTTCACATGACGTCACGAATTTCAGTAATGAAAAATCTGACTAACAAGAAATCCTCTGACGAACTTACCTACTATCTTTCATCCATGAAATATTTCCTCCCACATCTGTTCGACCAACATTTAGTTGTAAGCCGGCTAAGCACGGCCACACACTAGCATCGACGTAACCTACAAAACTGCACTATGTCGGACTAAAAGGCAGCTCGCAGCGTGCGCTAAAACATTCGCCCTCAAGGGAAAGGGGACGAGCGTGCAGCGACTGCAGTATGACGTTCTTTTGGATAAGTTGGGGGTAAGTATTTTGTATAGGGAATTGCGATGTATGTATTTGAAAATGTCTGTAGAAGTTTGGGTCGTTAGTTGCACCTGATAGCATTGTGTTATAGAAGGTTGTGTTCATTTGTTTGTTGGGGTTTTTTACTGCTTTTTAACTCGGAATAACGTTTGACTACAGCTTCGCCTAAAATGTATTCAATATGAACTAATGCTAGCATTTATATAGTGTTGGCCATAAAAAAAATATCAACAATATATAATAGCACAAATATTTTTTTATAAAATTTTGCTGATGAATAATATGATAGTGTTTCTTACATTTTACGCTCAGATTATTTCCTCCCATTTAGCGAAATTTCAATGTTTTTTGTCTTAAACTAAAGTCATCAATACATCACGCAAACACAGATTTTACCAAAAAGAAACATAAAATATTGTAAAGCAACCCGCTATCACCTGTGTTAGGTAACCACGGACAACATCCCACATATAGGTCACATGGTGTTCTCTAAATGAGCGTCGCCTAATGAACGCGTCTTAGAGTGGTCGAGTCGCTAGTGTGTGTCGTGCCTAATTCAATTGTGTTGTATCTCGATGCAGCAGTTACTTGATTTACTTCTGTTAGTTTGTTATGTTTCTGTAAGTTTTGTAGGAAATTATTTTTGTAAAAATTTGTTGTATTTTTGTGCTGGTTTTGAACAAAATTTCAATAATGTTATAAAAACAAAAGTCTGTGTCTGTGTGTTTATGTTTGTTACTTCTACACGCTCAAATCACCAAAAAGTTGGATGAAATTTAGCAGGGATGTAGATTAAACCATGGATTAACTCAAATGCTAGGTATTTTTTGTCCCGTATTAACGCAGGTAACACCGCGGGGCGCTGCAAGTATTTTTATACAAAAAGAAATGACTTTGTGCTCTTTGGCTTTACGAAGTAGCTATATTCACTAAGTTAGTTTGACTGCTATTTGATCAGATCAGCGATATTATACTTACAAAACTATCACACGTGATTGGAAGACTAAATAGGTGTAAATTATTATCCCAACCATCTTCTTTAAAATGACAGGTAGCGTGTAAATCGTTTCGAAATAATAAATAACTAAATAAATATTCCGGGACATTGCACACAGCGCCATCTAGCCCCACACTAAGCAAACGCTTGTGTCGTGGGTACTAGATAACGAATCATTTAAATAAGAAAGTTGCCATTTGAAGTCCAAAGATCAATAAAAGTTTCAAATGAGTTGCTCAGACGTTTAATTAGCTTATGACCTGAAAAAAAACTTCTATATTTGTATTAGAATGTATGCTATACGAGTATATTGTTTACATAAGTATTAATTTATCCCCTTAATTATAATTAATAAATAAAATCACTTGTCAATAGTATACTAAAATACTGCTCTACGATTTCCCTCAATCTCTGAGTAAGTGTAGGCACTTGACTTTACTTACAGCAAATAGCGAGCAACAAACAGCAGTACGCGATTTAAGGAGCAATATGGCCGACAACAAAATAAAACAAAGCCGATTTTATATCGACGATAATCGTATATCGAATATTCGGTAACATAAGGTTCTTTGCTTACTGAGACGCAGTATGGACTGTGGCAGTAGATCAAGTCTTGATAATTCAATGACGTATACAAATCATGTACATTTCTTCATGATTTGCAATAATATAATATACATAGAATATTAATCTATTAGAATAATAATATATGTGTTGACTGTTTAATATCTGTGCTGTTTTTTTTTTATATAAGGCTAGAAATATATTAATTATAAGCGAGTGTGGCGTAGCGGTTCCAGTGTGTGCTTTTCATTCAGACGCACCCGGGTTCGAATCCGGCCCTACACCAATGACTTGTATTTTCAAGTTATGTGTGGATTTGCACTCGCTTAACGGTGAAGGAAAACATCGTGAGGAAACCGACATGTTTGAGGACCACAATATCCGAGGACATGTGTCTTCCGTGGAAGGACCTGGGCGCCCACCACGATGTATCTGCCCAAGAAAACTCCCCTAGCGGATTAATTCTGCGGGGGAGTCACGACCCTCAGTCATGAGGAATACGACTCAAGAGAGAGAAATATATTAAATTATACAATACAAGGAAAAACATAATAAAATTATGTGGTAATCTACGTTTTAAACTGTATACACTTATGTATATTTAAATAAGTTACATCATTCGGTATGCCTTGAAGAGAAGGACGATGTGCATTAATCCTACACACACACACATTTCAGTAAAATTCCGAATGTTTTCAACACATTGGAAAGATTTCAACATTCAGTTTGAATTCACCTTTTTATTGTTCCACTAGAAATAGCTCAGCTTGGTACTGTAGTTAATATTACTTGGTTGTATTGAAAAATCAGTATAATATTGACTTGTTTAGACAAATTTTGAGTTAAGACTGTTTTTGTTTGAAGTAAATTAAAAAAAAAATGGATTTTGTGAATAGCATTGAGTGCCCATACTATCAGTATTGCGACCAGTTTAGATTGTAGGCAATGAAACCGGCTCGGTTATATGGCAACTAAAGGAAAATGTTAAGAGCTTTGGGATTCTTGGGGTGTAGATTAATTCGTCTTTTGTGGGGGAGCGGGCGTGTTATAGCCCGTATTGAGTTTGTTTGTTTTTTATTACAGATAGCTTTGGACTTTATTAGGACTTCGGGCCACGATCGGACACATAGACATAGAATATTTGTACCTTATTTGTACTTACTCTGTTAGCAATTTTATTTCTTACCGACAGATCTGCTTTATTAAAACATCATAGAGAAATGGTAAAATTTTACTTAAACCTATTTATAGATTGGTTGATATATTATCGTTCGTCTTCAATACTCAACAATTTGACGTCCCGTATTGATTTCAAATATGTGTAATCATAAAAAAGGAAAACAAATGTATGAAAAATCCTTTAAAAACTTAGCATTAATTGACGCCACAATATAACAAAAACATCATCATAATAATTTTGTTTGTATACTTATACTTATTTCTTTGGCTTCCACTTTACGCATACATAATTTTATCCAACTATGATTCAACTACACACAAGACAAAATATCTCAAAGTCCCAACAATTTTCGGACAGTTTTCATTCAAGAATTCTCGAAGCAAGTCTTGGAAATTCAAAACAACTCGCCTGCTGTGGTTAAACTAAGACACAAGTTTATGCATGCCTGCGTGGAAAATACTAGCGGATTAGTGTACAGTTTGGCTTAGAGATAAAATTAATGCATGAGTTTTTTATTGATTAACAAAAAACTAAATTTTTATTCATTTAAGGTGATGAGCAAATTACGCATATAATATACTAGTGTTCAGATCAGCCATTTTTGCATAATGAGCGTTTAAATAAACAGACAAACAGATAAACAGCCAAAAAATCTACTAATTGTTGGAACGTGTTCTGTTACCAATTTTAAGTATCTCCAAACACTTTTTTTAATATCTTAAATGTTTAGACTTTCGACCCTCCTCAGCTTTATTATACATATTATGTATAGAATAGATAAATAAAATGCATTAAGTATGTTTAATTTCATAAGTCTTTGTAGCAGTGAAAAAATGAGAATTTGACACACAGACTTTTGATTTGTATAAGTCGCAATGTTTTTACATTGTTCTCGACATCAACAAAAATCAAGTTTTTGAGTGAAACATAGCAAAATAAAATGCTCTTGATAACATTATATATGGGTTTTCTTCAACTAGCTCTATAAAATAAACTTTGTTTATCGTAGATCCACCTCACATTTTTCTTGGTAATTACGACAAAGGTTTTTAGTTCCAGGCATGTAGCTCTGATTTAAATTACTCTTGTTTTTGTATGTATTAATTTAGTGAACCTAGATGTAAGTATTTTTGAACCCAATAAACGTTTTTGTATTGTATTGTATTTCTCATAGCTTTGATTTACTGTTAAAACGTCTCCATTTCGTATCATGTTCAAGTTTTTGACTAAAACTTCTCACTTAGACGCGTCGTTGGCTTAGAATACGCTGTTTGTTTGAACAAAACTTTCTTTGAATGTATTTATGTTGTTTCTCAACCATTTTATTACTCCGCCTCTTACAAGAACGTTTCGAGTCCTTAAAATATATGCCTCTTTGAAATTTTCCTACTTTTACGCTTTTGAATGAAACATTACTAATTTTGAATCGTTTGTAGCTGGTATTAATAGACTTAATATATATCACCATTACATGATATACTTGTATGACACTTTTAATATACAATCAAAGGTATCTTCTAGGTAAGCATGTTACACCCTAGGCTGTAGCAACGCTTAACATCAGGCAGGCTGTCGAACGAAAAAAAAGTTTAAAAATATATATTTAATTTCTATCTGAATACCTAGCTGAACTCAAAATTGAAAGTTTTCAAGCTATGGCCAAGATTCATCAAAAAGTGTTTAAACCTCGTTTTGTTTTATAAATTTTTGTACATAAGTTCGATAATTTCGAAATAGAATTAGTCACATAAGTACATTTTCACTACATTGACACAAATTTTGTCACCTTTATATAAATTCCGTCTATCATTGGTGTTCCTGCTTTGACTTTACCTACTTCTATCAATAACATTTTAAACCCCTCATAATCATGACATCATGTCCCTCTACCCCCTCTGTCGGTGGACAGAACAAACCGGCTACATTAGCGGCACTCGCCTGAATGAGGGCAATCAAACTGCTATTATACCTACCCCTGGGGAAAGGGTGGCGTAGCACTAGTTTGAGTTAGACGATTACATTGTCGATTGTTTTTAAATTTTGGCATAATATATGTTGTTATGAAGGTAAAATATGGTATGGTCGTAAGATAATTTTAAGACTTAGGTACTATAAACTTATAACATCCATCACCCACCGTATTGACAGCGATAAGACAACCGTTATACTTGTCAATTATTAAGTTATTGACCAAAATAACTAGACAACACAGCATTACTAAAGTCACGGTACAATAGGTTGTCTTCTTTCAAATATAAGTTGAATTAAGATTTAAAAAGGTATCTCTTTGGATACTTAGATAGATGTGAGCTGTAAATTCAACACTGAATCTTAAAAAAAAATCTAGTCTAGCTTTCTAAGTATTTCTCATTATATCGACATAATAAAACACATTATTTTAGCATCACAATGTTGTATACCCGAGCTCTGCAAGCGTGAATCGGCTCATTATGCTGCCACGTGACCGGGGTCAACATCGCTACAGCCTAGATAGCTTGTAGCTAATAACAATACCACGAACCTATTCTAAATATTCCAACAAAAAAAAGTATGGCTTGACTTTGTGTTTAACATTCTGCCGCATCCTGGTTCGAATCCTGCCGTAGACCAATGACTTGTTTTTCAAGTTATGTCAATGTTCATGATTTAGGTGTCCGTGATATACTTGCGCTTGAGAAGTTCCCAAATTAATTGATTCTACGGGGGAGACATAATCCTCAGTAATGAAAAATACATTTCTCAGATGCCTCGTAAGATTAAAGTTATCTATCAGTATTTTGACAATAATTCCATCTTGTATCTTTAGGTATAGTAGGCTACTTTTTCTGAATATTTTTATGTATCGAGAGTAAAACATGTCATTCCTACTTCTCTGGCGTGGGGCCGCAATTTCCCGTCCCATGCTGTCTCAGACAATAACCAACTCACTGATAGTTCGACATTTAATTTATTTGCTCGTAAAATCTTTTGTCGCCGTAAAGTATCGTCGTAAACCCGAATGCCTTTCGGATTATTCCGTCGCGATTCGGGACTGAAAGGCTTACTTTATGTGCCTTACATGGAATATGGATATTTCTAGAAGTGACAGCTTTACACCCGGAAGGGACAAATGATTTTATATAGAACGTGCAGTTGTGTAGTTAGTTTTCCGGAGCCGTTTGACATGGTTATGATGTGTCCTAGTTGACTACCACGCGTTCCTCATATGAAACCGTATCTTTATTGTGTTTTCTCACTAAAAAGGTCAAAATGTTGTGAATAACAATGTAATTTGAGTTTCACTGGTTCCAAATTGATAAATAAAATAACTGATATTATGTGTTTTGGTTCAACATTTTATAGAAACTCGTCCAATTAAACTACTTACCAAATGTGCTGTCATTTGACTTGGTGTTTTTAGCCTAAAAAAGATAAAAATGCTACACATTTCTACACATATACCATACAAAATCTTCAACAATCTTAATATTTTCTTACTGCAATTCTTACTTCAAAAAGAAAGTATAACGATACTTTCTTTTGCTAATCGTTTTTTAGTACCACATCTATATAATTACTCTATGTTTGTTACATGTAACGTAGGTATATGCCGTTACCTGTTTCCAAAGACCATAAAATGGTGTCAGCGCGTTACACAGGACCTGAGGGTTTATCCCTCTTCATTATTTTTTTATTCCCTTTACAGTATATAATGGTCATTATTTGTACTTACTATGTGGGTGTAAAAGCATTTATTGGCTCGTGAATTTTGTAAGCACAAATGACAGATAGTAATTTTGTAAAATGACCAAGACTGTTAATGTAGATCGATAATGGTTACGAAAAACTAAGGTATTTATTTCTTCGTGGTGCTTAAGCTACTTTCCAACTTAGTTTTAATGATTTGTGAAAATAACTTATTAAATAAGTAATTGTAATGAACAAAAATTAGCTACATTTTATTCGTGAAAAATTATGTCAATGATTTGATAATGTGCGTATCTCGTTCTGTTTGTAAGCTTGTGTTCTTTTGATATTGGTGTACAATAAAGCATTTTTGTTTGTTTGTTTCTCTTACAAGTATTAGCAAAACTCAAGCAATGTTTTTTTTACTGAAGACATATTTATTCGATGAAATAGTGCTGCAACCTCGCTTGGCGTTCGGAGACTTGGAATCATATTCAATACTTATAAGCCATACAATTAAATAAATACATGTCAGATACATTGTCTCGAAGTGTATTTTCAACGTCAAGTAATATTATCCAACGACACTTGACATCTTTTCGATATTTTCAGTTCTTTAAAGCTCCCAGGTGAGTTATTACTCTTGAAATCACTCTCTTCGTGGTTAGGTGTGGCTACACAGCAAGCGGTTTATCAGAAAACTTTGTAAAGTGAACATTTTTGTGTGTATCTAATTGAAAATATTTAGCCCATCTCCAATTATAGGGAAAAAAACATTGATTTCTATTCCATCTGACAAAAACAACAACAAATAAATGTAAATGTTTATGCAAGATACCCAAATCAATGTAAAAAAAAAACATTATTGTTGTGGGTTAAAAATGCGTAATAAAACATCTTCTATCTAAACCCTGTATATAACCACTTGATATGATAGGTTTTAGTTAAAAAACGAATACATTTCTTGATATGAGGCATTTTTTTACATGGTATAACATATTTTTTGATTCCCCGCTCTGTGTCGTCCCACGCCCACCTCTCCTTGAAGCATCCTGTTATTGAGTCCAGAGCTGGTCGGTAACAAGCAGGATATTCATTTCATATTATTTTCTCATTTTAATTCATTTCCTGTCTGTGAAATAAACATTCGAAGGTTTATTGGTTTTGCCGCGGCATATTTCATTCTGTTTACTTTTACTGTTCTTCAACGTAATTGTGTTTAACCTTTGGAAGTAATTTGGAGTAATTTGTAGTCTTTCTTTTTGTGTTGTTAATGAAAGTACTCTGTTGATAGTTACCTTACTGATTATCTGACAGTTGATACTCATGGAATCAAACAGCTTAAGATATAAGCATTCTAGCATGTTTTGCCGGTGGATTCTAAGCTAAAGCGAAACCCAATTAGAAATTTATTTTTTAATACACAGCATTTAGCACTTTAATCACCAGCAGACTATTACCTAATCTTAAAAAAAGAAACCTGTTTTGTATGATTTCGACGAATTCTAGCTATATATTATGTTTCCATGTTTAAAGACTACGGTAGACAACGTAAAGTTTATCTTTCACCTACATTTATTACGTACATTATCTTACCCACAGAAAAAGCTCCCTCAGTAAACTAAAAACGCTTCTTAGCATAATCCTTCCACTCGTACAATACAAACCGTATCCTATTAGCTTGTTTACAAAACCCTAAAAATAGTTCTCTTTTCCCCTTTTTAAGGAACCTTGTGTTATTGATACTTGAATATACGATAATAGAGGTCAAACTACCCGCATCTCCTCTCGGAATGATCTCAGTGACGTAACAGCTATTTTAGTATGAAAGTTTAGGTAACGTTTGCCGAAGCGTTTATTTTTAGGATGTTACCTTTAGTGTCTAGGTGAGGATATGTAAAGGAATAACGATTTTGGATAATTTTGAATTGCAAAAATTGGTTAAGTATATAAGTAACCGTATGACGTGTTACTTTAATATATTTAAAGCTATTATGGTTTTTCTTGTAGTATGAAGACTGAAATTAGTTATATTGTACTTAACTTGCTTGTGATGTGGATGTGCTACTCACGTAGCATATCTGCTACGAATTCCGTAGATAGTAGTATAATTTGATGAGAATGCTACAAACATAATCTATTATAAACAATCTTATTTTAATTTCATCATTTAGAGTGAGTTCATGTTCTTTTTTTAAATATGAGTTCAAATGTCGTTATTGTAAGTATTTTTGCTAGCAACCCAAACA
This sequence comes from Macaria liturata, assembly GCA_964023185.1. Lineage (NCBI taxonomy): Eukaryota > Metazoa > Arthropoda > Insecta > Lepidoptera > Geometridae > Macaria > Macaria liturata. Next base: position 1,311,295 of record OZ026809.1, read on the forward strand.
GTGTCAAGCCAGCTCTTTCAAACATCACTGCACTGTCACACTAACTGCCTAAAAATATAGTCCCAATATCCGATGCAAACTCCGACCCCAAAAACCGGAAAACAATAAGAATAAAACACGAATAGCGCACTAATACTGAAGATTTACGTTGATACAAACCGGTATAAAATGGACGCGGCGTGGATCGTCCGCGATTCCGCAGGGATAGAGGGTAGATGAAAAACAGGATAAAAAATGGTAAACTTTTGTGATCCATCACTGGGAGATATATTTGAGAGATGCTCTTTTGTTTTTGGACGAAAGATTTTATTGTGATTAATTAAATCGGCGATTGATTTTGGTAACATCACAGTTTAACTAGGAAGCAGAGATATTAAGATAGCTAGTAAACCCTCATAGAGTAGGAACTAGTGGAACGTTTTAAATTGTAATTATATATTAAGAGCTCATGTACCTAGTTTTCACTATGAATGAATTTGAATTTAAGATACACCATGTCAGAGATCTAGGTACGGGAATAGTTTTGGTTTTCAAACAAACGTTTTTGGTTTTGTTAAAAACACCTTTGGTGGCTTTATAGTTGAATTTAGACACATTTAAATATATTGTGAGGGTTAGGTTACTAGCTGTATATGCTAGCATTATCTTTATTGACTGGCCAATTTTATTAGTTTATCTACAGACACTTCAAATATCTTGAGAACAAAAAAGAGCAAATTACTCTAAATCGAATTGAAAACGTCCAGACATCGTAAATATCCAATAATCTATGACACACACGATTGAGTCCTAAAGTACCTGAGGGATCTTAGCTTAGGTATTATACAAAAGTTCATAAGATAGGTGTAGAATTGTTGAGGGACGTGTTTTAGTAGATGAAAGCGTAGGCCTTGGAGACTTAAAATGAAATCCAATTCCAATTGATTGTTAATAAACGTGTAGACTTTTGAAAAAAACCTAGTTCATGGACTCTAGAATACTTTTCCTCTCAAGATTTAATCCTCCACTTAAATCAAATAACAGATTGTACATAATTGATATAACTTGAAATCAAAGTATGATTACAAAAAATTTTAATAACTTCTCCATATTTTTTTTGTGTATGTAATGTTAAAAAATGTGTGTTAAAGCGATACCTACTAACAAATTACTAATTTAAACTGCTAAATAATACTATACGGGTATGTTTTTTCACAGCTGCTATAATTCTGGGACCTAGATTTGCAAAACTTATGTAGGTACATGAAAAATAAATTAGGCAGCTCCAAATTCGTAAATCCAGGAATAAAATAACAATATTATAAAAAAAATACTGCTATAATTCATGATCATTTATTAACTGTTTGAGAAAAAAAATCTATTTAAAATATGTCAAGCCCACTTCACACTGTCACACCACTTTTTAAATAATATAATTAATAAAAAAAAACAAACAGAAGTATTTTTTTTCGCGAGCTATTAAATACGCAAAACTAAACTTGTTACCTAAGACCCACTAATACTAATAAAAGTTATACCTAAAATTTTCGACAATTACTATGAACAATATATTGCTATTTTGTATTAAACAACTCTATGAATTTATAAAAAAAAAACAATACCATATGAACAGAAACATTTCAATCTAGCAGTGAAATGAAATAAACGTTTCATTCGTTTCGGCTACAAATTCCAATTGGCCACAATCCTTCACGACTCAATTCTACAGATTTCCCAATTCAAGATTTGCGAATTGAATTGTTCATGAAGAATTGAGGTTTTTAGTACATTTGCGTATTCTTGAGAGAATAGAGTGTTTTATATATGCTTACAGAGTTGTATGTAACGATATTTTTCATGAATGATTCATATTGAACTGAGAGATTTCTGCTATAAGGATTACCTATAGTCTCGACTTACTATGAAATATATACCTACTTTGGTTTACTTTACTTTACTAGAAGAAAAAACTAAACAAATGAAACACTTTTGTCTTCTTTGATAAATCGCCTTCTCAAACAATTTTTATAATTCCTTCCAATATTCTTCGTGTAAAATTCCATTAAATCGTTCTGCATACCGTCCCGGGCAGTCAATCCAACTTTTCATATTCGGTATAACGAACCGTGCTGAGATAAATCGAAGGCATTAGTTCTCCAGCTCAATGGTTGATTCAGGGGAGATTCTAAGGGAAAATGGAGCCATGGAGTAATAAAAAATTCTTTGGTAATTTTTTTGAAGTTTGGTTAAAGATTTTTTGAAACAACGGTTTCAATAATCTGCTATTGTGCTTTAAACGTGCTTTGCATTTAGCTTTGTAAAAACAAAACATAATTTGCCTGATTTTGACAACAGCAGCTGCGTAGATTTTATTTTGGCCAAGAATTTTGTTTTACTCATAAGTGATATTGGGATATAAGGAACATATTATTTTCTTATAGAAGTAGATTATTCTTATTATTATTTCTTATTCTTATTATTTTCTTTGATTGCTTCTGCATAAATAAAATACACTGTAACTATAGATATATAGCGAAAGGTTGATAGTCTCTTTCGTTTATAAAACAAACATAAACAAATACTTCGCTCGGTCAATAAAGTCAAAAAACAAGCTGGAGAGTGAAACACAGTGGAGCCCTCTCTAATATACTGTACACAGTTCTACAAAAGCTGAGGTAATAAACCTCTCAGTACTGGAGTTCGTTTCATTCTCTCGCTTTCAGAGAACTTAAGAATTTAAGAGAATAGTCGTTCTTTAGAACAGAAAAATATCATATTATTGAAGTATTTAATGTAGAACATTTTGTTTATTTATTAAATTAAAATTAAAATTCATTTATTTCGGGTTACTGAGACCCATATCGGAAAATCACATTAGGTACATTACATTCAATTCAAATCAACATAAAATAGAATTAATTATTATTATCATTTATGTTTTGGATATATGTTTATCTTGTTTATTAAAACAATGTCTTCCTGATAATATTTTCGTACCGTTGCAACACTAATTACAATTAATTCTTATGTTCTTATAAACAAAAATATCGGTTTTATTATGTTTTAAAAGAGTTAATACAATATTCGAAAGTTTTTCATGACAAATAATCCCCTTTTAATGACTGTGTAACTGAAATTTAGCAGAGACACAACCTACTATGTAGAATGTTGTTTAGTAGAGAAAATATATTATACAGGGGTATTTGAGTTCGACCGGTACGTTTATATTAGATAACATATACCAAGTTTAAAATTACACACAGAGCTGTTTTAAAGTATGAGCACAAAAACACGTCTCAACATCGGCCATTCTACCAAGAATGTAACCTTACTACACTTTGACCTCACGTTTTCTTTCTCATATCGCTGTTAGTGCGGACGACGTTGTCGAATTGAAAAGAGTTTCGAGTTCTCCAGTGAATTACTACGTGTCGCAATGTTGTTGTGGAATGAAGCTTCTCTTATCATTTGGGATGCAATTATTGGAATACGTGTTGCAAAATGCATCTGTCTGGTGAATTTTTATAATTTTGAAACTTTATTTCTCTGGAGAAAAGAACAGAAATTAAATTGAATACAGCTTTTCTTATTTATTACATAGTTACTTGTTGCCTATAATTTATGGATGTACGAACAATCTAGATTGTTCACAGTTTTATTTCACAATCAAGTTTCAACTACCTATTTATTAAAAAAATGTTGTCATGATTTTGGTACTTTGCATATTAGGCGCAAGATTAATGAACTATAGATACCTACAGTGAGAATAAAATATAATTGGTAAAATTTTAAAGTAACCTAAATTTTGAAATAAATTTACCTTCTGCTGTGATTATGTTGGTAATACCTACTTGTTATTATTAGAGAGTTGGAGTTTAGACCAAACATTGATTTTTAAACATCACCAGGTTCATATTACCTTAGCCACAAATTGCAAACCTTCAATCTCCCAGCAAACTAAATTGTGTTGCATATTTTCTTTAAATTTCACAATCCGTGCTGCGTTTCCACTCTCCTGCAATTTTATTTGATTTCCGGGCTTGCGCTGGTTCCATGGAACGCAATTATGGTTACACGAGAAAACATTTAAAAGTATATTTATCTCGCTCACGCTATAACTTTTCAGAGAATGAGCAAGCGAGAGAGCAGGAGGTTATAAATGTTTTCTTTACTGAGAATAAATGTATAAGGAAAAATGAAGAGCTGTGATTGAATTCGTCTTGACTTGTATGGTATTTGGTTTATGAAGTTTGCTGTTGAAGTCGAGAGGTAAAATGTGTTACGTTTTCAATAATAGATTTTCTTCCCTATAAAATCCTTTACTTGAAATAAATATGTAAGTACATAAATAACAGCTTTTACTGTTCTTTTAGTAATATTTTTCGTTTCTCTATCACTCCTTCTCTATTTGAGTCGTATTCTTAAGAACTGAGGGTCGTAACTCTTCTCGCAGAAATAACTCATTGCGGAAATGTTTATATTTTATACTTATAAAAAATAATTAAAATAATAATACATATCTATACTAATATTATAAAGCTGAAGAGTTTGTTTGTTTGAACGCGCTAATCTCAGGAACTACTGGTGCGAATTGAAAAATTCTTTTTGTGTTGGATAGACCAGTTATCGAGGAAGGCTTTAGGCTATATAACATTACGCTGAAACTAATAGGAGCGAAGAAACAATGGAAAATGTGGAAAAAACGGGGAAAATTATTAAAATTATTATATTAATCTTTGAGGACTTCCGTTACGTGCGCTGCGAAAACGGTTCAAGATATCAAAAAAATATGTATGAAAGAATTAATGCCCAAAATAACTTTTCCACGCGGACGAAGTCGCAGGCACAGCTAGTATATATATTTAAAATTCAAAGGTGGCTGACTGATATAGTGATCTATCACGCACAGCCCAAACCACATGACAGATCGGGCTGAAATTTGGCATGCAGGCATTTCTTTGCGAATGTCTACGTCATAAAATCTAGTTATGACATAGACATTCCTCGAGCCCCCACTAGTTTTGTATAGGTACGTAAGTATTTATAAATATGTACATAGAAAAGAAATACGAGAACGTAATGTGGTACTTACTTTAAAAGGTTTCTTGTCGATTATTTAGTTTTATTTTCTTCTAAAAGTTTAGAGCAATACGTCTCTATTTCTCCAGTGGACTGGTCTTAGAAGTAATCGGTCCATTACACCAATAAGCGTCGTTGACAGTTTGATATACAGGCCAACTGGTCTTACCGAGTAAATGTGGACATAAGTGCATTGAGAATGTCTTAATTTCTTTGTTAGTTCAATACATCAAACTTCTGAATAAACTTGGATTTCGCCACTGATGGTGGCTTTATCTTCCTTTTTGTAAGAAAACATGCCCATTTCACCCTTTAAATCTTATTCTACATATTGATAAAGATTAAAAAAAAACATTAATTCATGGTTTGCACAAATTGATACATAATTATAATATAATTCACTACATTTTTGTTTGATAAAACTTAATGATTAATTATCTTAAATTATAAATGACGTGATTACTAGTACATAGTATAACGCAAATTTGATGTAGCGTAAAGAAATTATAAAATTTTGTAACTCGCATAGAATTAATCAATAACTAATTATGTGCATAACACCGGACCCCGAACTAGGCCGAGACCTGTATCTCGGTGACCCAAAATTAAATTTAATTCCATACTTGAAATTCGCGCTTTTTTGAAGTTCATTATTGTTCATGTATAGTGGTCACCATACATACAACGATCTGTCACGCCTTGCACATAATATCTGCTTAATATATAACGAAATATTGAATATGTGCAATAGAAAACTATGCACATCATATTATCAATACAGAATAGTTTTATATGCAATATGTTATCAATAATATAAGTTTCCATACATGACCTAAATAACAAATCTAATCAAATCAAATCAAATATACTTTATTGTACACCAAATAAAAAGATGAATAACAGTGTATATCAAACCATTAATACTGCAAATTCACGCCCTTTTTTATTTATCGTCCTCCACCATCAAACATGCGTTGCAGAGGCCTTCGTTTAGCTATGATTGAGAATAATAATACATAAAAACCAGCCCACTGCCAGAGGGCAGCGTGCCCAGAATACTGGTTGCATTACCACGCTGGATGGCAATGCTGATACGTTTAACCAGAAAATGGCCAGCATAGTATGATTGAGTATATCTAATTATAATAAAATTTAGATACAATATAACCAATTCGCCTAACATTGCCTTCATTTTGTCTACTCCTTTTAAAAATGCAAGTTTCCGTCGAGAGCAAATCGATAAAAATAAATCTAGATCTCCACGGGCCCTAAGTCTCTCTCTACATAAAGCTGGGAAGGAACACAAAGCGCACAACATTGCAAAACGATGCACAATTATTTACACTCGTACTCGCTTTCACGGAGATTTGTGTCGTTTGAGAAAAAATAGATTTTGCTCGCCTTTATAGGTAAGAGTTTTAGTTTATACTTGGTGTTTGTGGCTGTATATTTTTCTATTTTGAATAGTTAATATAGTATGGTGGCTTGTAAATTATGACATTATGCTCGTTTGAGGATTTCTACATATATAACTACCAATGTATTTTAGTATAAGTAAATGAATTACATAAAAATAAGAAAAAATAATCTATCTATCAATGTAGTATATACCTACTATGTAAGCTTACCTGCATTTTTGACAACCTTTAATCAACATCTAATCTGGACCTGTTAATCACTGCAAACATTCATTTAAATCACTATCAAATACAAATCAAACTACAACCTGGTCTTTCAACTCAGGTTGATCTTCGGGTCTATTTGCTGAATTGACTCAAACAAACCAACACCCGTAACCTAAATAAACTTGTCACTTCGAGAGATGCTCGGAGGTAGAAAAGCACCACTGTTGTTTGTCTTAGATGTGCTCAGTGTTTATGTGGTCGCGTCTATTCTATCTGATAGTTGACTTATATGAAGAATAGAAAAATCATAGTAAGATTTTTTGGAAAAGCATTATATTTCATTTAACATAATGGTTTCTATGAATATTGCGAAGCTAATGAGACGAATGGACCAAAAAAGCCAATGAGCTTTCAAAAAATTTAATTTTGCAAGGAATTTCATCCCTCTCTATGGAATTATCACACAGAAAATATTTTCAAGTAAAAAATTGCATAGATATTTTTTTTTGATTTGAGCTGTCAAAATGTTTCAAATTTCATGAAGACTGAAAAGCCTAGTTTTATCTCTACGAAGTCTTAGACTTTAACCTTTATTTATACTTGATAATAGTATTTGGTTCAGTATAGAATTCAGTGTAGTGTAGCTAAATTAGTCAAAGCGAAAATGTTAAATTTACGTTAAATTGAATCGCCAGAAGTGTGAAAAATGGCTGTATTTCTGCTCTGTAACCTATCAGTCAGTGAAGACGAGTCATTCTGTAAGACAGCTTGCAAACTCCGTCCCCTGTCATTGTGGATCCATCAGGCACCGGACACAGCCGGAGTTGACATACAACTGGACTGGCTGGATGGACTGGCCAAATCAATACCAATTTTTAACCATCTTGGGAGTTGTGTTGCAGCAGTTTCAAATAATATTTGCAACAAAACTATGTACATACTTCATTCGGTACCAGTCTTATACAGGTACTAATCTGATTGGATTTCTTTATTTTTTTATGAAAAAAATGTTTTGTTTTCTATAACTAAAATTACGACAATCTATAATCTTATGTCGCACAAGAAAAATATAAGACCTACAAATAAAATCATAAGCACACCTCCAAGGCAGTCTGGTATTTGACCTTCTAAAGGGACGCCAACACACACAGCACTGTGGTCTAAAGTGAAGTATATATGTACTAAAATAGAACTAACGGTGAAGAAAAAACATCGTGAGGAAACCGACAGTTTTGAGGACATATAATATCCGAGGACATTTGTCTTCCGTGGAAGGACCTGGGCGCCAACCACGATGTATCTGCTCAAGAAAACTCCCCTAACGAATCAATTCTGCGGGGGAGTCACGACCCTCAGTCATGAGGAATACGACTCAAAAGACAAAATAGGACTGGATTTAAGAATTATTCAAACAAAAAATATGATGAAATTGGCCAGCTCTGTCTACAACTCCATTACTATACTATGTCACTGGCCGCAGCTGTCCTCTGCCTGCCAACAGGTTGGGTGAATCGACAGAATTTGTCACAGGGGACTGACGGGGTCAGTCTTGAAATCTATTTTGACTGTCTTGGGATACATTGTGAGGAAGTTTTATAGAGTTACGAGGTTTCGTCGCTTCCTTTAATAAATAGCCTTTTAAAATAGTGTAAAATTTGCTTATTATGAGGCGATCCGGTGCTGTGTGCAATTTCTATATTACCGTACATAATAAAGTATATAATGAATGTGTGTTATTTTACTGTATCCGTTCCAAATAATCCAGTTTTAGTAACAAATATGTCAGAAACCTTACCACATAAGAAGTTCTCCACCAATTTGTAAGTATAGCTGTACAATGTGAGATGTAAATTAGTTGCATATTTTAAACATAGTTTTATTTCTCTACAAAATTGAAGAGTAAAAACTGCAAGATTTATTTTTTGTTGAAAAAATAGCAGATTTTTGCCTAATACCCTCCTAGTTACCCTCGAGGAATATGATTAAAAATAAAGTAAAAATAATAATCAAGCATTCATTTAACTTCATAGGTTAGTGACAGGTTTTTCAATTTATATACCTTCCAACCATTTCAAGTAACACAAGGTCTAACATTGTCCTTTGTCATTGTGCGTCCATCAATACCAAGACCACGTGTCCAACAAGTTGGATGAATCGACGAAATATATCTTCCACTGAATGGGGGTCAGTCTTCGCGTTTATCTTGATAGCTTTTGGTAGTAGTCATATGTGTTAGGTATGACGTTTTATGTACTTAAAAAAACTAAACCGTACTCAAAGTATGTAATGTTTTGTTTTCTTATTACCTTTGGTAGATCTAGGCTTAAGGTTTTTTCATGTCAAATTATTTTGAACTCGTTTATAAAAAATAGTAAACGTACTTTGCAGCAAACAAAAAAGACAAAATACTCAAACTTTCAGAAGACTTGACAACCTCCTTTTTTGAAATCGGTTATAAGTGGTCTTGGTATTGACCAAAATATATGCCGTCTTATTCCATAACGTGGCTTAAATATTAGTCTGGAACTTTGTAAATAAAAAGTCGACTTTTATTGTTCAAACATCACGTGCAAACAAACAATATGTCAATTTTGTAAAATCTTGAGTTAGTTAGATTTATTATAACAGAAGAAACCAAGTTTTGAACAACAAAAACGGACTTAATATTTTTAAGGCTCTGTACAAATAGGTAAACCACGTTTTGGACAAAAGTACCTAAGATTATCTTATGTAAAACAAAATTCTATTTTTATTTCTATAAATATAATTCAAGAAATTTCGAAACATAGGATAAATGAGATCTTTATCAGAAATTTTAGCCAAAATGATCCTTCCAAATAACCCGTCCTAGAAATACGTTTCAGGCCCTTCAATTAATTACTTTTTTTCAGTTTGGACAGCTGTAGTCCGTTTTAAACAGTTTGCGAGTTGATTGGTTTGATTTGAATTGTTTTAGCGAGATTTGGCTGAATATTGATGAGGTTTTTTATTTGCTGTATTTGCTATTCGCACCGAAATTAAATTTGAGATAAATAGGAAGGTTATTTATGCAAAAAAGAAACAAAAAGTTTCAATATTGACAGATGAGCTTAGCTTGGATTTCCATAAAGTACCTACTTGTAGAGAAAATACTAAAGTTAATCAGTTAATTTGTAGCAGGCCTGATTAAGTTTATATGAATTAACTGAACATATATGTTATGTCTTTTTACACGTAGGTATAATTATGTATATTGAGTATTTACACTTCACGAAATATAAACTAATAAATATAGATATAATCCTAAATTGGACACAATTTATAATAATTTGTCTGTTTTATATGTAGGTATATACTGTTTTATATGTACCTATATACTCGTATGTAACTACACCAAATATTTTACGATATATAAACAAACTCACGTGTGAAATGCTTGCAATAAACATAACACAATATAACAGTATAAACCTTCGAGAGGACATCAAAAAACTTTCCCCTTTTTATGGTGCCAATGTATTAGGGAGGGTGACACCTATGAACAAAATAACACACAGACTCCTAATTACTCAACTAAAACCAAATTACGACTACTAAAAACTTATTTTATTATATTAAATAATTAAAATAAGTAGTTAGAATAGTAGTAGTTAGAAAGTAGTTAAAATTAAAATAAGAAGTTAGAAATCTTAAACAAAAAAAAAGAAACACTGAACTGTTGAAAGGTAATGTACAATAAGATATTCTGTGAAAATTTGAAGCGTCTACCTGTTACCGTTATTAATATTGAGCAAAAAAAAATACGAAAAATACTCGTTTATTGTATGGGGAACCCCCTTAATATTTTTTAATTATTTTTTTATTTTTAGTATTTGTTGTTATAGCGGCAACGGAAATACATTATTTGTGAAAATTTCAGTTTTCTAGCTATCATGGTTTATAAGATACAGCCTGGAGACAGACAGACAGACAGAAAGACAGCGGGGGCTTAGTAATACGGTCCCGTTTTACCCTTTTGGTACGGAACCCTAAAAAACCAGCATTCTAAAAGATACGCAGGTTCAAATCCTGCCAGTCGTGATGGTTTAACTTGTGTGGTGATGGTTTAAGTTACAGCCATAGTGCGGGTTTAGCACTTGTCAAAATAACTCATAATCTAAAAGATTCATAATTAAACGTCTATTGGGTTTGATATCATCGTAGGTGCCATCGGCTGATGTTTTATGACGGAGGTATGAATGGTTTTATGATGGCGCGTGTATGGAGGGAGTAGTATAGTTGATCTATTAATGACATAGTTGCGTTATTGTTGTGGAGAAGACTGTAATGGTTGTTTTGAATGGTTATGGGTGGTAAGATTCTTTGCTAGTTGAGTTGAAATAAATATTGGACACGAAAAGAAAATGATATAGTATCAATAAAAAGTTATATTATTTTTAAAAAATCGACAGAAATTAATTTGTGCTTTAATTATCACCGCAAAATTGGTTATAATTGGTACCAATACTGTTTGTTTATAATTTTTCTTATTTTCACTACACTATGTAGTTTTTTTATCAAACTTGATAAGCTCACGCTTGACTACAACTCGCCTAATGTTGAGGACAGTATAATATACTATCTAGCGCGCTGGGTATTTCTATGTTAATTATTTTATAAAGGTTAGCAAACGAATAGAGAAAGTTTGCTAGTTTCTGAATAAACCTGAAAGTAAATCGACCTCCTACTATTTTTGTAGTTCCCCAAATGCCGTAGAAAAAGGGTATACTGATGTCACGTAGCGGATACAAAATCGAGTTAAGTACACGAATACGACTTACATACATATTATATGAGTGAGCATTTATATATAATCCGTTTATATACATATAGGAACGTAGAAAAGATACAGATAAGAGGACATTTCGTCTATGTTTCTTACCCAAGAGAACTAAGAGTTACGACCCTCAGTCATGAGGAAATACGACTAAAGAGAGAGAGAGGAGGATATATTTGATTGATAGATGAAATATATGGTTAAGTGTGGTTAAAGAATAATTAATTTATAGTCAAGTGATAACGCTTTAGCTTTATCTATATTTGAGTTAAGGGTCGACTTGATATTCCAACGGTCTTAAGTTTGAATCAGAACCAGTTTCCAGTGCCCATTATTTTTTACAACATAAGTTTTCACCAAGCATAAACTAAAAAATAAAAAACACAACAAGTTAAGCATTAAGTTTATAGAATGCAAACATACTTTCCCCAGCATTACTTACATCTTGGCACGTATTCCGCCACATATTTGTCTAACAGCTCTCTGCAAAGAATTGGCCAACTTAACTAATTCAATTTAAGTTGCTCCGAATAGCTACATTCAGAGTTCCAAAGTAATTGTTTTAAAAGCTCACAAGACCTTTTTACTGTAATAAGTTGAGTAAAACTGCGGCCAAACTATTCGCACTTTTTGTTTGTTCTGCCAACATCTACCGAAAGCATTTTCAGTTCGCATTTAATGCGAGAGCGTTCCATTAAGCCCAGAAACTTATTTGTGGGCCATAACTCGAGTGTATTCCAGCCGCGTAATTGTGAATGCAATTATGAGCTTTAGAGCGAACGTGTTAGGGACTAAAGTCTGATACGGCGCGCGCGATGCGTGTAAAATAGCTCGCGACATGGTGGAAAGAATATGCGTGACGTTCGTCAGTCGGCGGTAATTCATTCTCGACCGTATTTCTAGTGCTATAAAGTTTATATTTGAGCGGTGTTTTATGTAAGGGCATGAGGGGTGATCCTCTAATCTTCGAGTCAGCATCTCTGGGCCCACAAACTCCTTAAAGTGCTATTTTCGAGGCTTATGGCTAAATGGAACACAACTTTTTCATCCTGGAAAGCGCGAAAATTGCTAAAGAGCTAGAGATCAGGCCGAGCGCAGATTTTTTGTTTTTAGGATTCTCTAGATAAATGTCCTAATGGATCTTTAATACCTAGTACCAACGGTAATTTTTTAGGTCTGTGATATCTTTTTATCAATCTTGTGTGAGATAATTTAGAAGATTGATGTATGCTTATTAACTGTTAACTGCATATTAAGCACTTTTAGTTTGGTTTTGCTATTAATTTTATATAAATTTAGTAAATGAAATAAGTTATCACTAAGTAATATGTCATATTTATACACAATTGTAGTGAACAGCAATTATTACTTTATTGACGACCAAAACATAAGGCTAATTGGTATGTGGAGGTTTCTTAAATTTACATAATATTTTACATCAGCTATCTGTAAAAGTTACTACTATGGTACTCAAGTTTACTATGCACAAGCAACAAATTACTACAGAACCCCAAACCACGATACCAATTCACACTTCCCCATTTTTCCTCCCATGGCTTGTCAACGTCAGAATGATGAATTAGAAGCCCTCGTGTGGTTTCTTTGTTGCCATTGTCAGCGATTGTTATGTAGATGTGATGTCGAGAACGTTGTATCGAATAAATCAACGCTCTTCTATTGTCAGACGCCATTGATAGAGAGTACACACGGTGTATACATCCTGAGATTCTGTTTTGCGGGTAGTGTGAAAACGCTTGGATTAGAGTACGGTCACAGAAAACATTTTTACTTAAACAAACTTACTGCTTGCACATATATCATAACGCTACGGTAATTGTTTCATACTCTGCAACCCTACTGACAAATTATCTAATAATGTACACATAAAATATTACAAATATTTTCCAAGCATGATAAAAGTCAGAATTATCAATATCGATAAACAATTACATTAGAATATCTAGTTAAAACAACGTAATATATATCACAGCAGCAATGGACAGATATAAGATAGGCTGATGATAATGATGATGATGAATCTAAATTGTACATCCTCAAGCAATAAAATCCAACCATTACCTTTATTTCCGAGCAAAGAACCTCGTGTTTTCCTCAAGAACAAACCTTTTTTCGTCACATTTCAAAATCGGAACACAGTTTCCAAATCGGCCAGTTACCGACAAATTGTCGTCCGCTCGGATGTTTCCGCCATGTTCCGACGGACTTCTCCAGTTTCAATTTCGAACGTTTCCAATACCCGCGGATTTCGTGAACCAGTAGGGGCCACTGTCATCGCCACATATTGACAAATATGTGACGATGACAGTGGCATGCAGGAAAAGGCTTTTTTGGCTGGAAATCAAATTCTTACTATGAAATCGTATGACAAATGGGTCTTTTCTAAATTTAACTATGATATGAACTATATTTATTAGAATGATGAATTATGAGGGATTTAGGAGTAACATTTTTTATCTCTTTGGAGCACCGATAGTTTATTCCACCGAATACAGCTTCTATTCTAATATTAAGTAAACTTGAGGTTTTTTTTATTACACCTTAGATCATTAAAATTGATGTATTTGAGTTTTTTACAAGAAAAATCATCCGGAAGTCGTTGGCGAATGGCGACCATTTCAAGTGGCATGTGTGGACCGGTAGTGTGGATTTGTGAAGTTCACATGTTTATACTCGCGTTCCAAATTTGAAACGTTCGAATGTGTTCCAAACTCAAATGAGAAACAGGTGCGATAAGTTTGTTTGTTTTGGTTTATGGTGCCGTTTTTCGATTGTTACCAGCCAGTCGGAAATTGGAAAAGTTCGTGACACACAGTCATGTTGTGTTTAAAACGTCTTAAATCTAATACACTTGTTTTACACTAACCTGCCATAAGAAGCCAACACATCAAAAACTCCACTAAAACAAATGAAACTAAGAGCTAAGCACACTCGGCTTTATTAATCCGAGGACCTAAAAAGCTTGAGTGCTAAGAAATCTCATTACTCCAGCCTTATCGCGATCTCTAAGAAGCCCTTACGAACCTTAAACCTTTACGCCTTAAAACCTTATTAGAGAAACGAGGGCATAAACAAATCAATACCTCCTTACCCCTATGTACGGTATCGCAAGATCTCATTGTGAAAAATTGCTGCCTTAGAAATTTCGACAAGAAATCACTTACGATCGCACGGTGGACGTATTTAGGCAGAGCTAAAATAATGAATTACGGTTAGAAATATTTTTTAGTCTGATTTTTATGTGTAGGAGTGCAAATAAAAGTATATAGTTAAATTCACTTTTGGATGTTTTTCCACAAAGAGTTTTTAGGTTTAGGTAAGGATTGTTTATAAGTTGTTGTTTTACATAAACGAAAAGTATTCGTCACGAAAGAAGAGATTACTGCTGTCAAAATTAACGTTTTTCTTTAATTCTACAATAACAGCAGCTACTTTAATCACATTGACTTTTTATAAAACATGCGCAACCTACACACTATCAATCGGCTAATTATACAAATCTTGTTTGACTCCTGGCGTATAATCAGAATTCAGTCACTTGTCAACCCCATTTCTCCATAGTATACATATCCTCCATTACCCCATACAGCAGTTATTCCTAGCTCCATCCCCTACGGTGTGAAACTCTAATGAAAAACCTGGCCGTATACGTCGTGTCCTTTAATATAGCTTAATGGAAAAGGAAAATACAGGGTGATGGGAAACAAATGCCTGCGACCGGGCTCAAGCAGGGAATGTGGGCCATTAATATGGCGGGGGTAAGCTATTGTTTTATTTTTTATTTGTGAGTGAAGCAAATAAATTATAGCAATTTGCTCTTAGAGTACTTTGCATAATAGATAGATAACACTATATTAAAAACCCTTACAAACAAGAATAAACACAATATCACACAGATAAAACTTTAAATTAGTGTCCTAATTGGCGACTTTATCGCTCAAAGCTACCTTTTCCAGGTAACCAATCTGGCAGGGATCAGGCTGCAAAGTAAAAATTAAAATGTGTTGTTTTGTTAACGAGGTAAACAAATACAATTTCTTCAGAATTATTTTGTCAAGTGCAAAACCCGCACTATGGTTGTTTAACTTAAACTTTTTATTGGAAAATGAGTAAAAATAATCACCACCGGCGGGATTCAAACCTGCGTAATTCTGATTTCTGATGCATATTTTTAGAAATTTGTGCTGTCGTTCATCAAACTAGAGCCGAAAGTCAATCTTTCATGTTTACTTTTAAAAGGTTATCTAGATCGCAGCCATCAGTCACTCCATGATTGATGGGGCTCAGCAGTGATAGGTTAAAAAGGTGCTAGCTGCTAGAATGATGAAAATTCTAGGTTTTGTGGGCATGATAAAGTCTAGACCTTAATACACTTTGCCTGTATATTTGCCTCAGATAGTTTTATTGTACGAAGATGCGTCAATAGGTACAATCATTATTGTCAATAGGTATGAATGCACATATTGTAATAGAAATTAGTTGTTATGATAAAATTATAAACAATAATAGGTATTTAATTATGTTCATTAGATTTATCTTGGATTAATGTAAAAAAATAACGTGTGCTTATTTATGAACAAAATATATACAATTCTAATGAAAAGTTGGTCCGCAATAGTAAATATTGTAATAAAATACATACTAGCTAATCTACAAAACCGCTTATTTCGTGGCCCAACATCTGGTACAATATTATACTCCCGCCGCTTCTTGTAACGATCTCTGCTAGGAATATCTCTTTGTGGCAAAAGGCTCCGAGCTGCATTATTTCACGCTAGTGATGGGACATTAACTAGTGCGAGAAGTAGACGGATTGAAAAGCCTATTCATAATTTAAAACCGGTTGTGAGAACTTTTCATTTAATTTTATTGTTTTGAAATATTTGTTTATCAAAAGTAACAGCTAATATTTAATTAACTAAAATCGCTAAAGATATAAGTTATTAGTAAAAAGCATTATTAATAGAAGCGTGCTCATTTTTGTTGTTTGTGCATATCTATAATAATATCGGTAAGAACAGCTGATGTGATAAATTATTGTGACATCTGCCAGAAATCTATCTGAAATCTTACCTGAAATAAATTATAAAAGTTTTATTTTTATATATTTTAACAATCATTTTATTATGAGTTATCTTGTTAAGTGCTGTACCCGCACGATAGCTTTTTTTCGTAATTTATTTCACAAATTTTGTTATAATAGTTTAAGTTAAAGAATCATTCTGTTTTGATCTCCAATCACAATATATTTTCATTTTCTTTTCTTACGTTTACCATTATATCGGAAGTAAACCCCATCCTTATGTGTAAGCGCTTCTGTCATCACTCCTCTTCCACTAAGAGAGAGACAGATGGCGCTGCTTGTAATAGATTATAACCAGCATTGTTGAGTAGTTTAACGTACCTATTAATATTATACTTTGCAATTTTACGCTAAAGAGGTTACGGTTTTTAACCTCTTTTGTGGAAGATTGAAAAGATAACAGAAGGCCAGTTTTTTATAAACAGCAAACTTTCTGGTTAGTCAGTTGACAAATGATACGAATGGAATTCCTAAAAAACTGTCCAATATAAACCTACTTACATCTGTAAGCTGACAATGAAGTTATATACAAATCAAAGTTTTAAACTATAACAAGTGATAATAGTCTAATATTTTTAATATTTGTACCAGTTACCTACATTTGCCATTTAGTAGATATAATCAAATTATGGTATGGTGTCTGTACATTGAAGATAATTGAAAAAATAGTTGAGGGTTCTTTATTAATGAAATAGAACACAAAAATCATGTTTAAAAAATATCTGTTTGTCTGCAGGTATGTTTGTTCGTTATAGACTCAAAAACGGCTGAACCGATTTGTCTACAGTTTTACTTACTAACATGTTGGTGCATTTTTAACTTAACATTTAGTGTTTATTTCATTTAAATCGGTTCTTAACCAAGCAGTTTGCTTAGTTCTGCCGCGGTGGCTGATTGGGGAAGTGGTGCGACTGTAGGTACTATAATGACCTACTTAATTTAAAATAACTTTTGTTTTTACATAAAAAAAAAAAATAGGTAGATTATTAAGATTATTATCTATATTAGTCTGTAAGTTTTGTTTATATGCCTACTTTTAAACCTGTTATTTCTGTAAATAAAAAAATAAATAAATATTTCTTAAATAAAAAAAGTTATGTTTATCTTAAAATAATGCGAGCGAAGCCGCGGGCGTTCACTAGTAAAGCATATATAAAATATGGACTTTGGCGCCATACTAACCTACTTATCAATATCCATAACACATATCACAAGATTAGAAATCAGAAACTCGTCATCTATCTCACATTACCAATTTGAAATAATTTCTTCCTCCAATCAGGTTCTCTCCAGCCGGTATTCATGTCTACCGATAATGCCCCCAATTTGTAGGTAAGCTTGAATTAGTGCCTGCACTCACCGCTAGAGTGCAGTGGCGGAACAGTAAGCGGAATTTAAGTTAATGATTAGGTTTGTTTACTGATAGATAATTGGTTTTGGAGGCTATAGTAATCTAAGATACTGACCATTTCTTATATACCTAAAAGACAAGATAATATTGAAATGAAAACTCAAGTAACATAGATCTAGAAAATCTAAACATAAATGATGAATGAATAAAGCTGAAATGACTTACTGAGAACACATTATTCACTTAGGCATAGTCTATAAATCAAAAACACCGGCCGAGTTTCTTGAAAATATCTTGGAAAAAATCTAAATTCTGCCATTTATCACTCCCAAATCTTACTCTCTACTGTCTATATCTGTATATTTTTGCAATGTTTTCTACTGCTCCAAAATGTTAAAATTGAGTGACTATATATTATGATATCGGTGGAAAATATAATATAATAGAATAGTGAACATGTTGTTCTAAGTAAAAGCATTTATTATTAATACACTACTTGAAATGCATTACTGCAGTAATTGAACTCAGAGCTCAAATTAACAATACAATCATATATTTAACTAGTGGATGCTCGCGGCTTCGCTCGCATTAAGAAGTAAAACTTGCA
This sequence comes from Macaria liturata, assembly GCA_964023185.1. NCBI lineage: Eukaryota > Metazoa > Arthropoda > Insecta > Lepidoptera > Geometridae > Macaria > Macaria liturata. The sequence goes on from OZ026809.1 coordinate 1,329,832, forward strand.
TCCCCTATTTCACCCCTTTAAAAGTGGCATTTCCAAAAATCCTTTCTTAGCGGATGCCTACGTCATAACATCTATCTTCATTCCAAATTGCAGCCCAATCCGTCTAGTGGTTTAGGCTGTGCGTTGATAGATCACTATATCAGTCAGTCAGTCAGTCAGTCACCTTTGAGTTTTATATATTTATACGACCTACTCAAGATTTTATCAATTTTTATCTTCATCATCTTTCAATTAGCAAGGGGCAGATTTAGTCAAGAATTTCTTTGTGACCTTCCACAAGGAATTAAACAAATACAACATAATTTTTAAAAACCGTTACTGATTTATTAATACTACTACAATTTATTATGTTATAGTCAGGTCACACAAGTCCTGCATCATGTCCTAAACCTAGCAGAGCCAAGTAGACATTTGTAGGCCCACCGCGCTATAACCCTATACAGTGCTAAGCTGATAGGTATTTAGGCAGCCTAGGCTAGTGCTTTGTTTAGATCTGTATTAATCGAGGTGACCCGCCGGCGCTGCTGCGGATTAGCCAGATCGACACGTATAATGCTGTTAGGTTAAGCAAGCAGACTGGATGAAGTGGGTAAAATAGGCTGGAATTTTGTTTATTTTTAAATTTGGTGGTGTTGTGTAGTGGTCTATGTATGTATGTATGTAGGTCTGTCAAGATAGCTATAACAGCTAGCTGCAGTCCTCATAAAATAGTGTAATTGCGTGCTCATGATAACTGAAACCTATGTTTGTTAAACTGGATTAAAATATTAAAGTAAAATAAAAATATTCTGTGAAAACGTCAAGTCTGTTTAGCGACAGATTACGTTTTTAGGTACCTATATTTTTATTTCCCTATGTGTTTTGTAAGTTGTGAATAAATGATTAGTATAAATAAAATATGGCTTTATATGTTCAACTAGTACCTACGTACCGAATAACCTCTGTAATTACTTACAAATGTCGAAAAAGAAACTTATGAAAGGAAATTAACAATCAACCAATTTTAATTTTTTACTTGCATTCAAATATTGTAACACTCAAACACATTCTTCCACTAAACTAATACTGCTACATATATTCTGAGCCCGAACACACCACGATTGTTTTCATTCGGTTAGCCGGTGCCTTTATACTGCCAGGGGGTAAATGCGAGCTTAGTCTGGAGTTAGCTAGTGGACATCGACGGCTAGACCTATGGGAAATATAGACAGGATTTAGGCTCAATTTCTAGGCTGATGTGCTATACAATTTTAGCATTTACTGTGGATAAACTGGCAATGCATGTTAAGTTCACTTTACCAGAAGCTGTGTTTCCTGCGAACTACAATCCAGGGGTTTTCAAATCTAGAGTTAATAGGTACCTATCTTCTAGGTAAACGTGTTACACCCTAGGCTGCAGCAATGCTTAACATCAGGCAGGCTGTAGTCAAACGTAAACCTACCCCACGTAAAAAAAAAAAAAAAAAAAGTACTGTTTGTGATTTTGATAATTATATCACTTTAGATGTTATGTGATAAAAGCTTAAGAGATTTTTGTTACACTGATTTTTGAGTTTTCTGTAACAAATAAGTGAAAATGAGGTATGGTACAACTGTTTGAAATAGTTATAACTTACTCAGTTTTTTATTTTGTCCTAATGATATTCTTCCTCTCTTTACAGGTAAGACACGAAAGACATGATATGTGGAGTATGTATCACATTTATACACATTGTATTTGTTCAGTAAGTAGAATAGTAATAAGATGATTTTTTTTTATTGTAATAATTCTACCTATATATTTTTCGCTTGTGTTGTCCCAGTACAGGAGTCGTTAAGACATGTCAGAGGCCCTTAGGGTAGTTTGGAAACTCCTGACATCAGAGCTGGCCACTCTCATTCGAAGAAGAAGATTCGTCTGACATGTAAACGTTTATAATATAGAATAAGAGAGTACAACTCTAAGAAGTTCCTTTACTTAACTTATCTCAGATCTCCAAGTTCATACCCAGGTGTCTGACAATATGGAGTAATATGAATTATTCAACGACTCTAAATTATTAAACAGAGCGCCATCTACCTGCATGCTCTTTGCTACGACGAATATACAGGGTTTCTTGAAGAAATTACTAGTAATTTATCATGTTAAAGAAAAGTTTAAAATCTCATGATTAAAAATATTACTATAATACTCCATTGGACATATATAATTCTTCGAAGTTATAATAATAATTAAAACAAAATCAGCCGTATCAAAAAAATTCGAGCAATAAACTCACATACGCCACTCAAAATTTGTCATCAAAAACCTAATTTGGATTATTTATCTTTAACTTTTTTATTTATCAAATATGAAGTAAGTTAAAAAACTACCTTATTATGCATAATCAGGAAACTCATGATGTGCTTTGAAGCAGCTATAACATAAGCCCACTTCTAGAAGAAAACGTATTTTTTTTAATTCGATCTTATTTCTACATAGCCCTGTAGACAGTTACTTGGTAAATTACCCAGGCAAGCTGCCGGCAAGTCTGATGTATTATAAAATGATGCATAACACAAGCATTCGACAACATTCGTGACGTCATCACACTTTTGTTTGTAGCAGATTTTTGCTCTCACATACATAGTACATGATGATTTTTGGGTGAAATTTATACACAAACGCATCTATTTTCACTTCTTTTGATGAGGAACAATGCGTTTTCAGAACTTTTGTTTTTCAGAGTAAACAACTTGTTTTTTTAACATAGGATAGATTTTTGGATAAGTTTTTAATGTTTTGTTGTGAAGTGAACTCAGGAGCGAGTCACATTGTAACATTTTTTTAAATTCAATGTCGCCTACACAAGTTAATAGATAAGTAAATACACTTTAGAACTAATAAATAACATGCCTTTTTTGTTGCGATAATTAACAAAACAAAACCGAATTCGCCAACGAAAAAACTAAAGAAAATCATTTTTTTTTTTTTACATCAAATAGGTTTACGTTTGACTATAGCCTGCCTGATGTTAAGCACCACTATAGTCTAAGATGTAGCAAGCTGCAGCTCGCAAATAAAGGCTACATAAAAAGCAAATATAGATAAGCATTCCCTTAACGATTTGCCCATACCATCAATCTTCGACCACATTGCATGTCTACCTTATCAGAACCCCGACCGTACTTTTTCAACCGTCTTTCTATATGCATTAATTATTTTCGTACATGTACGGTTTTGTATGTAAACCATGGTTCGTTCATATTAAGTTTGTTGATAGAAGGAATAGAACGCAAAATGTTAAGTAAAAATGTTGTTGTAAGAATTTATAACAAGATCAGAAAAGTTATTAAAGCAAGGTGATCTTTATCAAGTATCTTAATTGTACACATAGTTTTTTGTTATTTCAAAATTATTTTATGTAACTATGATTGTTTTAAGTTAATTTGCACATGAAAACGTCTTTATGTATTTACATTGGACTATTTTAAGAGTTTAATCAAACTTTTTAACTAACAAGACACTCCAAGATTAGTTTATTTGCATGTACAAGAAAAACAGTATATCTATGTGTGTGATTTTTAAATTTGTTCTTATAATTATACACGTTTCAAAATCTCACCTCTACGCTTTTCTCTCAAGATCCAGAAACAGCAACCCAGTTTTCAATCACTCCCCTCAAATAACAATTTGGTGTAGATGTACGCCGTTGAAAGACACATTGCCTCATAAAGAAGACGTGCCCGTGCATTATTTCCCAGTTAATATGTAGAGCAGGCAAAGAAGCTTGAAATACGGACTTTGTGGCTTTCTTGTGGAGGAATATTTTAGATTTTATTTTAATGGAAGAGACGGAACGATTAGCGTTCTAAGTGTTATTTAAAATTATTCCGATCCAAAATTTTTATATCTTTGTATTTCAAAGGAAAATCTGTCACAAGACAATATAATGTGGTTAAAGGTAGATCAAGGCTGTCCGTGATGGTAAATACTAAAGACTCGACTTTAGACGACTGTAATCATGTCAGAAGCCCTTGGCGTGCTTTGAATACTCGCGACACCAGAATTTACCTCACTGATATGAATTAATATCAGACTAGAAAATCCGACTTTTATAAAATTAATCTGATACAAAGCTTATTAAATAAACTTCAGCTGATAAGAAATTATTTAGTTTTTTTAGGAATATTAATGAACAATCTTTGTTAATTACACACAAAAACAAATACTAATTCAGCTACATTTTTTACTCAAAACAATTTTTTAGGTATGAAAGTGGTCAACTAGTTTTCATATCACTTTAAGGGCTTACAAAAAGCTTAACGACTGCCACAATAATGTATATTATTCAATCTTTTTTTTCTTCACAATCAGTTTCACATCAGCGCAATAAAACAGCAATCTACCCAAAAATGGTTTTCGAACAATCTGCTTCCTTGCTTTTAAAATATTCCATCCAGAGTCCCTTTACGAAGTCTATTCCTAAGATCTCTGATTCAAGGCACGTACGGTTACTGCAGTCGATCAAGGCACTATCCTATGTATATAGGGATTTGTATACTAGGTTATTGGTAAAGAAAGTCGAAAAAAAAACAGATTTTTAATCCTATTATACAAACAATGAAGTACCGCGAAGCAAGTATTTATCACTATCAAAACTTTGGCTTTAAACTTAAACTAAACTGGCCCTAACTTTTTCGTTACTTAGTAAAATTCAAATTCAATCAAAGTCTACGAAGAGTAAAATCAACAATGATAGCTTGAGGTTAGTCTATCAATAAAAACTTCAAACGAATTTATACTCGAGATGGATTTTAGAAATATGAGCGACTAATGAATACGGTCATAAGAGCATCTAAAACAAATATGATATCATCAAATAAAATGCTAAATGTACAACAAAACATAAATATTTCTAAAAAACAGTTGTTATTTTATTAAATAAATATGTAAGTCAATGCTAACAATTTCTTAAAAACTAGTACACCTAACAACAAACATTTCCTACTTACCCTGTAGATCCACCTACATATGTACAGCAGGCGAGCAATAATCATGTGAATTGCAAAATCTACCTCCGGTACGTGAAACCACGTCCTAATGCGTCGTACGTAATGCAGTGCCATCTAGTGGCACCGGCCTGCTCTTATCAAGTATCCATGAAGTATAATTTGTTATTATTATTAGCCTGATCCGTCATAGACTTCTCTCTTTCTGTCTCTTTGAGTCGTATTTCCTCATGACTAAGAGTCGTGACTCCCCCGCAGGTCCTTGCACGGAAGATGCATGTCCTCGGATGTTGTGGTTTCCTCGCGATGTTTTCCTTCACCGCTAAGCGAGTGAAAATCCACACATATGCAACTTGAAAAACAAGTCATTACTCGCTCATATCCTTAAAATATTTCAAATTAGAGGAAGATATTTTTAAATTCCTCATATTCTTGTCATCTAAGTATGAGAAATGCCAATTCTTGTGTCGACAGTTTTAAGCTAACCTTTGTAACAATTGCCTTAGGTACTACGAGATTACGCTTTTCTTACAACTGGAACGGGTTTGCAATTAACCATAGTTTTCCTGATGGTAAGCCAAGGCAATGATCTAAGATGGAGCGTGCTTACTCGATAAGAATCAATTCCCTTTCGCTTCGAAGATCGCTGGTTTATAGTTTACGTTTTCTGTCTCTTTGAGTGCTCCTGCATTGTAATTATCATATTATTTCGCGCTGCTTTGTATCGCTTTATTTTCACACCGATTACGAGAGAACTCTCGCCACAGCGCTGCCGTCGCATATTCATCAGCTTGCTATTATTGGACACTCTCGTTGAAATATTCATTGGCATCGTTTGTTGAGCTTCGACGAAACTGAGCTAATATTTTGGGATTTGCAAGCGTTTGATTGTTCATTTTTTTACCAGTACAAAATATTAAAATTCCTTATTAGTACTTATAACAAAATGGTATATTTTGTTGTTGAAGAAGCACTGTCAAATATGGACAGGTTTAGTCTCAAATCGATATAAATTTCGTAAGATGCAATTTTAGTGAAAATATTATATTTACGGGAATGAAAAGGAAACATGAAAATTATTTTTCTATTGTAACAAAACATTTTTATCACGTACAGTAAACTTAATTTTTTTTTCTTGATGTGTTTTGTTTAATGCATTGTTTAGGGCAATATTTTATATTATATGTATATAGGTTTTCATTTGATTTGATTTGACCATACTTTGCGAGTTATTACTGCCACTCTATGCATAAATCGCCTGAAGAGATTTGATATATTTTCTTGGAACATCCTTCAACGTCCTACATTAATTGACTTCATCATATATCACAGACTCGCATTAGTGTGATGTTGGTGTTATTACGGTGGGGCCAGGAAATAAGCGGTTGGTTGGAAGAAGTCAACTTTTTATATTTAGCTAAAATCAATCTTAACAACTGGATTTAAATCATCATCTTATAATAAAAAGTACTGAACATATGTTATCAAAGCAATTAGCTTGGTTTAATCGCCACTAATGTCCAACAGTGACAATTTGTGAATATTTACATCCGTTTGTGGCAAGAAGTACCTAATATGATGATGATTCGTAGAGTAGAACCGGAATAAACTTATTAAAATGCTGAAGAACAATGACACAGAATTTTCTTTATTGATATAGCCATATAGATTTGTTTTCCCATATTTTGCCGCCGTAATAAAATACCTTTGAACATATAAAATCGCTAAATCAACCGCCCGATCTAGTCTTTTGTTGTCAGGGGAGGATGCTGTAAGGGTTGTTGAATGGAACCGATGAAGTGATGGAGATGAATTGAACACACTGCTGTGCTGTGCTGTTGCCTTCTTAAACTAAAAGTCAATAAAAAACTTCGAGATAATTCTTCGCGTCAAGTGAATTAAACGTGTTCTTGAGAGGCAGACTATAGCTCTATTTCAGCACTATACTGTATAAGAGTAAAAGAAAAAAAGTTTAAATTCAGCTGCACATTCATAAAAGGTCATAAAGTTCAATGATAAATAAATTAATGTCAATTCTTTCTGGTGTGCAGTTGTCGCCTCATTGGCGTAGGCTTCAAGTAAAGCTTTGCAATGAATTAGATAAAGAAACACCTTCACAAAACTAAGCACTACTATAATAAGGGACAATCAATAGTTTTATATTATATTATTGATCTGTTTGTTATAAATCTGAATCAAAAATTATTCTGAGTGATAATTTGAAGACCTTTGTTTTTTATGTTGACATGGAAGGTCTAGTAAATAAAACTACAATTTTTTTTTTTCGGACAACATATGAGAAAAAATAAACAAACAAATGTATGAAAACATAACATACGTTCTGAAGATGGATGTCATAACATCCGAAACGCGTAAACAACTAACGCAATTTACACGTGAGTGAAAACCGTTTAGTTAATATATTGATAAAATGTCTCACGAAAGTTTTAATATTAAAATGTATGAAACTAAATATTTTTAGTTTTGATCTTACCAAGGGATTTTAGAGTCACAGTTACAGTATAACTATTTTAAACTTATAAATGTAGTTTTCGTTGAGACAGAACTGCTAGTTTTCGTTTGGCCATTAATGGGTTAATATGAAAAGTTAAGTAATTTAGAACGATAAAGGTAGAAAACTTGTCATCTTTTAAATTATTATTCTAAATTTGATGTACTCTTACGTCCTTGATATTCCATCATCGAATATCGTGTTTCTTTCAAGTCTAATATTTCAAAATATTTTCCAAGATGGCCGACAAATTTTCGTTTGATGTTCCATTCCTTGCCTTGAATTAATTAGAGAATTGATTTTAATTTTAATTCAAGGTTGCGTATATGTAATTATTATTTGTACAAGTTTTGACTGGTTTCTGATTATCGAGAAACTGATGAACTTCATTGACTGGCCTGTTAGCTTAGTTGGTAGTGGCTCTGCCTCCTAATCTAGGGGTTGCGGGTTCGATTCCCGCTTAACACAAGTATTTATGAATTTTAAAATTTATAATTACTTGTGTTGAGTCTGGTCGTTTCTATGTATAATAAGTATGTATTTACAAAAGAAAAGTATATAAGTATTATATCCGTTATCTAGTACCCACGACACAAGCGTTTGCTTAGTGTGGGGCTAGATGGCGCTTTGTGCAATGTCCCGGAATATTTATTTTATTTTGTGAAATCTTATGTTTAATAAAATTATTTAATTGCAAATCAAATGAAACAAACTGAAATGTAGTAGACCTTATTTACTACATACTATTTTATTTCTTTACTGTTACAAAATAACACAATCACTAATTACCTATATTTAATTTCTTTTCCAGTCTTTTATTACTAATCTAGGTCTAAGACTTTGTATATCACCAAATTTACAGTCACACTTGCCAACAACTTAATACCCGCTATACCCAGCAATACCCGGTTATACCCTGGTATACCCGGTGCGGGGTACCCCACTCAAAGTCGCTGTACCAGAGATAATGATCCCGTATCTATGCCCTGCAATGCCTCTAGGTATATTTTGGTATATATGGTTCGCAGAATAGAAACAAACAGAAGGGTTATTTGGTACAAAATGATATACTTCATAAAATTGATGAGTGTAAGGATATTGTTACAATTTTAACAACATGTTTAAAATTCTTCTTCAAATGACATGTTATGTGAAAACATGGTGTGGGAATCGACATGTTAAGGGCACTTAAAAAAAAAACTTATAAATTTGTAAGCATATGTTATCCGTTGAATGCCTACCGCATCTGTCTTCTTGGGCAGATTTATCGTGGTCGGCGTGGGGTTTAGGTAGAACAGGGACGATCCTCAGGCCTGAGGAAAAAGAGACAACTAAGACTCTATATCTGAAGAAAGTTACTACTCTGTACCTGATTATTTCGTGCTTGTGTATAGTGTTGTGTGTCGGTGCGCGTCAGTCGGATACAGTGTCACAACCGGCTCGATTCCTCCCGCTGTATCTCAACATGGCTTTACCGCCCGCATCGTACGTCCTATACGGGTGGTGCAAGATGCAGGCGATACGATACTTGCGATCTATTGTGGAGCCAGTTGACTGTATTTTGATATACACTTATGTAAAACTCAAAAATTAAGAAGCTATAGAGATTAATTAAATGTTCTAATCCAAGTAAGTATCCACCAAACAAATAGTTTTACAGTTTCGGCTTGAACATATTTTTTGACTTTTATTAAAAACCTACGTTGTTGGTTTCCTTCCATTAGTTGCCTTTATAAAAGCAACCGATTGAGATTTTTCATAACAAAATAAATCGCTATAGCTTCAACTTGTACCACACAATAGTGCTTACTATCAGCGCGCTCCAGGCTCCCGGTCAATTTGCTGTATCGCACATTATACCGCAGAAATACAAACATTCATCTAAACACCATTAAATGTAACCCTTATACTGACGCACTAAAGTCTATATTACTTTGGCAACTTAAATCGCTTCATCTTGCCAAGGATTATTCGAATATGGAATTTTGTAGGGGAGATATGAAGGTATTGATGGTGAAAGGTTTTTGATGTCTTTAAGGTGTAAATACGGAGGGTTTGATGTTTTTATGACAAAGCTTTTATTGTTTTGTGATGTGACAAGTTTCGTAGGATATAGTGGAAATAGAAATGTTTGATAACGTTACAGTTTTGTATCGTAATCCCGTTGTTATTTTTTTGTGTGGTAACAGTTCGTTTTGTCTTAAGTCCATGGACTATTATAATGGTGTAGGAACATAGCTATACGCTATCTAAGTTAGCCGTGTATATAACGTAATAGGAGATAATTTTGATATTGAAGCAGTTTACACGCACGAATTCGATATACATATCTGACCCAATATCGACGTTTTACTTATGCAGGAATCGTTCCAGCCAAACTGGTGTTAAAATTTTTATGATTGTCATGTGTAACAAACCAAGTGTTTCCGAAAAGTTTCACGATACACTGAATTGTAGTTCTTCTTCATAGCAAAACAGAGATATTTACATAAAAAGACGTCTAAAGTCACTCCATCTCATCACCAAGCCACTCACAGCCACAAGCAATGAAAAACAGACTTTTCATTAAGATAAAAACACATAACAGACGAAAAAAGAAAAACAAGCATAAGCCCGTGTTCCATATTAATGGTACAAGCGAGCACAGAGCGTTTGAGACCCAATTTTTTCCACTATTTTGCCTAGCACGGGAACAGGACGGTAGAAGAATAATAAGAGGTATTCACGTGAAAAAGGCACTCACTTTGCGTAAGAAAAAAGTTTGTAAAATGTTTACCTGTGTACTATAGTGTTTTACTATATATATTGTTGTTATGTAAATGTGTTTACATTATTTTGTTATGTTTGGTTTGGGTGTAACTGTAATATTAATGATACTAATTCCGAGATCGACACGTACAAAATGTAATAATCGTGTAATAAATATACATTTTGTAGGCTAAAAGCGTATCGTTAATTTTAAAAGAGCTGAAATGTTTTGCGTAGAAAGATGTGACGCCTGATGTTAAGCAATGTTACACTCAATAATCTAGCGCTTGCCTAAAATATTTATTTTTTTGCCTATTTTCAATTTGTCAAGTAAACTCGCACATATAGTTGTTTAACTAAAACTTTTATTGGAAAATGGGCGAAAATAATCACGCAATGGACGGTGATCAGATGTACGCAGGTTTGAATCCTGCCAGTCGTGAATATGTTCGCACATTTTCCAATAAAAAAATAAATTTCTTATCATTTACGTACTGACCTATACTAAGTCCTTAGTATCAGAATCACGTCTATCTCCAATTCAACACTTAGCCCGAGCTGTAAAACTTGCCATTCCAACAGATACATACACGCTTTATTAGACCAATACCTCCGCCCAGTACATAAAGAAATAGGTTTTAGTGTGAATGTGTGATTTCTGTTTCTAAAGCAGTAGTGTAGTGGAGTTTAATTAGTTTATCTTTGAAAAATCTAGAACCATTCTAAATGATAAAGCTGAGTTTTTGTACAGGTAGGATTGTTTTGGTGGTTTTTCTCCTTTTTCTATGAATGAAAAGTCATATTTTTGGATTTAAAATAATAATAGGTCACATACATTACCGGGATTATTTTTCTTCTTCCTTTAATGATAAGCTATTTCAAAACTATTTATATTCTAAGTAAAAAGATAAGACGATAAAGATACTGTGTATTTATATAAAAAAAAAAAAAAAAATATACAACAATATACTAACCAAATTATAATGTCTCATTTATGTTAACTACACTACTTAATACATGTTCTTCTGGTAAAACAGTGACGTCAAATCATAATAAGGACGTTTCCCCCGAAATAAATGTATATTTAGACAAAACTTATCTTCCCCCTATCTCATTGTCCTCATGTCTAACTGGTCAAACCCCAATATAGGCAGCCTGACCATAGTCTAACACAATTCCGGTAACTACACCAAACTCCGCCAACTTTAATAGGATCCGACAGATTCGGACCCTTTAGATTAATGATAGAGAAGAGAGCTCGTTTTGGTTTACTTTGCCTGGTGAATGTAGAGGAGTACATTTACTCGTACAAACCTACTATTTAAAACTTTTTTTTATAAAAATGTGGCATTAAGGCAGACAATCTGCCTGATGGTAAGCAGTCACCGTCGCCTATGGCCACTTGCAACTCCAGAGGTGCTGCAGCACTTAGCCAGCTTAGAGAGGTGTTTGAGAATACCCTTTTTAAATCTCCCAATATTGTAGCTCTGGGGAAAGACCTCGGGGGGTAGAAATAGTGGTTTTAGTAACATTATTTTTATATCAATGGATTAAAATAAATACGTGCGATTTATATATATACACAAATTGTATATGTAGGTATTGTTTAATTTATAAATTGCAATAATTTTGTTAATAGCGTTGTACTAGCATTGTTTGACATTTAAAATACTAGTACTACTCAATAGACTACCACTTTTTGTTGTATTACAACAAGATGGGACTCATTTTGGCAACGCCATTTTCTGTAAAACAAAATCCCACTAAAATTAATATAACACAACATAAAACTATCTCTTCCCTAAACAATATCAACTTTATCATATCCTCTGTAAAGGTCCGTACAAACTATAAAATTTACAGCCATCAGCTGTTTGAATCATAAAACAGTTTAGTAACTACGGACTAATGTAAACGACCCCATCCGGTATGGGGCGTAGTGAATGAAAAAAGTTTTTAATACTGTATCCGACTTCATTTGGTTTACGATAAAGACTTTTCTGAAGTGAAGCGACTGTTTTTAGTAGAGATATTTTTTATAATAGCTACAGTTGCATTCAGTTTTATTTTTTTCGTAATATACAGGCTTTTTAGCTAGTTAAACTCACGTTTCTTATTAATATGCCCGATGTTAAGCAACGTCATGCACTATTTATCACATTAACGAAGCAAAATCAAATCAATATAAAAACAGATATATAGGTTATAAAGGTTTCAAAAGAGTCTATAACCTAGTAAACACAAGACGACGTTGGTATATTTCTGTACTATTTTCTTTATTTTATTAGTGTATATAATATGTGTATATATTGTTTATTATTGAATAAATATATGTGTAGTTTCTGTACTGCGAAAGTAATATTCATATGATTAAAGAAGCAAGAACTATTCAAAATAATAACATATTCTTAAGAAAGTCATATAAAATATTGGAAAACACCCACCAATAAGGGTTTTTATATTTTTTTGGTTATGGGAGAGATGCTTCACACGAACAAGGTTTCTAAATCTGGTTAGACGGTGGACAGAATGGTGTAATAAAGTTACAGAGTTTTCATTAAAATGCGGCCAGAATGAGTCCTGAGAAATTGTTTGGAAAGCGATTAGGGAGTTAATTGACGGAAAAAATTGGGAACGAAAAGTTTCAGCACCAAATTGTGAAAACGTAGGCATTTTTATGTGGAAGTTATCTATGGAGAAACATTTCCAAGTCACATCTTAGTAGTCATAGTCATAAAGTAGAAACTAGTCTAGTTTCTACGTTATGTCCTCAGTCATGAAATAAAAAAGACAATTTTATTTTTTACTTCCAGTATAGCAATTATAATCTTGACAGTGTCAGCAAGTTTGTATGGGAGAGGCCAATTTTGGTGTCAGAGCAATCTCTTGTTTCTTCTGCTTAGAAAAAAAGTAAAAGCAATGAAGTATTCTCAAAAAGCATGTCTAATAAAAAGAAACAAAGTGTTCGCAAAAAAAAATGTTCAAATAATAAATCATAGTCTTAAATAACAGTGTTTTGAACCGCTTCTCATCAGTCTAAAAATGGCAACTTACTACGAAGTATCTTACATTCAAAAACTAGATAGGTAAACTAAGCTACTGTAATACCCTTCCTTACGTATTAGCATAAGAATATGAGCTTTCACGTCATTTTTCTTACACAATTTTCTTCCCGGGACCATCTTTCACAGTCTCGTTGCAAGGAGCGTCTCTTAAGAAAGCACTTTGTGGATTATTTGCCACTAGTGTGTTTCAGCTTTAGAGTTAAGAGGGAGTCTTCTGAACTACTTACGGATTAGTCTTGTATTTACCTACTGGAAAAACTGTTTATAAAATTTGTTTATGTTGTGATATTGATTGAAAACAAATTGTGAGTGTTGTTTTATACTCAGTGCATGATTAGAATGTATTTTACAGCCAAGTTTTTGTCAGTGTAAGTCTTATACAAGCTATAGGCATACATGTGTAATTATCATAGTCAAACCAAAACTGACACAAAATATATATCTTAATCTTCTTTTTTGGCCATTACTATGTATAGTGCCAGTTCTCAAGTTAAATCACACATAAAATAAGGAAAGCATTGTAAAAATTATAGTGACTTTAAATAACTTCTTGTATAAATGTCAAATATTTTCTATTATCATATTTTGTGAAAATTCTTCGGAGAGAAAGAGAGGGATGAAAATCCTTGTCTTCCCCCACAAAAGTTACCTACAAACATTACAGTTAACACAACCTAATCTATATCTTTCATTCCTTCTTTTACTAAAGGGAAAATGTATAAGAACCCTTGAGAATTTTATTTCGATTTATGTTTCTCTTTGTTGTGATATTCAATCTAAGGCTCTTTTATCATAAACGTAGAATCACGTGTAAAAATATTTTATTCTCAAGCTGTAGCCCGCTCAAAGTTTCATACAATAAACTTGTATATTAAGACGAAAAGAGAAGCCACAAAAATGATTGTAGATTTGGACTAAAAGAGCCAGTCACATAATCTAAGAAGATAAAATTGTTTGAAGCTGAAAACAAAGCTCACAAATAACTAATTACAATAAAGTTTTTTGGCATTTTACTCATATTTTAGTCAAATAATGTAGCAAACTAATTTGTCTATGACAAATTAATTATATTTTCATACAAAAAGTTATAATAGGAATTTAAAAACTCGTTGAAATAAAGTCATGTAATTCTATAAAACCCTCATAGAGTAGGAACTAGTGGAACTATTTTAGTTATTATTATACTTTAAGATCTTATGTACCTAGTTTTCACTAACTGAATAAATTTGAAATTGTTCTATGCCAAGCTAAAAATATAAAAGTTTTTTATATTTTTTTGGTTTTTTTTTTGGTTAAATATATGTAACTATAATTGGATGTAAAACCAATTATTTAATGTATGAAATTTCGTTCAGGACCTTCAACAATCTTTTGGGGAAACGAAATATAAATTGGCCCTACATTAAGAACAAGCAGTTTTTCTGTCTGGGGAGTTATATCATGTTGGAGAGAGGAACGTTTATAACTCAACGTCATTGGGTAGTCATATTTATTGCGTTGTGTTTTTGCGTTTATGGAAGAATAATTGGCGACCGTGTAAACCACGGAAACCGATAGTTCAGTTTCTATACAATTATAGTGAGATGAAATAAAAATGTACCAAAATTGTAAGCTAGACAATGTCTAACCATATATGTATATTATACTAAGTTAAGCTAAAGACACTATACATTTTTAACTGACTTCAAAAAAGGAGGTTAGCAAGTCTTCTGAAAGTTTTTTTTTTGTGGATATGTACGCGATTACGTATTGATTATGTATGAACCGATTTCAAAAATTCTTGGCACCGCCAACAAATATTACGGATTTCAATGAGAATACTTATAGGATTGTAAGTTTCAATAATTTGATAGATTCTTTACTCCCAATTCTGAAATTGAAGTCGCAAAATTGAAAATTAATTATTTATTAACTTTTTAGTGACACTTAAAGTCGGTTTTTGATTTTTTTGAAATGAATGTTATTAATATTATTTTGTTTCACTTTGAGATTTGTCGTTCGATTGCAATTATTTGAAAGAGGAACAAACAGAACAAGCTAACAAAAACTTTTTAAATTTTATTTAGTGCTAGGTATTACGTAATGTGTACCGAATAATAACCCTGTATTCAAAAGTATCGCATCAAACTCAATGGGTGGAGAACGAAGGGTGTTTCAAGGCGTTTCGCTAAACAAAGATCCTTATTTTAATTACTATACATCTTATCTTTAAGCTATCCGACACTGAACGTTTTAAAACCCTTGAGTTAAATCGCTTTACTAGAGATGGAGAGAGTGTTTTGTTATTCGAATAATGAAAATGAAGCTGCAGATTTTATACTCGTAACACAGCCTAACGGCTACCGCGAGGTCAGAGGATTCCAAACATTTTGTGAGATAATTAAAAAAAAAATATTTGTTGCCAAAAGAGCGCATATTTGAATCAATGAATTTATAAACATGTTTTGCTTTGTCGTTTATAAGTTTAGGTGTTTTTGAATTCATTGAGTATCTGCATAATTTTACTTTCTTATCAAATAAAATACCAATATCTTAAGACAGAAAAATGGTATCATATAAGAACATAGAAGTAAACATACTTGTGTATACTTATTGTTAATTTTATAACTTGTTTTAATTCATTTATTTTTCAAAGACAATTTAGGTTTCATGTTTTAAAGTATCGATTGATTCTACAATTAATTATTCGAATAAAACATCTAACAGTCGATCCCTACCCATCTCAAACAACACTTATCCAAAATCCACTCATTTTACTTTCATAAGGAACCAAATAGCGTATGCTACGAAGTTTCCTTATATAAAGAGGAACCGAACCGCCGGGTGAGTCGTCATCTTAAATAGGATCTGATATCGCTTTAATGGAAGGGTATTGAGATGGGTGGTCACCAGATACAATTTGGAAGTTTATTAATTACATTTATAAATGATTATGTACATATTTATATATTGAGAGAAAATGGGTATGAGGATTTCTGCACTAAGCTGGTGTAGTCATTAAAAAAAATGGATTTTCATGTTTTCTGGTGATGGCGTTGGTAAAAACGTTTATTTATCCAATATTAGCTTTCAGCGAAAATTTAAACAAATGTAATCTATCTTGAGATTGGGAATAGTGGAAAACAAGAATAGTGGCCTATGCTCAGCAGTTTTTTATAGTGTTAGAAACTCGTAACGAGAATATGATGGTGATTTTAGTTTCATAGTCAGGTTACAAAGATACTAACCGAGATTTTATTTGTTTAAATTTAAACTTTCTTTTATTTTATATAATATGCTACGTAAACTCGTGCTACGAAATTTCATAACACTTGCTACGCCGTAGCTTTTCGCTACGAGTCACAGATATTATTATCATGATAATACTGTAACAGTATGTAGCTATGTTCATTTAGGTATTTGTTTGTTTTTTTGTTTGTCCATTTTGATTTTCGTATTCAATTGAAACGATTGGAATTTCTCTTCACTTGAGCTAAAATATCCCCCTAAGAAAAGCAAATCTAGAGTTAGCCCTAAACATTTCAAATAGCAGAAATATAGTTTGTTCGTATATCCAAGCATTATATTTGTTGTTATCTGTCATTTCCATATATTTAACCTCAAATTTGCGGTAACAAATAGAAAGATGATTTTGAAAATATATTATACCTATATTATATGTAGATATTAGTTTGAATTGTCAGTGTTCTTATAACATAAGAAGCATAAATGAATCACACTATTGATGAGTGTAAAGAATGTTATGAAAAAGAAAATAGATAGTTTACATTGAATGTAAGCTAAGCTAACACTTCCACCAATATCATGTAACACCAGCTTTAGCCAAGTTCGCAGCACATAAATCGCTTCAGTCCGTACGACGTAGAGCGTAATTAAATATACACATTTGCATTCTATTGTTAATGTAATTATAAAGTTGAGACTCGGACGTGGTCGCAGCGACTCAACTTTTGACAGTTAGAGCTTGAAGTTAGGAAGTTAGCTAGGATGAATGCTAGGGGATTTTCAAGCTTAGTCTCTTAACTGACTTCAAAAAAAAGGTGGTAATACTGTGCTTTCTCTGAGGTGTGTATTGATTAATCTGATGAATATTGATTAGTTTTGTTTGGAATTTACATTTAGTACTGTTAAAAATAAAACGACATGTCGTGTTTAACAGTTCCATAAATTTAAAATTACCACGAATTTTTTAGAAATACGAGTACAGTATGTGTGTGGTATAAATATTGTATATGCATTTAATAACATGTATTGTGCTAAAGCTTTGTAACTGAAACACTAAAGTATACGCTTAATGTAAAAGGGAAATAACTCGAATAAATTACGCAAAAATGGGCTTTATCCCTTTGAAATTAATCCCATTGTGATGTTGATGTTTTAATTTTAATGATAATGGAAGATTAGCATCAAGGTTTCTGGGGAACCTAATTAAACGCCTATTTATGCTTAGGACACGATAAATTTTAATATTTAGTCTTTGTTTCTTTTAGTATAGGTACTTAAAATGTTTTGTACTCGTATCTTGTTATTTTTTTATTTACTTACTGGTTTTTTTTTGTGAGCCTATTTCGTGATATTTTTTTTATTACGAATTAGGCTTACCTTTGACTACAGCCTATGCCTGATTAATTTTTGCTATCTGTTACAACACAACAGCACTGGTACACAACCTTAGATAAACAAGATAGATACAGCAAAATAGTTACCTACGTATCATCAGTTCTGTTATGAAGATTATTTATATCATCTTTTTGACGAGTACGTGATACCTATAGTAACAGAAACCGTTACTAGTCATTAACTAGAATTGTTGATTGGTTTGCGTCAAATCTGTAGTAGAAGAAAAAACCATATGAATAGTATCATTTCACTATACTATTTTTTATAACCATCATACAAAGAAACCATAGTTAAAATGTTCTCTTTTGAGTCATATTTCCTCATTACTGAGGTCGTGACTACCCCGCAGAATTAATTAGTTAGGGGAGTTCTCTTGGGCAGATACGTCGTGGTATGCGCCTAGGTCCTTCCACGGAAGACGTCTTCGGATATTGTGACCCTCAAACATGACGGTGTCCTCAAGATGTTTTTCTTCACCGTTAAACGAGTACAAATCTCCACAAAACTTGAAAATACAAGTCAGTGCAGGGCCGGATTGAAACCGGGGCGTCTAGATGTAAAGCAGACGCTGAAACCGCTGAGCCACACTCGCTTCAATTAAAATGTTGAGTACAACAAATCTAACCACAAGGTATATAAGTAACTAAAATGTCTTTACCGAGTCAACAAACGCGGCAATTTCCACATAAAAGCGTATCTCTAACACCACGATACTTGAAACTTTTCACTCGACGACTTTCAACTAATATTACCGCATTTGCCTCTAATACCTTTTTCACACTTATTTCAGAACACGCAATGGTCTTTGTTAGTGTTTATTTTGTTTTTATTAGTAAATAGGTTTTACTAACATCTAGCGTTTAGAACTTTTTAAAGAGTTCTTTGAACGATAAAGTCATGTAATCACGATGGAACCATTATTTTTAGTGAAGGTGAGAGTTTGTGACTTTTAAAATACATATTTTGGTTGATTTTTACTAGTCCGGTTATTTACAGATAGGTTTTATAAATGGCGGCCATAAAACATACATTCCTTGCTACACATATAAAGGAGATATATTGAACAAAAAAGATTGAGCCATATTTTATAACATTATATATAATAAACTTATATTAAGCCTATGTTGTTTTAAATTTAATAATATAAAACACTATGATCAAGTAAAAGAATATATTATGCTACAAGCACTTTTACACCTCAAGCAATAAAGACACATGACTCATCATTTTCCACAGTGGTTAAAAAAAATCCTCGTAAAATGCAACGTAGGTACATTTTATTCTAATACTCGCAGCATACCTAAGCATATCATTACCATTTTTTCTGCACAACCGTTGAAGAATATTGAATAATGTAACATCTGTACCTAATGACTGCTTGGATAAGGATGGGTACAAGATGTGATAGAGCTGGTAAAAAAAATACCAGTAAAAAAAGCTGTAAGCTATATTATCTTTTGTTCTATTATTCTGCCTTCTACAATAAACAGTTCACTACAGTAAAAAATTTAAAGTAAACTAAATGAAATAAAAAAAAAATTGTAGGTCTCGGCAGTTGTCATAGTAAGGCAGTCGTTAAGCCATGTCAGAGGCCCTTAGGGCGGCTTGATAAACTCTCAACACCAGAGTTGGCCACTCTCATTCGATAAGAAGAAGACTACAGTAGAAGGCAGAGCTTACCTAAATTGTATCACATTTACCTGTTTACAAATTTATTATATCATCACTTAGCGGTGAAGGAAAACATCGTGAAGAAACCGACATGTTTGAGGACAACAAAATCTAACATGCGTCTCCCGCGGAAGGAACTGGGTGCAATAAACTACCTCAATGATTAAAATCTGCGGGGGAGTTATGACCCTTAGTAATGAAGAACATGACGCGAGGAGGGAGGAGTAGCTATAATATTTTTGATAATATAATAATTGTAAACCTAATAACTTAACCTTATATTTCTTGTTGTGTATGAATCTTTTAAGTTGCTTTACATACTCATCTTCCTATTCAAGGAAAATATTTAAAACTATTTAATATACTATATTGGTACTGAAAAAAACTCTTGTGAAATTTCATTTAAAATAAACAAATTATTAAGATTTATAAAAACTACTATTGAGTAACAGGCCTTATTCTCGAGAAAGGCACAGTGTGAATATGTATGGGAATATTTCATAACAGCTTTCCAGCAAAGTGAGGCCGATCAATGGAATTAATATCGAAAGCTCTTTACAGGGGTTCTTGTAACTAACGCTAGAAAATCTTTTAAAATACCATTCAAGCACATTTTTTCATATATATTTGTATAAACGTTTCTTTAACCAATAAGTAGATTTTCTTACAAGAAAAGGAATTGCAATTATCATCATCATTACTATACTGGGCTTTCTTGATCCCATAGATACTTCTCTGGCTTCTCTTTGATCGAGCTAGCTGATGATTTTTACGATTAGTTTTACTCGTATAAACTATTGGATAATAATACAAGAATATTATTTAGTATTTTATGTAAAAACATTAATGTTATAATGCAGGAAATCGAGGAGCTTGGGACCCAATATCCAGCCACACACGTTGAAAGATATTTGTTGCATACATATTACTACTGGGTGCTCGCGGCTTCGCTCGCATTAAGAAGTAACACTTGTACCCTATATTTCACTACTTTAAAAGTAGCATTTCCAAAAGTCCTTTCTTAGCGAATGCCTACGTCATAACATCTACCTACAAGCTAAATTTCAACGCAACCCATCTTGTGGTTTGGGCTGTGCGTTACTGATCACTATTTCTGTCAGTCAGTTACCTTTGAGTTTTATATATTTAGATGTACGTAGAATCATATAAATGTACTAGCTGTGCGCGCGACTTCGTCCGCGTGGTTTTGTTATTGTGGGCATCGTATTAATTTTTGCAAACTACCTCTTTAGCTTTATAAATTATAGCTTTTACCCCCGACTTGGACCGTTTTCGCAGCTCACGCAACGGAAGCCCTCAAAGATGAATAATTTTCCCCGTTTTTATCTATTCAACACAAAAAGATTTTTTCAATTCGCACCAGCGTTCCTGAGATTAGCGCGTTCAAACAAACAAACAAACTCTTCAGCTTTATAATATTAGTAAGTATAGATAATATATCTGAAATGGATTTTTTATTTAGTTGTAACAAATCTCTTTCAAAATTTTTAAGAACTTTACATTAAAAATCTTTTATTGTGCATAATCATTCGTGAAACTTAACAAAGGCAAGATCAAAGCTTAGAAGCATTTTAATCCCAGTCTGTTTCTTCAAAAGTATTTTCAGAAACATCACGTAAATATTCTCTTTATTTGAAACGTTCACATAAAATATTCAATTCAAGTTATGTTAATGAAAAATATTTGAACTTCATCTTTGAGGGCATAGCATTTTATATAACGAAATAGAGATTTTTATGTTTTTATAACTACATATTTGATAAAGTATCGTTGTAGAAATAGTTATTTGTATGCTCAGTGAAATTAAGACAATGAGTAACATAATATTTTTTTTGTTTTTAAACCACATGTTTTGAAAAGTTTTACATTAACATGCTCATATGAATCCGAATTTAAAACAATTAAAAATTATTTCATTTTTAATAACAAATATTATGTATATGTATATTATATATAAATACTGACTAAAGCAAAACACATTATATTATTTTATGTTACCGTGACAAAGAAATCTTCAAAGACAACTTCGTTAAAAAACTTCATTACGGACGAATCTCGTACTAAAATTGTCATAAAAAATAAAGAGCAATGATCATAAAACAAGAACTTATTTCAGCTAACAAGTCATTAACGCTGGCACAAGATTTACAGCTGAAAATATGGCCGTTACTGAAAACGACATTACTGAAGTCAAAGAAGACTTGAAAATTAGGAACTGGACTGGAGAAATATTAATTTAATATCAATAAACTAGCTAAATCGGTACAATTAATTTTAGTACTAAGTAATTTGTAAAAAACATAAAGGTGTAGCTTTGAAAACTTTTTTGGGAAATCATATTAAATAATAGGTAACTTAACAGTACATTTTATTTATAGTAGAACAATAGAAACAGTACTCAATTACTTTAATATTCTTCTTCTTCTTATCGAAAGAGAGTGGCCAACTCTGGTGTCTAGAGTTTATCTAGCGTAAGGGCATCTGAAATGGTTTTGCGACTGCCGTAATAGACAAACACTCGGGCCCTACATTTTAACGTGTCATCCAACCCACGGAAGCGCCAAAAATGGAATGCCACTTTTCGATCACCCATCCAAGAACAGACCGCGTCGACTTTTGCTTTACATTGGTAATCGCATGCGATTGCCTCTGCTTCTTCTATGTTCAGATTTTTATTCTCTTCAGCTTTATTATATTTATAGATAACCACACAATAGTAAAAAATATTGCCCCTTTGAAATGACTAAAACAACCCGTACAATTAAAGGTTCTTCTAACTATCAGTCAAGTACTAAAAAGTGTGAACCCTCTTAGTTATAAAAAAGGGCAATTATCGCGCAATTTCATCGAAAAAGCGGGTTTTTTATAATAATTGTTATAAAGCTGGAGTTATTCGATGCTTGTTCTGATTAGAGATTAGAAACACGCAAGGTTTTGTGTTAAGAGTTGTTGACATAGAAAAGTAAAATGGACTGGCATAGAGCATTTTTTTGTAAGCTAAGTTATTATGAGGTCATTAACGTCCATGAAAGAGTTTACAAACCTCCTTAAGGCATAACATGGCTTAACGCCTGTCTGAGTATATAAAACACCTGGATCCTACCATGAAACGAGTCATCTGATCCACGGAAGCGCCCAATTCAAATACCTCTTAGCTCATCTATTGGAGTGTTGCTGTACCATTTGAAATTAATTTTGTTGCAGACATTTAATTATGTTAATTTACATTACAAACAAAATTACGGTAGTGTGTGCATACATATACATAGTTTTTATTCCAAAAATATTTAGCTTTGAAATCTGTTATCGATTGGGTTTACCGTGTTAATTTTTTTGGGGCAATGTATTGTCACGGACTGTCTATTATTGTCTATGTCAATGTTTGCGGTGAGTGGAATTAGGTTAGAATGAAATTTTGTTTTAATTGGAAGGAATTAGAAGGGTTCGAGGCATCTAGATTGTATTCTAATTGCTAAAATACTGCTTGCATACTTTATGTATTATGGTTTTAAGGAAAACATTTACATTTATTCCTAGAGGATTTGCTTGGAAGTTTAATTATATTAGTTACCAAATATGTACATATCACACTGTTATTATAATTACATATTAAAGTTTGTGAGATTTCATGTATGGTGAAGAAGTTCGTCGCTTCTATGCGCTCTAATGACAGAATTGATTTGTATCTGAAGCCATTTTTTGGCTACCAACACGAATAAAACGACGGGACACCACTATTTGCCTTTACTAAAGAATATTAGCAAGAACTTGCTTACGCAACAGCAAAACACCTGCCAAAAATAACCAACCTCCTTGGAGTCAGAACAAACAATTGCCTTCAAATTAGCATTACCGTCGCTTGCCTAAATTTAACCCAATATTTAATTAGCCCAACGAGCCTTGACGTCGGATCCAAAAACGCGGAATGTTAAATACCTGATTTGAAATGCAAAAATGGCTGGTTATTGCCCTGGAAAGTTTAATGTGGGTCCGTCATGAATTTATTTTTCCGCCGGTCAGTGTTTGTTGTGCAATAAATTTCTTGTCAGGGCAGGGCAATGGGGGATAGGATATAGACACCTCAGTAAAGAAAATATTCGTACACAAATACTTATATGGCAAATAAATCCAAGAAATATTTATTTCAATAAATAAGTAAGAGTTATTTTGTCAAGTGCTACACCCGTACTATGGTTGTTTAGCTTACACTTTTTATTGGAAAAATATTTCTTTAATTTATTATATTAATTAAAATATTATATTAATAAAAACAATAATAAAAAGTTTGAGTTAAATAAGTGAGATTTTATTTTCCTTATTATCATATGGGTGTAGATATTGTTAGTGTTAAGATATTCCAAACGGCCTTAAAAGTCTCTATATGGTATAAAAACTGCCGTAAAACAGTCAAGTCTAACAATTCGTCAAAAAGTAGCCTGTTTCGTGTTAATCTAGAGACTCAACTTACTATAAACCAAATTTCAGCTTTTTAAGCATTGTAGTGTAAGAAGCGTTGGAGAATGGTTAAACATGCACAAAATTTTACCTTATTATTATTTTTAGAATGTAGGATAGGATAGTTGAAAGATGGATAAAATAATTAGGTATCGCTAGTTCATGTTGTCTATGAACCAGAGCCCAGTTTTATGAGAGCCACTGATGTTCCTCACTCAGCGTTATGTGTTTTATAAAGAGTTAAATTTGCATGTTTCAAAATAATAAAATAAATCTTGCAAAAACAAATAAAAACATTGGTTGCGACGCGTTTTGTGCACGCAAAGGTAAGGGGTGCTATATTCGTATAGATCGTTTACGTTGCTTACTTTTGTTTAATTATATTCTAGGTTATTATTTTTATATAGTTTCTCAAACAGAGTTAAAACGGCCATTTTTATCTGTTGGAATGATTGTGATGAAACTACAGCCTTAAAAACACTTAGGTGAATAAATTTACATAATTGCAAACTATAATTTCATGTTTTTTTTGGAATCTTACCTTCTGATGATGATGATGATAATAGTAAAAAAAAACGACGGAGCCGACGCGTAAATGCACCATACCCTCTTAAGTTTCTTCACGTTTTTTTTATCGTCATATTTATGTACTTACCTATTGTGTGCATTCAATATTTATCAGCATCCAAAAATTACAATATAGTCTATTATTATTTCATAAAAGATCTATTATTGCAAAATAAATTAATAACCGGCTAGAAAGCCAATTTTTCTGTCCATTGTGAGGATAGCTCTGATAAGGAACAAAGGGGAACAATGCGCTCTTATACAATGGGCCGGTAGAAAACTCCGATATCATGGGGAATAGACTCCTCAGAATAAGAAGACTTACCCTTTTAAGTTTACTGGTAAATGCCTGAAAATTGTTGATGTTAAATCAGTAAATGTGATACAGCTTGCCAAATGTTTAGTAGTCATAATTACGAGTGCCGATCAAGACATATTTTGTCTTTCCAGACATTTTAGACTTAATTTAATGAGTCGTTTTACAATGTATTGATGGTCACTTTCGATATAGTATCGGATTTTTACTCAAAAGTATCAGGCATTTGACCACTCGTAGCGATATCCGAACATTCGAAACAAAATAGATACACAATTAAATGAATAGGTGTCTTGGCTAATATTATCTACGTAGTAAAGGGATGAAATGCCGCGTTATTTCATAGCTGTATAAACACTGCTTAACACCTGTTTATGATGCTTCGCGACAGCTAAAGCCTGCTAAATAGGCGCTGGATTTTACTCCCCCACTGTTAATAGATGTTTACTATAGGACATTGGATCTTGTTTTTAGTCTATTTTCTTAATGTGGAGAGTTTAGTGTATTCAATGTGTAGTATGTAGTTCTTATTTTTACAAGGAATGGGTTTGCACTTGACAGTAATTCGCCTGATGGTAAGCAATCATTACGGTCTAGGATGGAACGTGCTTACCCAGTAAGAACCGATTCACTATCATATACATTTTATCTTCAGCTATATCAATATCATATATTATAACAATTCAACACTTTTAATAGGCTTGTTTGACATATCGGACAGCTAACTATTTCAATCATCATCATCATCAGCCCACGGTCGTCCACTTCTGGACTTAGGCCTCTCCCAAGGCACGCCACTCAGCCAGATTTTGTGCTTCTACTACTATTTCAATATCACATATTATTACACGTTGTGATGCCACCCTGTACAAGTAATGACAACCGGAAGTGGTGGCAATTATTATTGATGACAGCTTGTAGGAAGTGACATAGTTTTTGTTTTTGGGGTCATTGTGATTGTTATCAGAAGTGGTGTGTACATGATAAATCACTTACTTGTTTTTTTAATTACTTGCTTGTAATGGAAAAAAATACATTATGATTGTTTTTAGAATATGTAGTTATTAATATATAATGGAGGAATAATGGAGTTTTTAAAAATACATACGTACTCGTATTAGCGTGAGCTTTATGTCATGTTTATATATTGAAAGGAATGCTGAAAATCGACCGATTTGAAATGTAGATAACTGTGAACAGAAGTGTTTATATTCTCCATCTTGTATATTTTTAAATCGTTTAATAGACTACAATATAAACAACATTTATAAACAATGAAATTTACTAAAATTTAAATTTACCAATTTAAGATTTAAAAATCTACTACTTAGGTATATTTAATTCATGTAGAATAATCATATGAAAAATAACTTGTGAAAACTCAAAGTTATTACTTGACTATATTATCGAACATATAACAACAAATTTAGCATATAACAACAATATTTGCAATATTAATCTAAATCATGAGTAATTATCATCGCCAGCATCAACATCTTCCAAAATTGACGCAAACTGAAATACGATCTACATTTTGTAACGCCTTGTTCGAACTAATTTTCTTGTTCATTTTACCTCACAGATTACCTCCGAGGCTATCTTATAGCTAAATGAAAAAAATATGTAAATTTAAAACAAAAATAAATATGGAACTGATTTCTGCAAAGATATCGCTAATTATTAAAAATAATTATGATTTTGTTTTAATTTAAATAATTTTTGGTAACCAAATGACTAAATTAACTTATTGCCACAGTCGCATGAAAATGGCATTTATTGCGTGTTTTTGTTTGTAAATTATGAAAAAGTGAAAAATTACATAAAAATATATAAATATTATTAAAAAATATATTAATAATGTCTGTTTTTAAATTGTATCAACCCACAACAACAATGCAACGAGCATTTAAGAACTTACGAGGTAAAAAAATATACGCCAGTAAATATGCATGTAATTGTTTGTACAGTAATTTGAAAGGTTATTTACAGAATCTATTACTTAGTCATCTGTTTATTTCCCTCCTTCCTAAGATGGAAGCGGATGCTTTGGTGCCGCTTGCTTATGAAGAATGACGTAAACTAATTACATTTGGAAGTTGTAATTATCGTGTTGTTTCATTGTTTGCTTTATTACAGGCTCGTGACTCTTCAAGTTTGTTGCTTTTCTTAGTTCTATTGATGTGTTTGGTTAGTTTGTTTTAGTTATGACTGCTGTATTTATAGATTAATTTCGGAGATCGTGTGTAGTAATGTCAAAAATCGTTGAACAGGAAGAATTTAGACCGTGCCGGCAATTAGTAAAGTAGAATCAAACAGAACAAGGCATGTGCCTTGTTTAACATTTATAGTTTGAGAAAATTTTAATTAATAACTTTCGTTTAATATGACTTAATAAAAGCCACACAATTGAATAATAAATTATTAATTCAATAGAAGATCTAATGAAAGAGCTCATATTATAGTCTGATAGTCATCTAAACAAATTTAAAAGCAAAGTTTGAGTAATTTCTTGCAATGTCTAATTAATACAATATGAACACAAAACAACACCAGCAATTCAAACACAAGCTCTAAACTCTTAACCCAAGTTTAGGTTACCTAAAGCATCCTAAGGCAACTTAAAATCGCCCTAAAGCTATCCCAAAGCTCCACGTAGAAAAGCCATTCATTCGCGCGAGTAATTAGAACAAAGTTCGCGTGAATCAGTATTATTAGGATGCCACTTTGGATACGTGATCTTTGGTAATGAAGCTAGCGGTAGTTGAGAAAATTGTGGTATTTTTATAGGTTTCGACATAATTATTGACGTAAGTGCGGTTGATGTAAGACGTAAGGTAGGTTATTATAATTAAATTAAATCATGCCTTACGGGAATTACGTATAGTACAAATTTGTGGTACTAAAGAACAAAAGATAGTAATCTTTTGTTCTTTAGGTGTTAATTGTAATAATAAATAGGAAATTTATCGACGCCAATAAAACACGAAATAGGTACATTTAGGTATATGTTTTAAAATATATCTAAGAAGACAATCAACGTTTGAGTTACGAAATACAATGGTCGTAATTTGTATATTTTTTACAAAAAGCAATTAGGATCATCACAATATTATCCTAAGACGTAGGTATACCTCATAACTGAGTATCGTAATTCCCTGCAGAATCAACTTGAATATCTAAAATTTAACGAGTATACTTTATCTTACGTTTCTAAAGTAGTCTTGTAAAGGATCAAGCTAGACAAGACCTTGGATACCGTCCAAAGAACACGGAATAAAATAATAATAATAAAAAAAGTAGTCTTAGGTTTTGACACAACCACGATAATTGTAACATCAATGGACGCTTGCGGCTTAGCTCGCATTATTTTGAGATAAAAATAGCCTATGACACTTCCGGGACCTCATACTACCTACATACCAAAAATCATAAAGATTCGTTCAGCCGTTTTTACGTGATGAGCGTTTAAATAAACAAAGAAACAGATAAACAGGGACACAGATAAACATACATATAAACAGACAAAAAATCTTTAAATGTTGGAACGTGTTCGGTTATCAATTTTAAGTATCTTCGATAATTTTTTTTTTTGTGTCTGATGCTATGTCAGCTTGGTCAGTCCTCAACTCAGGCGTACCGTGTCCAGAAGCGAAGCACGTACAGCGGGCGTGGGATGATGTTGGTGTGAAGCGTTTCCATAAGCAGTTGTTGGAGGATGCTGTGGAAGTTGATAGAGCCAGACTACGAGCTGTGTCGCAACCAGAGTCCGGTGCTTGGCTACATGCACTACCGTCTCCACACCTGGGCACTTTTCTTGACGACGACTCTCTGCGTGTGGCGGTGGCTCTCCGCCTGGGCTGCAAGGTGTGTGAACCCCACGTATGCACTTGTGGCACCATGGTGGGAGCTGATGGCCATCACGCATTGAGTTGCCGACGTTGCTCAGGGAGATTCTCGCGGCACCATGCTCTAAACGACATAGTTCGTAGAGCTCTCAATTCTGCAAATATCCCGTGTGTCCTCGAGCCTGTGGGGCTGAGCAGATCTGATGGCAAGAGACCGGACGGGCTGACTCTGGTGCCCTGGAAGAACGGCAAGTGCCTAATTTGGGACGCAACTTGTGTCTGCACTTTTGCCGCCAGTCACCTGAGTCGTACCATTCACTCACCGTCAGCTGCTGCCGAGGACGCCTGCAGAAGCAAAAAGCAGAAATATACTGCCTTGGAAACGCTCCATCATTTTGTTCCGGTTGCCGTAGAGACCATGGGCAGTTGGAGTGGTGAAGCTAAAGATTTCGTCAGGGAGTTAGGCCGAAGAATTAACGAGAAGACGGGAGACACCCGCTCTGGATCATTTTTGGTGCAAAGGTTAGCCATCGCGATTCAACGTGGCAACGCGGCGAGCGTAATGGGAACCTTTGCGCCGGGAGCAATCCGGGGTGGGCTCTTTGATTAATTTTTGTTTGTTTTATTTTACTTCATATTTTATTTTAGGTATATTATATATTTTAATATTATGTTTAAGACTTGTAAATATATACTATTAGTCAGTTACTTTATGTTTTATAAGTTGTGAATAAATAATTTTTTTAATGTATTAAATGATCTTACTTTCGACCCTCTTCAGCTTTTTTTTAATGGCCTCTGCGGTACTGCCCTCTTCAGCTTTATTACATATATGTATAAACAGATAGATTATCGAATGTCACTATCACAATCCCTATAAAACTGTCCCAGGCCTAATACCGTAACAAAGGTAAATCACAATCACGGCTTTGTATTTGTAAACGAGCTTACAGCTTACAAAGAAACAGGAAAATACTAGATCAAGGATATGTAAGAGAGAAGATCGGAAAATAGAAACTAAGAACTAATAAAATCATTCGACTACAAGTTATTAAATCCATATGAAATAATGTTTACCTGAATCTATAAAAATATGAAACAGCTCTAAGAGTTGTATTGTATAGCGAAGAAGAGTAGCAGAAAAAGAACACTTGAGATTATCCACACATTATTTGATAGGTAGGTAGTATTTTATTTTATCTATATTTTCTTACTATTAATTTCATAAACGTCTATGTAAAGATGTTTTCAATGAAACACACGATGTGAGCACACTATTTTATTGATTTACTAGCTGTTCCCGCGACTTCGTCCGCATGGAAAAGTTTTTCTGGGCATCATATTTATTTAAGCAAACAACCACTTCAACTTTATAAATTATAGCTGTTACTCACGAGTTGCACCGTTTTCGCAGCGCACGCAACGGAAGCTCTCAAAGATAATTTTCCCAGTTTTTTCCAGATTTTCCATTGCTTTTTGGCTCCTATTAGTTGCAGCGTGATGTTATATAGCCTAAAGCCTTCCTCGATAAATGGTCTATTTAACCCAAAAATAATTTTTCAATTCGCACTAGTAGTTCCTGTAATAGATTTTCTTGGCCATGCGAGTAATAAGAAGTACCTATTATATGTTACAGTATAACACACACATTTATAACTTATTTTTTAAGGCTATTCTATGAAAGATAAATACTCGTTACACATCTACGGTCACGTCCCATCCCAGAGCTAGTGGTTTTTCATTTCTATCCTTTGTCTGTTCTTCATCAAACGCTGCAAACTGCAGGATATTAAAGGTTTTACCAATAGGTCACTTTGAATAGCAATACTCAATAGTAGGCGATGTAAGTGTGAGTGTTTTTGAACGCTTTGTTACTTACTTGAGCATAAAGTGCTTCAGCCAGGTTCTTGTGTTTTTCTCTAACTAATGAATGCTTTCCGTCTTATTACAAAACGCGGTTTGAATATTATTTCAAGACTTTGAAACATCACGTCTATTTGAAGTTGACATTTGCTGGTTTGTTATCAAATGTCAACTTCAAAAATACGTTGATTTATCATGGGTAACATTTTGATAGTTTGATTATTATGACAGTAGACAGACAAATTTCGAACATCAAAAATGGACTCCATATTTCAAAGTTCTGGACTAATAGTTAAACCACTTTTTGTAATAAGACCCGTTGTGATTTAAGTGACCACAAATTGATCCAGCTAAGATAATGTGTTTTTTTAATTATAGGTGGTACTTGAAAATTGAAAGTTTTCGTCCCAAATACTACATTATTCAATATGACATATCTCTCGATACCTAAATCTGTAACAGGCACCGGATGTTTATATCTCCGTCACTTTTTAAATTAATTACAAGCTAAAAATTAAAATTGAATACTTTTCAAAATCAGATCATAATTCTGCAAAAAAAACACTGATAAACAAATTTTGTTAAAAGATAATCGCTTACAAATTACTATCAAGCATTACTACCTCACCTGAAATAAAGTCGCACAAATAACGCTGCAATCAAAGATAAAACATCCAAATACTTACTACAAAGAATTCTCTTCCTTACAAAGTTATACTGATTTATAATTTTAACGTTAATCTCGCTTCGTATTTCCATTAAGATTTCCGTGAAACCCTCGTCGCCATTTGTAATTTGATGAAGACTTTACTCGTAAAGTGCCATTTGACTCCTATTTATTTAATTTCCATTCTACGCTGGCGCGAGTAATCAATTGGAATACAAGGTTATATGTGATGATTTTATGTTAAATTACTCAGTACTAAATCTATGATAACTGAGCCTTTAGATAATTTTCAATCTCCTTATTCATGTGCCTTAAAAACAATTGGACTAAATATGATATTAAACAAATGTTAATGATTATCCAATCTTCTTAGACAATATGTGAAGTTCCATAAAAAAATATGAAAGAAAAGATACGAATTAAAAATTATTTTGCTTTGAAGCTAATAACTCAGACATACGTTTTGTATTGAGGTTATTTGATAACAACATATTTTCACTTTTTTATCCGCTGCTTCGTTCAGGTGTGAAGCAGGATTATTACAAAGATCAAAAAACTTAACACATTTGCCTTTGTATAGACAAGATAAGAACATTTACAAAAAAAGTTTTATTACACAAACAAATGCTAGGTATATCCGATAAGCTTACTTTTAACTTGACTACAAAGCTTCGGAGTGGAGTAAATGGCTTCGGCACCTGAGTCCGACTAATTAGCTCTACAAAGGATCATAGCAGTTTAATTAAATAATAACTTGAGCACTTACTTTGAAAATTACTTTAAGGCACTATTCTAAGTTGAAATTGAAAAATACAAGTTATATTTTATTTTTAGTGTTTTTTAGACGTGGCTGTTACTCTCAGCGGAAAAATTATAAAAGAAACATAAATATTTTTCTTCCATTTAGTTACTAGCTAAACCCGCGACATTACTAGCATTTGGTAATCTGTTTAGAAAAAAAATAGAAGATTAAAACCAAGATGCACACATGCATGTCTTTTAAAGTTTCGACAGCAAAAAAGGTTGTTATACGTTGAGAAAGACTATTCAATATGGAGCCATCAATGAAGAGCTTTCGTTGCAAGTATAAAATAAAATAAAATAAATAAATAGCAACGTTCTATACACAAATTTTTTTTCAACACGAGCATCTCACGTCTGTAAAAAATCTTTCAAGATTTCCGGACAAACATTTAACATAAAAGCACATTTTAAGTTAACTTCAAAACTACAAAACCTAGAAGCAAAATCTTATACATACAGTTAAAGAGTCATTCATTGGTAAATGTTAAACAATGACGGAATTACATTAATATAATAATCTCTCTCTTTCAGTGGTATTTCCTCATGACTGAGGATCGTGACTCCTCTGCAGAATTAATTCACTAGGGGAGTTATCTTGGGCAGATACAACATGCAACAATCAATCTGTATATATACACACATGGTCTGTCGTACAATCTGTACCATATATGCACATACATAGGTACGTCTAAGTTATGAAGTTCTAGTCTTGCAATTCTAGACCAAATATGTACTTTAATTGAAGCAAAATATTTCAGTTCTCATCAGCGTTTCTGCTCTGAGTAATATTCACGAATTCGCGTTTTAAACCAGCATTTGAATAGTGCAATTGCAGTGCGGAATATTAAGCGCAGTCGGGGGAGTGTGGTTTTAGGGAAGGGATTTATAGTCTTGTAAGACTTAATAGTCTTAGAGTCTCCTTTTTAGCTAAATTACATATTGGCTGTAACTTTAATTGTGTAAAAAATTACTCGTTTCTAAAGAATTAATTTGTAGTACAATTATGCTTTCTTTTTTATCAAAACTCTGTGTGTCATTTTATAGCAAATCATTGTATGTCAATCGTTAAACTATGTCAGAGAGCGGTTTAAAAACTCTGACATCAGAGTTAGCCACTCTCATACGAATATACTTATGAAACAAGACAAAATTAAACACACTGCATGGAGTTTATCTTTGGCGTTCCAAGTTAACTCTTCCTCGCAAATTTCGTAATGACATATACATAATATGTATATGTTAATTCAAATTCAAATTCAAATTCAAAATCATTTATTGCACTCATGGGTTGCTATGCAGATGGTAAATACATATTATACATAAAAAATACAGAAACATTCGCCACAAG
Organism: Macaria liturata; assembly: GCA_964023185.1. Lineage (NCBI taxonomy): Eukaryota > Metazoa > Arthropoda > Insecta > Lepidoptera > Geometridae > Macaria > Macaria liturata. The sequence continues at coordinate 1,363,305 of OZ026809.1, forward strand.
CTTACCTTTCGGTGTGCAACTAACGTAGGCTTACTCACATCATTATTACTACACATATGATACACAAAACTGATCATTGTTAGTTATTTAAGAAATACAAAACAAAAACAAACACATTTCTTGCATTTGAAACATAAAATTAGATATTGAAAATGAAAATTAATTGTTGAAAAAGTTGTAAATAAAAGGACCATAGAGAATATAAACGTCAAAAGCAAAATTACAATGTCAAATATTTAAAGCTTATTATGCATGGTCAAACTTATTAAATGTCAGTCAATATACATTATTTTTATTAAATTACACTTAAAATTAAAATTGTTCATTTAAAAAGCTATCAAACTTGTCATTAAAATACATGTTCACATCGTAGTATGCCTTTTCCAATAAGAAACACTTTAGTCGATACTTAAACATGCCAGGTTGTGATGTATCCTTTATACATTTTGGTAGATGGTTATAAATCTTTGTTGGCATAGACAAAACACTTTTACTCATAAATGTGGTATTACATTGTGGCATACAAAGTTTGTAATTACATCGTTTACTTTTTAAATTACAAAACAAATGAAGATTATTGCGTACAAATATTACACACTCATATATATAAATACATGGTAGTGTTAAAATTTTTAAACTTTTGAAATACGGTTGGCAGGAAACTCTTTGCCTCAGACCACAAATTGCACGAACACACTTCATTCTGTGCTCTGAAAATTGATTCCCACTCCGTGCTGTGACCCCAGAATATGACACCATAGCGGATCAATGATGAGACGTGGCCATTATATGCTATCAAAACTGTAGGCCGGCTAACAGTTTTAGCAAGCATGTAAAGTGCATAAGATTGTTGACTCAGTTTTGATTGTAACTGTTTTACATGCTCTTTCCAGTTTAAAGCGTTGTCAAGAGTTAAACCTAAGAACTTAGTAGAGTCAATAATGTCAATTTTTTGTCCAGAGAAAGTAATATCTAAATTGCCTAACCTATTTGCTCTATTACGGAATGTCATAATTTTAGTCTTACTCAAATTTATTTTTAAATTATTAAATGTCAGCCAAGTCACAATATTTCTTAATGTCAAATTTATTTCATTTTCAAAATTCAAAGAACTGTCTCCACTGAATAGAACGGTGCTGTCGTCAGCGAAAAGGACAGTGGGGTGTGTTGTAATCTTAGGTAGGTCATTTATGTAGATGATAAAAAGAAGCGGACCGAGGACGCTTCCTTGGGGAACTCCAAATTTGACATGTCTGCATTCAGATAAGTAAACAACTTCTGTTTTTAGTTTTGGACATATGTTATTTATCTGGGTGCACTGCTTACGGTCACTTAAATAAGATTTTAATAGATTGTTTACGTTGCCTCTAACTCCGTAGGTATCTAGTTTTTTTAACAGCACACTGTGGTCTACGAAATCAAAAGCCCTTGTGAGATCCATAAATAGACCACAGACCGGTTTTCCATTGTCAACTTGCTTTATCACAGTTTGTAAAAATCTATGTACCGCCATATTAATGGTTTTTTCTTTACGAAACCCTAACTGCTCAGGAGCGAAAATATTAAATTTTTCAAAAAAACCATACAAGCTATTATAAATAACCTTTTCGACAACTTTCGACAAAATTGGAATAAGTGCTATGGGACGGTAGCAGTTTGCATCTCGTTTGTCATTTTTCTTAAAAAGAGGCTTAATAATAGTGATCTTTAACTTATCAGGAAAAACGCCATTTAGAATGCACAGGTTGATGACATGACTCAAGACATGAGCAATGGACGATGATACAATTTTTACAACACTCGTGCAAATACCATCATACCCAGTGCTGTTGGTGTTTTTTAGAGATGTTATTACTTTTTGGATGTCTTTTGGAACTGTAGGAGCCATAAATAATGTTTGAGGGTTATGCAAACATGCAGCAGTATTAACATTATTGCTAGTAGCCTGTGAAGTTACTTGGTCTATGAAAAAATTGTTGAAATACGTTGCAACATCCAAAGAGTCAGTCATCATTTTCCCATTAACATTAAGCGCAATAGGCTCATTCGGTGCGGTGCTTTTATTTTTGTTGATAATTTTCCACATGGCTTTGCTTTTGTTACCGGATTGTAGAACAAAATGATCATTTTGTGCCTTCTGGGTGAGTTTAATAATACGCCTGAGTCTCATGGATAATTCTTTGAAGTTCCGTTTATTATCTGCAGAACGGTTTTTCCGATATTTCCAGAGTAGTATGCGTTTACGTTTACTGCAGTTCTTTATACCTGTAGTTATCCACCTATGCTTCACTCGTGATGATACTTTCAGTCTTCTCCAAGGGAAACATAAGTCATAAAATAACTTGAACAAATCGTGGAAATCATTAAAAGCTATATTAGGATCATTTTGATTCAGAATGTCATGAAACGTGAGTGACTCTAAGCATTCCTTAAATTTTTTAATATTTTCGACACTATAATCCCTAACTTATACAAAAATGCTTTATAAATGCCACCTTAATCATTCATTTTATTCAAAAAGCCATTGAAGAAACTTTCAAATATATATAAAAATATTCAAGACCACATAAAACATCAGTGTTAAAGATCTCGTGCCGCCCATCTCTGCGTTCCTTAACTTTGTAGTTCGCCACATAATAAACGTACCGCCTGACAAGACATATTATAGCAATTTAAAGGAACTAAGATGAATTTTTGTAGATGTTTATCCTTATTGCCACTCATATAATATGAATAGAGTGTGTCACTCTGTTCCCTTGACATTTCTACTGAAATATTGGTGTAATAGGAGTCATATTGTATTTTAGAAATTGGATTCTGCGACGTGTGTATTGTTGAGCAAACGGCAAGATGGGGAATGTTGTAATTTTGTGTTGTGGAGGAGTGTAAGGTTACGTTATATTAACATGTTTTATTTGAGTGCTCTTTATACAGTATTTACACATATACTTTTCCGTTGGGTTGTCAAATTATATACAGTGATTTTAATTTAGATTATTAGATTATTAGCTGTGCCAGCGACTTCGTCCGCATGGAATAGTTATTACCATAAAAACGGTTCTAGTGAGTCAATCTTAAAAGATAGACATATACTGTTCCAGACATTTTGTTAGATCATTTCAAGAGGAATAATTATTTCGTACATATGTTTTTGATATCTTGAACCGTTTTCGCAGCACACGCAACGGAAGCCCTCAAAGGTTCCATTGTTTCTTCGCTCATATTAGTTGTAGCGTGATGTTATACAGCCTAAAGCCTTTCTCAATAAATGGCCTATTCAACACAAAAATATTTTTTCAATTCGCACCAGTAGTTCCTGAGATTAGCGCGTTCAAACAAACAAACTCTTCAGCTTTATAATATTAGTATAGTATAGAAACGTATAGATTTCCACCCAATACGCTCTCTGCTAATGCATTGAAACATACAAGTTTTTCTTTTATAAAAATAAATTGTACATATTATCATTAGTCTGTTATGTTCCCCAGTATATACAAATAATGTTTCATTGTCCTTGCTACTATATTTCGCATATAAAAATTAATAGGTACGCTCATAAAATGAACGCGAGAGTAATTTTCAAATAAAACCATTTGTTTGAATAAAATAGCTATAAAATCACAGCATTCATGCAATTAGCTGTTAGTTAGCAAGTTCTTTGTTCGGCCAGCTTCTGTTTGTAAAATAAATAATTATTTGTTTTTTAAAGACTGGTCTGGTTATGATGACACACATTGCAAGATGTCTGACCAGTATATTTAAAAGCTCTTTATATCGTAACCAAGAGTTGGGTCCTCGTGATTTTTGGTATGGTGGTAGGATAAGACTTCAAGTGTGACAAAGCCTATTTATACTAATATAATGTAAGCGAAGCCACGAACAGCCACTAGTGTTAGTGTATTAGTTAGTAAACTAACTAAAATTGTTAACTTCAGGTAGATAAGATGTCACATCGATTATCTTAACAATGATCCTTGGAACTTTTGATAGAGTAGTTTAAGTTTACCGATAAAACTACCCAATTACGACTCGGTCAATGAAAGTAATGTCGACCTAAACTAATATTTAATTTAAAGCGATATCTGATTACGGAATATTTGTGTAACAAATAGTTGTAATAATCTATTTTAATATTTCATCATCATTTTCAGCCTCAGGATCATACTGCTGGGTATAGGCCTCCCTTTGTATGTGCCACCCGCAAAATAATAAATACAATATTGAAACCGAGTTCTTTGTATTTAAGTCTATGCGCTGTACACTTTTTAAAACTAATAAAAAAGCAGTCTAATCTACAAGTACGACCGTTGTGCTGTGGTATATTAAATATTCAAAATGCATGCCTAAAATTAATAAACAACTGATTTTTTCTTGCAATTACGATGTGTATGTACTTCATATACCATTATTGTGGTTATAAATTAAAGAAGTAGAAAAAATAATCTTCTCATCATTTGTTGACCTATATTTATATGTAGGTACATATAGGTATATACAAACTTTCAATGAGCATGTTTCACTAATCGTTTGATTTTATTCAATAACAAATCTTACAGACATAACTTTCTTTATCAAGTTACCTGTATAAATCTATGCTTACTATTTTTACACATGCTTTAGGCGCTTTTCTATCAAAGTACTGAATAACTGAGTTTGACCCAATTACTATGTCGCTAGTAACATTGTTGTAAAGTGATCAACACGCAGCCTTGACCTGATTCTTCTGGACATTTTAAAACAGCCCTTTGTAGCGCGTGATATTGATTTATTTGGTACTAGTAGACGCCTGCGGCTTCGCTCGCGTTATCACAGGATAAACGTATGCAAAAATCACTTTTTCTTACACTAAGTGCAAATAGTGTTGTGCTTGACTATAATACTAATCATCAATCATTATAGTAGTCTTGAAAGACGCATGTTTGCACAGAAAGAATCGATTCACTCTCGTCTCAAAAATATATCAATCTGCGTAAAAAATGAATCCACAAATGTTGCCTACTGTTTTGTTTTAAGTTTTAGTCTGTTCCTTTCGAATGATAGTTATTACTTTGTTACTTCCAAATAATCCTCAAAATCTAAACAACACATTGTGTGCGTACATTCAAAGCCCCTACCAGGTACATATTGTACATTGTACATAATATTGAAACATACTTGAATTTATTCAATAATAAACAATACATACACATATATACACTAATAAAACTAAATAAGAGTATGTACATTCAACCTAAATTTAAAACATCCACATGTGGTATGGAGCCAAGAACGCTGGCTGCATTCCCACGCTGGATTCCTATAGAAATCCTTTGCGCAAGGAACCAGCCAGCGTTCTAGTCTCTAGTGATGTCATTCAACCTTTTATTTAATATTGTATATTTTTATTATTATTCCGTGTTGCGTGGCCCTTTAGTAACCTCCAATACTTCCATGGCCTCTTTCTGACCCCTTAATGCTAGTACACATAGAGTCACTACTGGCGATATCATCTGAAATTAATATATAAAGTAAGCATTTATTCTATGAATTTCATTAGAAGAATGATGTATGCTGTTGATTAAGGGAGTTTATTTTTAGTTAGAATCCTGTTTATTTGTAAACAAAGAACTACAAACTCCAAACATGAGATCACTATTTAAATAATATACATAGTTAGAAATATATAAACCACCATAAATAAATACTGTAAGAAGTTTTATTAGAATTTCGTTACATTCAT